>OZ007582.1:40583572-41118572 GCA_963931925.1 Onchidella celtica
GAACTGCTAGGTCAGTTTTTCTAGTGTAGGTATTGCTCACGCTCACTCGTTGACAGTCACCTTGATGCGATTTGAAATTAATTGCATTAATTTTTTTGGGGTGGGGGATGATGTCACGAGTGGAGTGAGTGCAATTAAGGGGATTGCTACAGAGCGGGTGTAGAATAAGAATAGCTCACGACAGACGGATAGGAAAAGACGTGAAAGGGGAAGAGTAAAAATAACTCATGCAGACAAGTGGGTTAAGCGTGCTGTTGTGAGTAGTGGTGTGGAAGTCTGAATGAGGCGAAAGCGCTGGATTACTATCACTGCAAGTTAGAAGGTCCTAGGGATCGGACCTGTGAATAAAAGCCCATCGGGCGGACATAAAGGGGAAGCAGTCGAGAAGACTAGTGAGAGTCTTTCCAGCTATGACTGGTATGTAGAACGTTGATTGATTATTATGATTGATGTATTATATTATATTCGTCTATTACCATGATGTGAATAAGTAGATGTGAGGAATGTGGAAGTCCTTGATATTGGATATAGCAATGTGCGCCATGAGCGATAGATGAAAGTGAGTTCATGGATTTGTAGCGCGAGTGAGTAGTGTGTACTCCGATGGAGGTGTGTTACCGTAAGATGTGCGGTGAGTGAAAGGTGAACTAGTGTGTGTACGTTTCATGGGTTGTAAGGAGAGGTGGAGTGAATAGAAATGGTAGGGTATTATACCAATGTAATGTTATTCTTGTAGGTGTCGGGGACGGGCCGCAGAGCCACCTCGATGAGCACAGGGGATAGGCCAGCATAGGGCCGGAGGCCACACATAGGCCAGAAGTGAGGCTGTCAGTGCAGGACAGTAGAGGCACATAAAGTCGTGGCAGTCAGGCCACGGACAGGGACGTAGATATGAGAGTGAATGAGATACTATATTGTTGCCATGTTGATAGGCTAGTGAACTGATATTATGTTGTTGCCATGTGATGGCTATGGAAATAATAATGTGTTATTGCCCTGCTGAGGTGCTAGGGGAGTGCTAAGGTGTATGACAATAGGAAGGTGATATTGAGAGACTGCGGTGCCAGTGAATCATTAATGTACTATTAAGACCCTGAGGGGAGAGGCTGAGGCCGAAGTGCCTTTAGGAGTAACTACCGGATTGTGGATCCGAGGGAGAGTGTGTGTGAGAATAAGGCCGTTGTACGGCAGTTCATTTCAATGATATAATGTATGTAATTGCGCTATTATATGTATAATTAGGTTTAATAAATGTGTGAGTCTGATGGATTGTTTTGTTAAGTGTTAAACTTGTTTGTTCGTGATTGTCGTCCTGTCATAAACTATTACATCTCCCAGTCTGGGATTTGTGACACATGTAATGGCATTTAAGAATCCTACTTTCCATCTTCTAATGCCAATTATTTCAACTGTGAAACCACACATTCAGTGGTTAAAAACTCCTCCTATAAATCTGACCCCATACAGTCATAAAAGTTGTATCCAATTCAAAGATATAGTCGCCAACTGTTGTTATGCACAAAAAGCTGAGTCAGAAATGCAGGATTTAAAAGAACTAGGTAGCATCAAAGGAGGCCCATACCAATGAAATGATGTGGCTTAATAAGGAAAAGAACTAGGCTGTCTATTGTAATCATATGTTTTACAATGGTAGAGTGCTTGGCTTTGATAGTAAGATGGTGCGAAAATAAATTTTCTCAAAGAAACTCATAATACATGTACTAATAGTATATGTGCTGTTTGTTCCAGTGGCCACCAAGTGAATTGGACAGAGTGTAAAAATCTGTTTTATCTTTCTGAGACCTGTCATAATGAAGAAAATGAGCCATTTTCTGTTAACAAAATGGATGACGTTAAATATGACTTTATGGAAAATATGATGAAATTGTAAGGCTTGCCCAAAAGATATTACCTGACATTTGCTTTCTCACTGTATTGCATTTTGGATTCAAAAGAATAACAAGCCCTCATTTACCTCCAGATGTTGTGTTCAGAGATGTCAGTCCACCACATTATTTACGTCAGTCCGTCACACACACATTAATGAGACTAGTTCAAGATTACAAAATTCTGGCAAATAATTAAGTATTTTTGGTGTGCACAGCTCATCCATTCATGCACGATATGAAGTAAAATTTACAAGAATTGCTCTTGTATTCAAATTTCAGAGCATTTCATAAGTCCTTGAAGCTACCTGATAGGTCAGGTTGACAAATTATATGACAATCCGTCATGGGGTCTTTAATTGAATATTGATTGTAGTTGGGTGTTCTTTTTTGAAAAAGTTAAAGAAATTCATCTTGAATATTGATTAGTGTAATAAAATATGCTTCACTTCATAAACTTCATTTCAACACTTGACGGTCAATTGAATGTTCTGAAATGTCAGTCTGTTACATACATGTACATGTACATGGAATTGCCCTATATTAATTATACACTCAGTACTTGCATGTTTTTGCATCTTTTTTCCGCAGAATCCCGAAATTGGCTGTTTTTCAATGTCACATTTATAATTCATTACATTTATGTATCACTACCAGTGCCAGGTTTGTGACAGGAAATCAGGTTAATATGTTATGCTGCTCACAACTTCCATTCACATGTTCTGTGGGGCATTGTGTAATAAATGCCCATTACAGGTTTGTTTCAAGTCACTCCACAGACATGTAACTATCATAATAGACGAAACATGAACGGAAAATGCTTTTTTTGGGACAACTTCATTACATATTAACAAGACAGAAAATGGGTTTAAGTTTAAGCCTACGAATTCCCTTTAATTGTTTTTGCACATTACAATGCCATTGGCAGGCTAGGCCTTATTGGTCTCAATTCTGGAAGTTCAATGGCATGCCCCGATGCTCTGTTAGAGCTATTGGCCTAGCGCTTGGAACAATCGAAGGATCGCAAGATGGCCATGTTCACTATAGGACTAGGAGACATTTTTTTCTTCGTTTGAAACAAATAGGGGTTACATGTATTTCTTGCAAAACAAAAGAAACCAGTGGGATTTATTCTTGACAGGAGGAATTTTAATAGTTATAGTGCACAAAAGGCTGTGGCCCTACATTTCATATTGATGTTTAATTAGTGTTACGCGCTGTACAACACAACATACTGTAGTTTTATTAAAAAATACTTTTTGAGAATACTGTTTCTCATTCATGTCTGAGAAATATCCAAATCATCTTTACTCTGATGTACAACACAGTACATGGATTAAGCCTCACATATAATACAGTTGAATCCAAACAAATTCTCTCGACAGGCTGACATCACCTATGGGTGATGACTGATGGTAAAAGAACAACAAAGAAAACAAAAAAAAATCATATATCTTCAAAGAACGAAACATGTACCAAAAATGAATGCTATTTCTTTAATTTTTAGATAAAGGCATATGTGTGTAGACTTTGCTAACTCAAAGACACTGAAACAAAATGCAATCATTTTTGAGATTTGATAGCTATTTAGTATTTGATAATTTGTTTGCACACACACACACAAAAATTTCCTCAGCCCCAAGCAAAATTCAAGGGAATTTGAGCCACTCCTGCCCGCTATCAGTTGGATCCAAAAAGCCCAAGCAGTGCTTGATTTTTAACAGAATATAAATTTTGGCCTTCATGTCTTCAGGTTTGTACTTTTGGACAAAACCGTCAGGATTACATACAATGTAGGCTTACAGGTAGCAAACTTTATGTACAATGCGTACATGTATGTATGTGGGTAGGTACAGGGTGGGAGTTACATATCTGCAAACTTGTATCTTTTCTTTTCCACAAAATTTACCTGTCATATACTAATAGTAATAGGACCATTGCGGCTATTCTCTTTGCCTATTGGGACCAACTATATATAATAATGAATCCCAAGCTTAGAATTAGAACCAATATACACGTAATTTATAATATCAATACTTGGGCAAATTAAGCTAAGACTTTTCTTTTGCTTGCCCATTTGGACCAATAAAGTTTTGACTTTTTGGGGGGTCCTCCGCCCGTCCGCGCCATCAAGAAAACACACTAAAGAGGGGACTTTTGAGCGGGCTTATCAAAAGGTTGGGTTTAGTACTTGCATGGGACAAAGAAAGAAGAAAGAAACAACGAAAGTACGGGTTAGGGGAGGTCTTCATCATATTATGTTTGTTAACTTTTTGGTAAGTGGTGCGGACGGGGGGAAGACCTTCCGACTTATTTACCCACTTGGACAAACAACAATTTTAGGCGTATTTGCCAATTTGGACCAATAAAGGTAGCCTTATGAAAATGTATTAATTCATTTAATTGACTGTAAATTAATTGTAAATGACCATTACACTAGGTTATTTTGTGGCAGCATAGAATTGTGTTTTTTGCTCGTTATTAAATCAGCAAAAATTTTTAAGTTCAAAATAACTTCAAACAGAAACTAGTTTTTACTGCCCCTGACAAATCACTCTGTGATACCTAAATTTATCTGACAGGATCAGACAGGAAGGGAATATCACCCAGGGGTGGCAGGTAAACTGGTCCACGTGACAAGCAAAACAGAGAATGATGGCTGAGCCAGTCTTTTTTTTGACAATCTGCACTACAATAGTTTGCCACCATACATTTGTCGCAGCGTGAAAATTTCCATGTGCTGCCTGATGAAGATTTAACCAAATGATGGTCAGGTCGTTCCACAACATCATTAAAGAAATTGACACCTCCCCGTGGAAAGCAACGACAATACCAGCAAGCTAACCTTGCTTTTGGGTCTACGCCTTTAATGCTCACCCTATATTCATCAAACATGTGTCTAATCATGGCAAAATAAAAACTGTAAGCTTGTTCTCTATTAAGACTGAGAGGAATAGCACGTTCTGGCATTTGCATGTAAAAGTCAATGCGTCTTTTCATTAGAGTATTTGTCATTTCAGCAGTATCCACTCGAGTGTTAGGCTTAGGATGGGGTTTCTCCATTTCTGGATAATCATATCGTTCACATTCCTTATAACAGCTAGGAATATTTTCAAGCAGGTAGTTGGTACTATGTAGCTGCAACTCTTTCTGGTATGTATTGTCAATTACAAAACCTTGAATATTCAGCCAGACATGAGGAACAGATTCCTTGTTTATGGTTCTGTAGCCAAATTCCATGGAATTGTCTATTCCCAGAGCGTTCAAACACCGATTAATGACGACTATGATAAAGGCAGAATTATCTGAAATTTCTTCTTCTTTCTGCCTGCGTAAACTGTAAGTAAGAATCTCATTTATTCTTTGGTGATCCTCCGCAGTGTCCGGGATAGCATAGGGCAAAGTTGTCCACTCAGTTTCCATGGCCGGCAGATTTTTTACCAGTTCTGCGCCATGAGATGGAATGACAAATGAGGGTGGTTGGTTTGTTGCTACTGCTGCATCGTGTGATACTGATCCATGCTGAAAGTCAATTTCCACAAAAGGATGACCATGATGATGATACGTATGCTGTTGTTGAGTTACATGAGTAGCGTGCTTTTTGACATCCTGTGTCACCTTTACCTTTGCTTTCTGGGTTGCCATAGTCGTATTCACATCTACGGCAGCTCTTTTCACCAGTTATAGAGGAACATGTACATAATCTTGGCAATGACTCAGTCAAGGGCTTCTATAACAACCACTAATAGATTTAGCTTAGAATCTTACAATCGGATGTTTTAAACAAACTTGTACGCTCTGTTGTCTCGTTCTGCAGGGTTGCCAGATTGAAATTTTAAGTTTAAGCCAAACAATGCTAGAAAAAAGCCTTAAAAAAGTCAAACAAATTTCAGTATAGTTTTCATACTAACATCGCATGAAACGCTCCAGAACCAACCAGATTAATATCATGCTTCCTACTAGAATGAGCAGAACATTTGGCTTAAATCTTGTCAGCTGCCAATTTTTTTTTTCAAAGTATTCTTGGTGATGCAGTGAAAGCCTTCGCAACATTTTTTTGAAAGCAATAGCTCTGCCCTGATTCTCACTAAAGGATGAAGATGATTAAGCTGCACTCTATTTTCAGTCTTTTAATGGAGGATACATGTATGAGAAAATACATGACGTATCCTCTTTGCTGACTGGAATTATTAGGCAAACAAAGACAAAGATTGCCACCTCTTTAAATGCTTCATGGTGAAATTAGTCCAGAATCAAAGTGTGTGCAGAAAATTCTACGGTGGGTGACAGTCTTTCAAGAAACCATAGAATCCAGTGCTAGTTGGCTCTCTCTTCACAAAATATTATAAAAAACACAGAAAAATTGTGGGGTCTTTCTTCACAATTAGCGACAGAAATCTTGGCATAATTATGTACATGTATAATAATAATAATAATGATAATGTATAGCATTTATATAGCGCATATCCATTTAAAATGCTCTATGCGCTTTACAGAAACAACATGTCAACCACAGAGCAGAATGGAGCGCCTGCGAAGCGCTCAACACACTGCACTACTTCTTTCTCTCTCCCTGTCTCGCTCACTCTCTCTCTCTATCTCAGAGCAAATTGTAACGCAGCCTGTTAGGCGCAGTTCACAACTCACAACCGTTCACAACAGTTCACAACTCACATCAGTTTACAACACACAACTCAAATAATATTTGAATATTTATTAATAACTATATATATTTAATAATGAATACTAAATTTTGTTGTTGCTGGTGGTGTGGGGGGGGGGGGGGGTGATATGGATAACTTTTAATCTATTAATTTCAATTTTCAATTTTGCCCGGGCAGCAGCCTTTCGGCCTGCTCTTTACGATTTCCAACTGCCATGGTATCTTTAACGTGCGCAACGTGCACACGGGCCCTCCGAATTTTTTCGTCCTTATCCGAGAAGACTAGGTACTCGATCCTATCCCCCAATACGACCAGGGACTTGAAAATATGAGAAAAATCCAATTTCCAACATGCCTGCACTGCCCGGGTTTTGAACCCGGGACCCTTGGCATGAGAGGCGAGCACCTTGCCTCCAGACCACCTTGTATGTAACTGACTAAAACATAAATATTTCCTCGATAGAAAGTGTTTCAGAAAAAGCATGGTATGTAATTTTTTGTGGGGATCATTTTAGTATGCATGAAAAAAAGCTAGAAAAAAAGGCAAAAAGACAAAATGGATTTTCTGACGCGAACCGTATCTTAAAAAAAAAAAAAAAGCCAAATTTCTGGAATTTACCTTTAAAAAAGCCAATCTGGTAACCCTGTCGTTCTGGGTTATCTAGTCTTAGCAGTCTAGGCCCTAGCAGTTTTGATCATTGACAGGCATAGTTGACCAGCCTGTAATAATTAAATTTAAATTGCCCATCAGGAAAAGCCAAATGAGAATAAGTGAAAAAAACATAAATAAAGAAATTAAACATCTTTTGTGTCAAAATAATAATAATAATAATATAATAATAATTACAACAACAACAGTAATACATGTATTCGGTGTCGTGAATAATGGGCCCTATATAATTATACGCACTGTATAGCTATCTACTACAGTTTTCCATTGGAATCTAAAGAAAGATTTCTGGCTGCTGAACTTTGAGGATACCTTGTAAAACAAACCGTAAAACTGCACTATGTCACAACTCTTCCCTACTTCTCTCCCCTTGAGTTGTGATTTGCCACACTGCGCATAAAATGTAGAACCATTAAAATTATCTCAGTTTCTGTACGGAATGACAGTCCACGTTCTGTTACCCAGCATACTGTGTAGATACTGAGGAATAAATACAGAAAATATGAATCTAGAAATTATTGTGTGAATACATCAGTGTCTGGCAGTGACATGTTACATCAATTCGTATAAATTATTGATTGACATCATCATGCAGTCTATAAATTGACAAGCATAGCACTTATCTGGGGTAACATATACATGTAATTATTTGTATTTGTATTTGTATACTTCTTTAATCCCATTTGGGGAATTTGCCTTTGTGCCATTGCAGCCCAGTTATAACTGGAGCAGGCACATCGTCGCCACAGTGCAGCGCCGGTCGGCGGGTTGTTTTTTTTTGGGGGGGGGGGAGATGAAGGAGGGGGGATGGTAGTGATGAATTTTATTTTATTTTGCCCGGGCAGCAATCTGTTCAGCCTGCTCTTTATGATTTCCAACTGCCAAAGGTATTTTTAACGTGTGCAACGTGCACACGGGCCCTCCGAATTTTTTCGTCCTTATCCAAGAAGACTAGGTACTTGATCCTACCCCCCCAATAGGATCAGGGACACAAAAATATGAGAAAAATCCCAAACTTCCAACATGCCTGCACTGGCCGGGTTTTGGCCCCTGAACCTTTGGAATGAGAGGCGAGCACCTTAAATTGCCTCTAGAATACCTTGTCCTCATTGGTGCTCACGTCCTGGTCATGTCAAAATCTTCATTCATGGATCAACGTGAGCGGGAAATGATCTGTTAAATGCCAGCAAGAACATTACAATAATTAAATTAGAGTTTGTGCAAACAAATAAACAATGTAGGCCCTACTAATGTCACGTACTTCATTTTTATTTTTTCTAATCGTTTTGTTTTGAGTTAGTTTCAGTAATTGAAATATATTTAACATGAGATTTAATATTGGGGGTGCGCTGCGATTAAAAAAATATGATAAATAGGCCTGCTTAGTTAGGACTTTTGGATAACTCCGTGTTAAGAACTCGGGGGAGAAAGTTGAAAGAAATGAAAAGTGACGTAATATTATAAAGGTGCTAATAGTGTATTATCCTGCTGGAAGGAAATCTTGAATATAACTGACCTACATTACTACGCTGTGTGTATTTCGTTGAAACTGGCCGAACATTAGTATGTAATACGTGTTGCCCAATCTCCAGGGAAAGCAATCTCGCCGTTACATCAGTGATTTACAGATTATATAAAGGCTGCACATGATATATAGCTTTTATTTGAAAAGTTGTTTTTGATTAAGCACTATTTTGTGTAAACTGTTAAATTAATTATGATTGTTTACCCTGACTTTCGTTTTCAAGCACGAAAACAGCTTGAAGTAAAAAAAAAAAAAAAAAGTGAACTTTTAAGTTTCAAGCAAGAGGTCACAATCATGAACATGTTCTCTTAAAGTGATCCAAATTATGCATTTCACATAATATACGTTTGTTTTGTTTTTAAGCTATCTTGAGGCTTCGATTTTAATCCTTTAATTTTCTTCTTTAATTTCATCGGTAGGCCTACATTAATCATAAATAATATTTCATATTTCATTTTCGAGTTTTCTCATTTTCATCTTGAACGTGCATAATTTAAATTTGGTTCCAGCTCCTGCCATAATGGCGAATCAGGGGCTTGTATTCAAATACTGTTCTGAGAGTTTCAAATTTCGAAGTTTTATCCCCCGAGTCATCAACTGTGACGGAGACCATGCCCATTTATGGTTTAGCCGAGGCTACAGTGGGTGAGGCAGACACAGTGAGCTAAGGAAGGGCAAAGACGCCGCGCATGCGCACAAGCCCAACAAACATGGTGGATAATAATCCCGGAAGCAGCGAAGTAGAAAGTTGAATCAATCTGATAGGCCTTCGTATAGATCTAGTACTAGAAAAAAAAACCACCTCACATTGGAGTTAAATATCAATATTCCTACATGTAAGTATACATCATTCAAACATTCCTTTTGATATTTTGTTTTCCATATCATAATTAACATTTCTTTTGTTCTTTGAAACCGAAAACATTCAAATCGTAAGTCAAAAAGACACCGGTTGAATCTGACGGATTGTCCTTCACTGCAGACACTTTCGAAACTTGACTTCTAGTCTAGATCTCTGGATCTGTAGTGCTTGTGCACAGGCAGTAATAATAAATTTTTATACTTCAATATCGAGATCTTTACCTTTGCAGGAGAGAAAATGGCGGAGATTTGACAATTCTGTCGTTGTAAACAAATCGATAGATCTAATAATTTTAAATAGGCTAGATCTAGACTCTGTCTAGTTACGTAGGGGGCCTACTAGATATCTAGTACTAGATTCTAGTAGCCTACTAATACTATTAGAGCTAGGATTACGGTGAATTGATTGGTAAGTTGCGCCACCCCAAATTGCATTGCTCAATTTTCATCACATGCAAAGTAAAATACTTTAAATAGGCCTACCTGTCAAAATGGCATATTTTGTGTAAGTTTCCTACATTCTAGATCTAATCTAGAATCTAGGTACTGTGCTAAATACTTCACAACTGAATGCAAAAATGATCTCTGATCGCAAAGACAGGTGATGTTGTTTTTCATGATTCGTTGCTTGACTGTTGTCGGTACAAGTTCGCCACCTCATGGGGAAATTCGCCAGTGTCGGAAAACTTTCGTCCTTCCATCCCACTCCCAGGAATCGGGTTGTGACAAGACCCCAGTAATGCAGTTTTTTAGGCCTACCACTGTCAATTTTCTTCCTCCGCACAAGATCTAAAATAGACCAATTATATATAAGTACAAAAGTGAAACATGAATTTGAATTAAATCTACAAGAAGGAAGGGCTTTATAGTTTAAAAGAATTGACAATGTTAGTTTTTATACCAAACTTTTATGGTCCATGTTTGTAGAATATCTAGGTCAACTGGCTGGTGAAAAAGTACTGAACAGGTCTGGCAAATTTCCCCCGACTGATACTGTGTCTGTGTTCTAGTTATAATTCAAATGACCTAGTCACAATCTAATTTCTGTTATAAGTAAACTTTCGTTTACATGCAGATAATCTTTACAAAACCAGTCCCTACAATTACATTTAAACCTCTTAAAAAATCTTTGGTTATTTAAGAATGACTTTTTTGCAGTCACATCGCCAGTGTTTGCAGCATATAGCTGCGTGCACGCAACTTGTAAACAATTGAACCTCAGTTGTACAACATGTGCAAGAAAAACTTTCCGATTGTACGTGCAGTACTGACGTAACCATGGCCTGTGGCATTTCGTTGCTATGTTTATAAAGAGACAACCTTATAGAAAATATATGAAAACCAATTGTGACGAACATGTTGGCTTCCAACGCAATAATTCTTAAAGTCAGTCTGTTGACATGGCCAAAAAATACCAATCTACCCAATATCTAGTTAACTCTTTGTGTGCCATGAATTTTTTCATTTTTGCTGATACAGGAAGAAAATAGTCAGGGAGATGAATGAAGGCTAACTATGTAGCAACATTTATGAATAAAAATTTGATTTTCTTTCTTCCCAAAAACAAAATGGCCTAGCATTCTATTTTTTACAAAATTTAATGTGACCAGCAGAAGAACCGATACATTGGTGATTTGCACACAAAGAGTTTTATATCTATCTACTTTAGATTGCTGGAGCATGTCAATTTGTGATTCGGTATTCTGTGACATGCCTGTAGTCTCACAAATGTACTATATCTAGATCTAGAGCAGTTGTGACATTGTCATAATATCTAATTAATAGATTTTGTCAGGTTCTGTCTGGGAAGTGAGTTCCAGGATATAGTCATGAGCACTCAGTCAGGGTACTAAGACTTAAGAGGGGATTTTTTTTTTATCCCCATCCCTGTTGTTAAGTGAAATGATAAAAATGTTTATTAAATTAAACCTTTTACGACTTTAGAGCATAATTATAAGATGATTTGCAAAATTAGCTGTGTGACCAAAAGAGAGTATAGACTGGGATACCGATTTTTTATTTCTTACGATTAATAATTTACCATTCCAGGACAAAATTGTTTTCCCCTGATTTACTGGGACAGTAGGAGCACTGACTGTGTTACTTTGTACTGTTAAAAATTTCTGCACATTTAATGAAGTGCACTGCATCAGTTCTCTACTCAAAGCACATATATATGTCACAATTTCTCTTTCAGTCTCCACTTACGTCAAATTTCCTTAAATTCCGGAGGTTCTGCTTGGCGCAACTTTCACTGCAATGGCATCAAATGATGAGGGTAGGTTTCTTGAAAGTGTAATTATCAACTGGTAATTTATCTTATTTCGAAAGTGTGTGAATTTTTATCAGTATGTACTGGCGAAGTATAAGTATTATAATATGATTAACATAGTTAGTATAATAGTGTAAATTTATACATTTTTGCTATGTCTATGAGTGTTTTGTTATTAGTTAATTAATTAGTATTAAATGCATTGCTGTATTATCAATACTCTAAATTCAGAAAGATTTGTCATTTTGTCATGTGCCATACTTATTTATAATTAATATTATTATTAAATTGGACTTTGGATACTGGTGAAACATGGCTTTAGTTTAGAGAATTTATAAAGATAAGTATTGTCCATAAGGTGGTGATATTCAAGATGTACAATGTTTATAATGCAAAAAAATTTTTTATTTTTTATTTACAAAGTATTCGTTGATTTTCATATCTGAAACAAAATTTACAGAGAGTGGAGTGTTTTATGTGTCACTCAAAGTGAACCAAGAAAGGGATGAATGTTTACCATTTTTTCTTAATTTTCTGTTTCATTTTTTACTCCGAGCAGAAGTGGTGATGACTCCTTCCAAGAAGGGAAAAGTCACCCACATCAAGATTGAGAGGAAGAAGAAATTTGCAGTGAATCCTAATGATGTAGTTCATGTAGCAGGGGGCCAGCATCAGGGCTTAGTTGTCAATAGGCCAGGTACCATACTTTCTTGGCAATTGTGGTGTTGAAGGTTTAGCATATGAGCTTTGCAAATTTGTGTTTATGGGATTGCATGAAATATATATATAGCCTCAGTTGTGCACTACTAATCATTATGCCTGGAAGATTGTAATTTTTTTTCAATTACAGTATAAAATAGTTATCTTTTTGCTTTAAAAATTATTTCAAATTATGGTCTCCTTTGTAACCATTGGAGTATGGAAAGAACACTGTATTTGTTGTCATAGTCAGCAGTTTGCAGTGTAACCCATTAGCAGGGGGAAAATTCTATTTGAGAGGGAAACTAGACTGGTGCATACAGATCTTAAAACATAATATGTCTTCTGAATTTCATGCAAGACGTTGGTATTGGTGCATTGAAAAGTGTTGTGGTGAAAATTGCCCTTGCAGGGTGAGGATGTATGTTGGTTTTGTTTGCCAGGCAAAATTGCATTCTGATAGAGAGATAGTACTTGTAGAGACACTGTGGTACTGGTAGAATAAACACTCTAAACACTGAGCATGATTTGTAAACTGTGGAAATGTTGTCGTCATACCATGTAAAAGTATACTATTATATTCTCACTTGTGCATGTTTTTCTCTCTGTCAGATGCAGCTGATGAAGATCTGGGGAAACCCCAGCTACAGCTGGGTTTTTTGTGTTTTTTGGTGGATGTGAAAACAGAGGAGCATTATGTGGTAAGTTCTTTTAAATTGTGTGTGAAATCCTGTTTTATATGAGAAAGTTGAAAATCATATTCTCCATTTACCTTTTCCATTTGTGACAATATAACTAGTTGTTTTAGTTTTTTTTCAAATTTTGTTTCATAATCTGCTGAATGTAATGTACAGTGTCTGTGTCATGGGCAAAGAAAGTGGAGGCAGCATGTTCCTTTTCCTTGAGGATCAACTATGTTGTCCAGAATGTAATACAGAAAATATTTCGAGAAGAAGCAAAAGGAATGTATCACAAATTTTACATATTTGTGTTCATTTAAGCACAGGGTGCAAAACATGTCTGAGATATGCCACTCTGTTGAAAATTTACTGTTTTAGGCATTCATTGGGTTTGTGTCGGTAGAAAGATTGGTGAATAATTTTTGTTCTGAATTTTTTTTTTTCATTTTAAAAATGTAAGTTTTTGTCTTTTCAGTAGGGTAGCAGATTGAGTAGAGCTATCATAATATGTGAGTGTGCATGAGAAAACCCGGTATAAGTCGGCAAAGCTGATTTTGAGAAAAACGGCTTTGAAGTGAAAATATGGGTCCGACACAAACTTCCAACTTGGCTGTTGCTTAGGGGACCGTGGCATGTTACAGGGACTACGGTCTCCTAACAAGATCCAAAAACTTCCGACTTGGGTGTTGCTAGGGGACCGTGGCATGTTACAGGGTAAACTGTAGATGAGCAGTGAACACTACTCACTATGATCTCTATAACTGCTTAGTTATTAGACTACAAGCTGAGGATATTCAACTCGAACGTGAAGTCAGTCCTGTTGTATGGATGTGAGACTTGGAATGCGTCCCAGGCCTGCATAAAGAGAATCCAAGTTTTCATCAACAGATGTTTGAGGAAGCTACTTAAGATCAGATGGACAGACAAGGTCAGCAATGAAATTGTTTGGAAAAGAACAAGACAGAGCCCAGTCAGAGAGGAAATTGGTAGGAGGCGATGGAGATGGATCGGCCACACTCTCAGGAGGCCAGGAAACAGCATCGCGAAGAAGGTATTGGATTGGAATCCCCAGGGCAAGAGATCAAGAGGAAGGCCGCGCGGAACGTGGAGAAGAGCCAGAGAAAATGATGTGCAACGAAGCGGAAAGACTTGGAATAATGTAAAGAGGCTGGCCCATGATAGAGAGGGATGGAAAGTGTTTGTTGGTGGCCTATACCCTGATCCAGGGTGAGAAAGGCAATGATGATGATATTAGACTACGGTCTCCTAACAGCAATCACTCCAATATTACTTGGTCAATTAGCTATTGCCACTTATAGGATTAAATGCCGTTTTCTCAAAATCTTGTTTTAGGGGGGTCACTGACTTCAATTTATCAGAAATGTCTGGTCTTTTATTATATGTACATACCTCAAAATGTCATGTTGCCGACTTATGCCGGGTTTTCCCATGCACACTCACATATATTGAACTTCCACATGAGTTTTGTATAGAATGTAACATTACTCAAAATGGTAGTATAGTGTGTCTTCAGAGTGTAACAAATATTCAGACAATTGGAACATTTTCATTTTGTTTCCAGGAAAGTCGGAAATTAAAATTTTGGTACGTGGATGGGTGTGATTATTACAATCAAGTTACAACAGCCTATGAATTTTTCAAAGAGCTAGTTCGTCCAGAAAATTTCCCAAGAGGTAAGTGTAACAGCTGAGGTTGTTCTAGCACGTTATAGTAGGGGGGAGTTAGTTGATCTAACTACAACCCTTTAGAAAACGAAACTATTACAGCTGTAAAATAAATAAACACGAGATCCGACGATAGATTAAATAATACTAAAGTTTAATAACTGTATAGTGAACATTAAGTTACTAGGAAGACACCAGCGAAACTAAATATCTACGCCACACAAAAGGAAACTCACTTACTCACCGACCAACCACTCACACAGGTCTATATATATAAACATTCCTACAGAAAGTTCCCGAAATAAACGTTACCTTTGCCCTCGCACAAACTAACCAATCACGCATCAATACGTCATCAGGTTACATCACTCAAGGCCAAATCTGGCGTAAACATTCGTATCCACAACGTTATCGAATATTCGGGAACATACTAATATTTACTGAACGAGTCAAAACACCTGACAACAAGTGAGCGAGGAAAAAAACTACTCACTAGAAAAGAAGGTCAGGTCACGGAGTACAGTACACTCTGGCGGTTGTCAACAATAAAATGGAAAAAGTAGTGGACACATGCTCAGCCACCAGCACAACAACAAAACCGGGGGAGGGCAAGGGGTAGCCCGCAGATGCTACACAACTCCCCAATTTAAGTTGAATATCTTTCAACTCCAAAAACATTATACAGCGTCTGCACTATCGTGAAATAATTTTATAGCACTCCCAATCTCACAAAGGTAGTTGCTAATTCTATTACAATTAATAACAATTTCAGTGTCTTCCCGAATGTCATCACAAATACAATACAATGCAGTGTACTTTGCATCACTAATACCGTAACTAATACAATACCGTCATTGCTTCCCAATAGTAAACAGTAGGCCTACTAGTCAAAATAACACAACGCCACCACTGTGGTGAAACAATGGTCAATGATATTATTACAAATCATATAAGGTGAAACGATGGCCCATCGTTTACATAATGCTTCGTGCACGAATCATAGCATATAACTTGTTGTACATAACATGGTTATCTCCAAAATGTATAACTCATACGTACAATGGCAAAAATACCAATACATACCGACCACTGATCAGGGTCTTTCTTCATCATATTAGGTCAAAACAATATAACAGCAATATAACACAAACACTGCTTGCTCGCAGTCCCCATTTGGGTTACATTTTCCAAAAATTACACCAAGTTCCATTGGTAACTAATATGACATAGCATAAAATCAAAATGTGACTAACACATCATGACTCTCTATCAGCCATCAATTCAATATTCAGTCACAGATGAACTGTGTCCCCAATTACAGTACAATACTGCCGTCCTAGAAATTCATCTAGTAGGCAAAAGTATGGGTTACAATGCATTTCACTGATAGTGTACTACTTTAAAATACCCTGCTCAGGAAATCGGCACAGACATTTTCTCTGCCTTTTACGTAGTGAATCCTGAATCGATAAGACTGTAAAAATAAACTCCATCGTAATAACTTTGGACTGTCAAACTTGGCAGAGTTCAGAAACTCTAATGACCGATGGTCAGTTTGGAGCACAAACTCCTTTCCATACAAATACAAAGTAAACTTTTTTACAGCCCAAACAATAGCTAAACATTCGCGCTCTGAGACCGAATATTTTGTCTCACGAGGCAATAGCTTACGACTAGCATATGCCACAGGGTACAACTTTCCCTCGTGTTCCTGCATAAGACTAGCGCCTAATCCGCGATCTGATGCATCAGTTGCTAAGACAAACTCTTTGGAAAAATCTGGCAAACATAACACGGGTTTGGAGATAATGACATTCTTCAAAGAGGTGTACGCTTTCTCCTGCGTTTCATCCCACTGAACTATATTGGGCTGACCCTTTCTAAGTAAATCAGATAATGGTGATGCAATCGCTGAAAAGTTAGGAATAAATTCATGGTAATATCCCACTAATCCTAAGAATGCTTTCACTTCCTTCTTAGTGGTGGGTCTGGGTGCGTCTCGTACCTTACATACATTCTCTTCTAACAGGCCAATCATACCTTCTCCCACTGCGTGTCCAACAAAGTCTACTTCAGACGTTCCAATCAGACACTTCGATGGTCTTGCAGTTAATCCAGCTTGGTCCATCCTCTGCAGTAAGTCCTTGAGAGTCTTCACATGGTCGTCGAATGTCTCTGTATGAATCAGCAGGTCGTCCACATATGCTGTCACATTGTTCATTCCACGGATCAATGGCTTTACGATCCTGTTCAGCGTGGCTCCTGAGTTCATCATCCCAAAAGGCATCCGAATGAATTCATAGTGTTCGCCCATGGTGACGAACGCCGTCTTGGGAATGTCTTGCTCTCGAACTTTCACTTGCCAGTATCCCTTGCTCAGGTCAATCTGAGAGAATAATTTTCCTCTCGAGAGACTCTGAAACACTTCTGATGGCGCTGCTGTCGGATGAGGGTCGAATACTGTGATCTTGTTTAACCTCCTGTAGTCGATGCAGACTCGGTTGGATCCGTCCTTCTTCTTGACGACAACAATAGGTGAAGCATAAGCTGATGAGCTCCTTCGAATGATGCCCAGCCGTTCCATGGTTCTAAGCTCCTCCTTCAATGAGTCGCGCATAGCGTAGGGCACCGGGTATGGTCGTTGACGAACTGGTACTTCTGTCGTCAGGTCGATGCGATGTTCACCCAACTGGCAGCATCCATGGAGATTGGTGAAGACGTGCTGGTAATTCTTCACCACATCGCAGAGTTCTTGACGTTGTTCCGATGTCAGTTGCGTTCCATACTGGACATCTCTGTAGCCTTCATTCTGGTCCCAGCTTCCTAGGTCGGCAAGGTCCTCCGTCGTTCCACCGTTGTCGCCTTCCAGGTCGCAGTCCTCGATGGTTGTCATGCAGCTGACTCCACGGGTTGACTCTTGTCCATCATGTCGTCCTCTGCCAGTACAGTCTCAGCACTATCACCGCCGCCGTCCTTTATGGCGTTGACATGTTCAGGCGTGGTATCTCTCCTACTGTTGTCCATCCCACACATCTCGGTCACAATAGGTCTCGGTTCCATTGCCACTGCTGCTGTTTTTGACGTCCTTGGAATGTATCTCTTGAGGAGGTTGGCGTGCAAGGTCTTTTCTTTTGCACCCATCTTGACTCTATAGTCGTTAACACCGACAACTGAGACTACCTTATATGGTCCCTTCCATTGGACTAGGAGCTTGTTAGTGTTCGTCGGCAGTAGCACCAACACTTCATCTCCGGGGCGGAACTTCCTCTCTCGCGCCTTCCGGTCGTAGTAGGTCTTCTGTCTACCTTGAGCCTTGGAGAGTTCTTCCGTCGCTAACTTCCATGTGTCCTCCAGCCTTTCACGTAGTTCCATGACGTACTGGTAACTGGTCTTCGTTTCCGGCTCCTCTACGTCCTTGGTCCATAGTTGTCGTAAGATGTGCATTGGTCCTCTCACAGTTCTCCCATACAGCAACTCGAATGGGGCAAACTTGGTCGACTCTTGGGGAACTTCACGATATGCGAAGAGCAGCGGGTTGTTGTATCTGTGCCACTGCTTGGGTTGCTCTGCGCACAGTCGTCTCAAAGTTTTCTTCAGTGTGCCGTTGAATCGCTCCACCAACCCGTTGCACATAGGGTGGTAGACTGTAGTGGTCGACTGTCGAATTCCCAGTAGTCTATTCGTTTCCTTCATGACATCTGACATAAACTGGGTCCCTTGGTCTGACAAGATCTCTTCGGGCACACCCAAACGGCTGTAGATGTTCACTAAGGCTTCTGCTACCGTTTCTGCGTCGATCTTCTTCAAGGGTGTGGCTTCGGGGTAACGAGTAGCGTAGTCTATGTACACCAGGATATACCGATGTCCACCTTCACTTGGGGGGTCGATAGGTCCTACTAAGTCCACGGCCACTCGCCTAAATGGTACGTCCACTACTGGCATACTCTGCAGGTGCACCTTTGGGGTCGCTCCTTTGTTCACCGTCCTCTGGCATATGTCGCATGAGTGGCAGTATCTCGCGACGTCACCTTCAATTCCAGGCCAATAAAAATTGCTCATAACTCTGTCTTTGGTTTTCTTCACGCCGAGGTGTCCTCCGACGATCGAGTCGTGGGCTACACTCAGTACATACTCTCTCAGTTTCTCGGGTAGTACCACTTGCCTTATAACCGTCGCCTGTCTCAGGTCCTTGTAGATCCGGTACAGTACTCCTCCATGTTTCTCAAAATGAACAGATTTATTGCCTCTATTAGTTGGGATCTTCTTCTGCTCTAACTTCCTAATGACTTCGTCTTCTTCTTGGAGTCGGATAAGTTCCTCTCTATCCACTCCCGCGTGCCGTTCTGCCCTCGGCACCTTCAGCGACGTAGACCGGTCCTTCCTCTTCTCCTGGGCCCTCGTGGTCACCGCTCCTACCATCACCTCAGTATCAGGGTCGTACGGATCCTTCGCTCCGTCCACGTTCCCGACTACTAGGTCGCAGATGGTCTCCGGGAGACACAGCGCCGTCACTTTACCCGTCAGGTAAGGCGTCTTCACGTCGATAACGGCTTCCTCCGCCGCTAGCAAGGAGTTATCGATCCTCGCGATAAGTTTCTTCCCACCGGTGAGCTGTCCGTCGTCCACCAGTGCTCGCCGCACCACTACACCTTCACAGCCGGTATCTCTTAGGACATCTACCGCTCGATTTCCAATCAAGCCCTTCATCACTGGTAACTTCAGTTTCTCCACGGTCCTTCCGTCACTGCATCCTCCGCAAGTAACAGGCACCGCTAACTGTAGCTTCCCGTCCTTCATTACCGCTTGAACGTTGATGCTGGTGTCAGCCGTCGTCGCATCCTGTCTCGACGACTCGTCCGCCGCTATCACTACGGCCGCCGCCGCCTTGTTCGGCTTGCCTCGCCCCGTATCCTTCTGGGCTGGACACATTCTCCGAACGTGGCCTGGCTTTCCACAAAGGTAACATTTCAACTCACCTTTGTCGTTTATCTTGGCACGACACTCCGTCGCCTTATGTCCCGGCCTCTGGCACCTATGGCAGACCTGTGGGCTTCTGTCTCCGTTGGGCCTCTGTCGCACTGGCTGGCTCTGCAGTCTGGCGCTCCCGCTGAGCGTCCGGTTCCTCGCTACCAGGTACGCCTCCGCTGAATCTGCGATGTCCTGTAGCGTCTTTGGTTTCCTCTCCCTCACATGGGTTGCAAGGTCTGGTGGGCAGGCATCCATGAATTGCTCTCTGACGAACAGATCTCTCACTCCTTCGTAGGTCTCCTCCGTCTTCGACAGCTTTATCCACCTCTCTAGATAGGTCTTGATCCTGGTCAAAAACATTCCAACATCTTCTCCATCTTCAGGCTTACCTTGTCTGAACATGAGTCTGTATCCGTCCTCTGACAGGTTGTACCTCTTCTGCAACGCTTCCTTGACCTTGTCGTAGTCCTTGGCTTCGTCGATCGGTAGTCTGCAGAAGCACTCCAAAGCTCTCCCGGTCAGCAGGGCAGACAGTGATGTCGTCCAGGTGGATCTGGGCCATTCAGCTGTCTCGGCAAACCTCTCAAACCGCAGCAACCAGCTATCCAGATCGTCCTTCTTGTCCTGAAATGCAGGTAGCTTGGGTCTCTTGGAACTGGCGTGGTCGTTGGTCTTCTGCGCTGAGTCGTTGCCTCCACGTTGCTGGCGCATCCTCTCTATCTCCAACTCGTGGTTCATCTTTTCCCTTTCCAGCTGTAGTTCAGCCTCCTTCTCCTGTCGTTCAGCCTCCTTCTCCCGAGCCTGTCGTTCAGCCTCCTTCTCCTGTCGTTGAGCCTCCAGCTGTCTTTCTCTTTCTAGGCCCTCACGGATGTAGTCCCGTCTCTCCTGCCCAGTGAGCTCCATAGCATCCGCTTCCTGGCTAAGCCTTCCAATAACCTCCGACATGTTGTAGATAGCTTGTCGATGATATTCCTACAATAAACTATGTAAATAAATCTAGTAATTTTGATCTGGTCCGCTCGAATATGGTCGGATCCCGGACGAGCCCCCAATATGTAACAGCTGAGGTTGTTCTAGCACGTTATAGTAGGGGGGAGTTAGTTGATCTAACTACAACCCTTTAGAAAACGAAACTATTACAGCTGTAAAATAAATAAACACGAGATCCGACGATAGATTAAATAATACTAAAGTTTAATAACTGTATAGTGAACAATAAGTTACTAGGAAGACACCAGCGAAACTAAATATCTACGCCACACAAAAGGAAACTCACTTACTCACCGACCAACCACTCACACAGGTCTATATATATAAACATTCCTACAGAAAGTTCCCGAAATAAACGTTACCTTTGCCCTCGCACAAACTAACCAATCACGCATCAATACGTCATCAGGTTACATCACTCAAGGCCAAATCTGGCGTAAACATTCGTATCCACAACGTTATCGAATATTCGGGAACATACTAATATTTACTGAACGAGTCAAAACACCTGACAACAAGCGAGCGAGGAAAAAAACTACTCACTAGAAAAGAAGGTCAGGTCACGGAGTACAGTACACTCTGGCGGTTGTCAACAATAAAATGGAAAAAGTAGTGGACACATGCTCAGCCACCAGCACAACAACAAAACCGGGGGAGGGCAAGGGGTAGCCCGCAGATGCTACAGTAAGCCTCTAGTTATCGCTAGTAGCACTTATATTTATTATAAATTTTTCTTCTTGTGTATGGAGTGGTCTAGCTAATATTTCTTTCCTGTCTGTTAATGTTTAATGTCCTGAAACAGATTACTGTGCCCATATTGGATTTTTTCATGAAACAACCTCATCCATTTGTGATTTTGTAAAACACCATATTCTTCTTCTTCTTCTGCGGTGCTAGTGTCTACCCTTCCACTTCATGGCCTTTCCCTCTTATTACCTGTTGTAAAATAACGCAATGAGACGTGACGCATGTCGCTGTCAGCACAATAAACAAGTGTAAATAAGGGGGGTTTCTTTTTTTTCTTTTTTTTTTTTTAAATCATGCACACTATATAATTGCAAGAACTAACAAGCATTCTGATGACCAGTTGGGAAAGGGGGAATATCCCATGAAGAGGGTAAATTTTATTCATAATTGCTCCAGCACACTCTATAATTGCAAGAACTAACAAGCATTCTGATGACCAGTTGGGAAAGGGGGAATATCCCATGAAGAGGGTAAATTTTATTCATAATAGCTCCAGCATACTATATAATTGCAAGAACTAACAAGCATTTTGATGACCAGTTGAGAAAGGGGGAATATCCCATGAAGAGGGTAAATTTTATTCATAATTGCTACAGCACACTATATAATTGCAAGAACTAACAAGCATTCTGATGACCAGTTGGGAAAGGGGGAATATCCCATGAAGAGGGTAAATTTTATTCATAATAGCTCCAGATGTGGAAATTTGCACCACCTCTAGGAGAGAGTGGAATTGAAAAATCATGAGCTTTTAATTATAAACATTTTCAGGGCAACCACTTGGGTTAGGTAAATATTATATTACTGATCTTGTTAAACGCAGTCCCTTTATACATAAATAAAGTACTATATTATCGTAAGCTGTATGATTGCGCAATCATTTTTTATCAAATTTTCGTCAAGAATTTCATGGATTTTCATGGCTTTAAAAGACTATGACTTCTCTATCTTTTATTCAGTTTTAAAAATTCAAAAACTGGGATTTTTCAAACCTGAAAGTGACTTTCATTCCATACAAAGAAAATTTGTTTTTGTTTCATACTGAAAAATGTTTTGGCCTTGCTCCTGACATTGTTTTTCATTTGCCTGTTTTCTCATATGATGATGTCGTTTGCACATGTCAATATTTATGAGGTCACATTTGTGATTTGGATGATGAATTTGGACTTGAAAAATATATGAAATCTTTCGGAAAGGCCACACTTTTGACACAGCAAACTTGGCGCAAATGATCTCAAATTTCATCACATTCTGAATATTTGCATTTTCTGTCATTTTCTTCCATAACACTTAGAAATACATCTTTCCATACAAGCATCATTGATATGTGTAAAGTTTTCGAAACATTCATTTTTTTAGAAATCTGCTTGAAAAGATTATGAATAGTAGTATGAAAATCTTATCCCCGCATTATAAGTAAGAACTGTATCAAACAAACTGAAGCTTTGTTTTTAAAAAAAATTGCTGAAAATGCAGGATCCAGCATATCACATATTTCTTAAAACGAAATTTGTTTTCACATGTGAGAATATTTGTGTAAAGTTTATGTCTTTACCTATGAAATATGTTACTTACAAGTAAAGATAAAGTGATGCTGAATTTCAAGATGTGTTGTCCCATTTCCTTGGCAACCAGATTGTCTTCTTAAGCTGGTAGTGACAGTAAGGTCCTATGAATATTTCAAGAGAAAATTGATCTAATGGCAGGACTGGGGATAGTCAGTGGTTTTCGGCTATTACAAATACAAGCACTAAAATTGAGGAGCTATCAAGGTCTTTCTTTCCTTTCAGATTATGTGGGCTTCATTAAAAAATGCATGAAACAGATGCAGAGCTCTAACTACAAACTTGCACGGAAAATAGACTTGGAAGTGGAGCACTTAGATGCTGCTGATGCACCAATGAGTCCAGGTAAGATGTTTGTTAATATTTGCCTACTATTTAGCCTAATTTCCAGTGATTAGGAAAGGTGCAACAATAACATATTATTTTTGACTGTTTCACTTGTAATTTATTCCATAGAGAATCATGACCTTTCATATTACACAAATGAGACACAGAACAATCCATTGTGATACCTTCATGTACAAAGTTTGTTCATGTGGTCAGGCAACAAAACTCTACTCAGGAGGGTGAAAGAATGATCAAGCAGGATTAATGGTGGTGGAGTAATGAGCATTATAGAAGGTTCAGCTTTGAGTTCAACAGTACATCTTCTTAGAGTGGCTTTGACATACATGACAAGACCTGACAAACCTTTCTTTGTCATACTACCAGAAAGAGGGGGAGACAAATGTGCTTAAAATGAGTGAAGATGGCAAAATATAGACAAATGGAAATGAAATAGTGGAAGATTGACATTGTAGGAAGGCTGTTGTGAATGAAATATTAAAGAGTAATCATGAAAGAGGGTTGGGGGAAATAATTAATTATTTTATGAGCGAGCACAAGAAATATTATTTTCACCCCGACACCAAAGTGTGACCCATGGAATGTCTTTCCTTCATTTATAAGGAAAACATATTGTTTTGAGAAATTGCAGTAGCTTTCTAACACCTTCATGGTTGACTCTGTCTGTTATGAACCTTCTGCGCTGTCTTTCACAGCTTTTAACTCACATGACCACAGCTATGGTTCCCTAGTGATTTGCCATGTACATACTATCTTGTCCGCTTTACCAGCCAGTCACTGCCTGTTGCGAGTCGGGGCTTGGGGTGTAGAAATCATTCTGAATCGTTAATTTGTTTTGTAAAGGACATCATGGTCTGTTGAAGGGTCAGTTTGAGATCACTATTCCCACAGTGAAGCAGCAGATAATTTTCAGAGCAGCTTGCCTTATAAAGGGTTGTACATTTAAAAGAAATAGTTCTTCCCCCCAATAAGAATTATCAAATAGCTTTATTGAGCTAAATAAGGCAGTTTGTGTAAGTGACATAAAATTTAATACATCATTCATGGTGTATTTGATAAAACATCAGCTATGAAAAGGACTGAATCCTGGCACTAGTTGTTCTAGCACTAGTAACATGACACTAGGAGCTACAAGTAAACTAAAGTGTGTTGTGTTTGATTTCATTCCCTGAAACCAAAGACCATTTGAAATAGCTTTTAAACACTGCATTAAGAAACAAAAAAATTTCATGGCATTTTTTCTTTTTTTCTTTCTTCTTTTTTACCTGTCTGCTGCTGCTTGTTACAATAGGCAGCTTAATACCTTTGGAACAGTTTGGTAGGTGGAGGTGCATGTTTTGCATTGCTAATTTGATTTTATTGTGCCACCTCTGAGACCTTGTGTAAGAATGAAACGGTATCTTTACATGTTCATTGGACTTGGTTGTTTTTTTTATAATATATATTTTTTTAAATTTCTTTTTATTTTATCTGGCTGCATTACAGAGAAAATTCTCAATATGGGTTTCAATTTCACTAGTTTGTTTGTGAATTCTAAAATTTGAGTTGATGAAAGAAGGCAGATTAGAAAGAGAGGGGAAGGACTATTTGGTAAAGTAGTGATAAAAGCTACATGTCATGTCTTAGAAATCTGAAAGGCTGGAGCTTTGAGAGGGGGGAAGTCAGGAAAAGGATCTTTTTGTAGAATTTATCCTGTTTATGAAATTCATTTGAAGCAGGAAATAATGTCCCTCATATAAGAATTTATTTCAAGCTGAAAATAGAAAATATGTTTTATGGAATTTATTTCAACCATAGAGCAGAAAATATGCTTTTATCAAAACCATTTCAAGCTGAGATGAACAGATGAAGCAAAATCTGGTAAATCTTTAGAACAAAGTAATCAGAATCAGATACTTTAAGTGGATCCCACAGCAAAGTTTGCATTTTTTAAAGTGACTTTCAGAAACTTAAGTTAATAAAGAGCTTTGTTTTTCCCTCCCACTTAGGCAGTACTTCAGATACCATGATTACGACACAGTATTTTGGCTTCAGCTATCAGTTCTATGAATCTGACTTTACTTATCATCCCTTAATAGCCTTGGTGATTAATCAGTTAGTGTATTCACACAAGTGTTTTGGCAGCAGTGAAAAATAACTCCGTGAAAGAATAATTAATACCTTGTTTGTGTGCTGTGCTTATATAGTAAAATATCAAACAATATATAAATGACAGATATATTGATGTGAGTGGCAGTTTTAATTGCTAAAACATGATTAATTCTGCACCACCACATATAAAATTGTGAATTGATTCAGTGTTTTTTTATTTATTATTCTAACAAAAAAATCTTAGAAGATTGATGTGTTGTTGACTGCAGTGAGACATTTGCGTGGAAAAGGTTAAACATTACATCTAAATGTCAGAGGCATTTACAGCCACAAGGCTGAACTTTGCCCTGTTGTGGAGAGATGTGTTCATAATGCCACTGCAGGAGGTCCTTTATTTTCACAAATTCTCCTTTTTTTATGAGTGCATGTTTTTGTTACAAAGCACTGTTTAAAGTAACTGAGATTCACACGGATACAGTTTACCCCATTATTTGGCTGAATTTTCTTGTAAAACATTTTTTATCTCAGTTTAGCTCCAATTTTAACATTCGCAATCTGCATTTGTAAGGAGATAAAACAATTTTTAAAGAAGGTTATTGTACTTATAAAGCCGTTCATTCCTGTGGTTGTGTTGACTTTCTGATTACTCTTAGTGAGTATGTTATTGATCATTAGTCATAAACCATAGAAAGAAATGCCTGGCAGTTCGTGTTTTCTTTGAAATGGTTGTCATTTTTGTTGATTTCATGCAAGTTTCCTGTTCTAGTTGTCAAATATTTGCTCAGGACCAGTGTTCAAAACTGACAAATTTGGAGATGTGGAAGTAACTAGTCACTTTCATCAGATTCTCTGCTCTTTAGTGTGGCATTCGTCTTTACACTTGTCATATGTTAGTGAGATAAACTCGTCTTTTATAATAATGGCGAACTTATGTCTGAAAAGTTTTAAGTTTACATCATTGTAGATATCAGCAAAGAGAATGAAAGCTCTCATTTCTGCAGGAAAGTCTAATTGTTTTAATTAGAGCCGATGTTGCACTGAGTAATGGAAGCAAGATAGTATTTGTCCATCTTAATGAGATTTGCCATGATTCCGAACTTGGTGAATTGTCATGTTATTTGTCAGAAAGCAGTGGTTTTACCTTGGCATTTTCAACATTTTCTATGTGTATTATTAACAGACGATCATGTTTTTGAATGCATGATGGTCTAAATTAACATAGCAGTTTAAGTTCCTGTGAGATAAGTAAAGTAAGCTGGGTCAGATGAAAGACTGTGTCACCTGTGATCAAGCAGCAGATATGAAACATCTATTTGCATTTTAGTGATTTACATGTAAAATGTATAAATCTGTAAGTGTTCCATAATGTTGCATGAAACACACAAATGTGATTAATCTACATTTTGTTTACTGTGTTCTGCATATTTCACTTGAACTCCATGAAAGTTCTGAGTATTCAGTTTTATCAACTCATTTCGGTTTACCCATTTCCTGATGGTATCAATATGCATAAATTCACAGTTCATCAAATAATAGTAATGGAGTAAAAAAAAATCGCAGTATGTCATTTACTGAATCACTTTCATGTGTAACTCTGGAGCTAAACACTCAGTGGGACAGTCTGCCTTTTTGTAAAATAACAAAAACTGTTCTTTGTAGAAAGAACACAGTAAAAGGGATCAAATAAATATTTTTATTGTTCATTGCAGGGTAAGTGAAAATTCACATTGTATGACTGATGAACTGTTGTCAGTCAGAAACATAATCAACTGTAGGAAAGCCAAGATGTGTAATATTCATGTACCTGGATGCCAAGATAATGTTATAATGTCCCCATGACATTGTGAGTTTGCTCAGTTCCATTCTGTATTACTAAATTCTGTCTCCAGTAGATAAATTAGATATTTATTTAATTTTAGAAAAAGTAATAACATGAGGCATGCTTGGATGTTACGAAGAGTGTTGCATACAATCTATCCTTGATAGTGTGATCATGTGTATTCACTTTGACTCTACAGAACAGCACGGGTAGATCAGTATTGTTTTCCTTTCATGTCCAGCTCACTCAGACTATTTGTCCCACTTACCAGAACAGCATTCCTACATCTTTAGATTATGCACCTTATAATAGTGGTTAATATTTCTGGTCTGAACCACCCAGCCTCCCTTTGTATATATTTAAAAAAAAAAAATTTTTTAATTCATGAAACTGCGGATTGTTCATCACAGCCATAGCCTTTTTCTTTATCCCCCAGTGACAGAAACTGTCAAGAAGAAATGTCAATGTCCAACTTGTCAACAAGCCTTGCTTAAAATTATACAATGTTATTTTTATTCCCTGGTAGTTTATGCTGACCTATTTATATATTTATTACAACAGCCAGCACAGGATGTTACTACTAACATTTCTAGTGTTTGTTTTTTTTTTTTTTCCTAGAAGTGAAATAGCAACCTTTCTTTTAGGTGGATACATTTGAATATTAGAATTTGCCTACCTAGTGTAACTCTGCCTGGCTGTTTCTATTTGCTCACGATAAGCTTGACAACACATAACATTGCAAAGCTAAAAGGAAGGGAGGAAACGAATCCTTCAAGTGATGACTGTCTCAAACTGATTCTTTTAATATTGTTTAAGTTGACAGTCATACAATGATCATTTTTCGTCTTGGTTTCAGCATTTTTCTGATATTAACCTGTAGTGCACAGTGAATACTGATCCTATTACTATCAATCCGATATTCACAGTGAAACTGAATTATGTGATAATTGATGTTATATACCATGTCTTTGTTCCTCACTCTTTCGTGTAGATATTTCTTATTTTATCCATACTAACATGACCCTACTCTTTAATACCTTTGAATAAGTCCTATGACTTTGAAAATTCTGGGAAAGACCCCGCAAACAAAGGATACTTACAGAATGATCAGTTTGTTCTGTACTCATCTAATTGTTCTCTTTTCTTCTTTTTTTCTTGCAACATTCATTTCATAGGAATAGATCATATAGATGGTGTGGGTAAGTGGACCTGCCGCCGGTTTGAGACTTTGCATTTGGCATTGGGTCACCATTTTGTGTTGTAGTTTGTTTTGCATTCTCCTTTGTTTTGTCATCTCACACCCCTCTCCCGACCCCCTCTTTTTGTTTTGTTTGTTTTTCCTGTTGGTTTTAGTTGGTGTGCTCAACATGTTTCTGAGGGCGTAGACAGATCAAAGTAATGGTGGTCAGGGCCGTCTTTATATCATTAAGGGCCCCTGGGCAAAGCAATAGGCTGCGGCCCGTCTTCTGGGCCACTATACGGACATTTGCATGCATGGGGCCCCCTAAACCCATGGGGGCCCCTGGGCAGCTGCCCAGTGTGTCCATGCGTTAAGACGGCCCTGATGATGGTTTGCTACTGTTGGCTACCACTGTTATTTAACTATGCACCTCCCTGTTTAGTGTGTAAATAGCACAGGATAACTCGATTTGTGAGCATGGTAGTTATCACTAATCGGAAAGTTCCTCTCACACTCTCACAGATTAACATTTCCATCAACTAAGATGGTGATCACGTTTTGTGTGTTGTTTGACGCCCTGATATGTCTTGCCATGACAATTCATACGTAATTTGTGTGATAGTCCTAAAGAGTTAAGAGTACACCCCCCCCCCCCTGGGAAAAAAAGGTAGTGGTGCAGTCAACTGACAGTGTCGAAGATTTGAACTGTGACCTTAGCAACTGGACTCCATAATCGGAAGGACTTCCGAATGCGTTCCATTGCCCGAGTGAAAACAATACATAGCTACCCCGGCGGCTTTCCCTGATAAAGTGATATGTCAATCTGACTGCTGCCCAGACGAACATCGGCCTACGGCCTCGATGATCCAAACTGACTAGACCCTTACGTCGTTACATATCAATCTGACAATGCCTATGAACTTGTGGAGCTATGGAACGCATTCGGAAGTCCTCCCCCATAATCAATAATACCGTTTGCTGTATGTCAATGGTGCAGCATTGTTGGCCCATCGTCTTGTATGTTGTTTTTTTTTCCATGCCGCCTCTGAGTGATCAAGCATTGTCACCCATTAAATCCATTGGAAACTTCATATTTCACCATGAAAGGACATGGATCTTAAGTCAGTTGGTCATCAAGAAACATTACGTCTCAAATTACACATCTAGTTGTCTCAGCACAAGGTGAAACACAAGTTAGAAAACAGGGCAGTAAAGGAACTGAAATTGACAAGGGGGGAGATGCAGACCCCGCCATAACTTTGATCTGTGGCGTTTGTAGGAACATTTGAGGAAGGTCCAGGCGGCTCCTGTTTTTTTTTTTTTTTATTCTTGAGAAATCTTATACAGGCAGTCATTTGAATAGGTCCTTTTCCGTGGACTTTGGATATTGGGGAATAAGTATATTTGCAGTCCATTTCATTGAAATGGAAATTTTTAGCTTTGGCTGAAATTTCATCTGTGTGTCAGAATATTAATCGCTACTTGATCCACCACTGATTATTCAGGAAATAACTTGATCCTCCAGCCAATAACATGTAACATTACAGATACAGAATTATGACCGTGTCTTCGTGACTCACTCCCATCCTATTCCTTGATGCGCTGATTAAAAACTACTGCACGGGAAACACAGCTACCAAATAATGATGAAACAAACAAAAGCGGCAAGCGAAATCAATGTGATTTTAGGCAGTATATTACGTAGAAATGTTCAAAAAAGAGGCAGGGAAAAGTGATCGGATGACGCTATGTTTAATATTTTTAAAGTATTAGGATCCCAACAAAACAATATACATGTATCTTGGCCATCTTTAACCAGTTCCCGTTGTCTTGGTGAAAAGAGAAGTTGTAGAAACCTGACCATCTGGTTCATTATTGTGTTCTTGATAATTGTACTTGCGTGTAATCTGCAGTGCTATGGGAAAACGCCGCATTCGCTCAAAAGAAAATTTTACGGGAGACGCAAAAAACATTTCCCATGGGTCCCGCTTTATTTGTTGTTGTTGTTTTTTTTGGGTGTAACTTTTCAACTTTTGATGACACCCCCCCCCCCCCCCCCAAGTTAGTTTTGTTTTCAATCTGCTTATACCATGAAGAGCCTCACAGGAAGAAAGAGCCTTCTGTCTGCAGCCAGCTGAGATGGTTGTTTTGGCGTAATGGTGGGTCGTCAGAAGAGCTTCTTTGAAGTCACTGGCCTATGTCATTCTTGGTCTGCCTCTGTAACTCCTACAAAATTATAACCCAGATAGAAAATGAAGTTAAAATCGTGAATGTGACCTAGATTTAGCGTATGTGGTCTCATTTCGTAACAGTAGTGTTGGCAGTATCTATTCACTCAGTCTTGCTGTCATTCACATTCACCTAAATTCGTTTACCATCAAACCCCGTCCCAACCATTTGCCGACTCAACTACATAATTTACCGACTCATTCACTCGCCCGAGCATCCAGCCTTTTGCCTGCATCAATTTACCACAGTCGCTCATAACTGTGGGTCATTTTGTCCCACTAGCAGAAGTTATTCCTTCCCACCCGCCAATCTCTCTTCCCCCCCCCCCCCCCCATCATCCAAAATGACATAACGAAGCACACGAGTCGATAAGTTAGTTATGTGTCCATTCTGAGCCGCCGGGTCCTTGCTGTGTCTGTCCTTTGGGAATGCATGCACTTTATCTTGCAACTGTCATAGTGTTAGCGACCTTAGTTGAGTAGCAGGAACTTGAATAGCCAACGGACTTGGAGGTGTGGGTTTCTCAGCGACGAGAGTTACTGATAGTGATACTGTTTTTCATATGTCCTCCTTTTTTTTTCTTCATTTTTTTCTCATTTTCTGAATATTGGCCAATCAAGTTTGCAGCATGCAAGACCATGAGGAGGAAGTACTGGGTGTAGTCGTGGGGTCGCTCTCTGAGTGAGGTGACACGGGAATCCCATTTGATTAGTCACTGAATTGTAAAATTGCCCCTACAATGGGACGATATGAGGGGTATTTTTTTTATCTTTTCATCTCTTTTTTCTTTCTTAATGAATGTTTTTTTCTGAAAGATCAATAAATGAACCTGATGTACGTTTATTTTAGTCATGCACGGAGGCTGGAAAAATGGCATGTTCTTGTATTTTCAGACTTTCAAGTATAGAAATTTGTTAGAGCATGTCTTAATCATTGCATTTCTGAACGGTTCCGTACGAACTAACCAGTCAAATGTATTTCATGTGCATGAGTCCAAATCTCAAAAGTTGTTAAGTCTACGACCCCACAGTTTTTCTATGGTTTTTATAACATTTCGAACATGGAGCATGCTATATACATGTACTTTAAAAAAAAAGCAGGAGTAGCCCAAACATGGGTCAAGCCACATGTAACATATTTAATCTCTATCAAAATATTCAGTTTCACCCATCATGAAGAATACAAAGGCTCTCTGCGTGGCCATGGTGCTGGTGAATTACAAACATGGCAAACCGTTCAAGGGTTTAGTCCTGGACCTGTTTTATGATAGAGATTATGTTCACTGAGTGATATAAACGGTCATTCCAACGACCCTTTCACTTCGACAAAATAGGACTTTTCGTATTTATCGGGGGGGGGGGGAATTAAAGGATTAGTGCAGCGTTTCTTAGCCTTCTTTGTCCCCCCCCCCCCCTAATTTAAAACAAAAAAAAAACACACAAAAAAAACGTGTGCCCCCACCATGATGGGACGGAGCCAGAATGCAGTTTATATTATATATAATAAAGGTTTTAAAAATATTTATTTTATTCAGTATCTATAGATCTAGATCTACATTCAAAATAAGTTTTAATTAAAACTCCTGTTTCAAGTTTTGCTCACTTGTTTCTTACTGCAGTGGGAGCGGAGCGTTGCTGCTCTTCACCCTGCCTTGCAGATTTTTTTTTGATTCGAGGGACCAATTTCGTCAGTTTTAGCCTTAAATCACCACGTTTCGTGGTATCTCATTTAAAATACAATATGAAACAAAGATATCTATGAAAAATTCCCAAGCCCCATGCTGAAGTCATACGCCCCCATCAAAATAATTATTTGTCATGCCCCGCCTTGAGAAACACTGGGTTAGAGGAAGATGTGCTGTTTGTCATGCTTTATTTATGACGTGTTATCTTTGGTATTTGTGCAGCATGATCGTATTATGTTGTATGTATCTACTCTTTCTTGGTGTTATTATTTGACACGTTAGTGTAGCACTGAAAGGCAAAATAGCATGTAGCATGACCCCTCACGTTGTGTACAGCTGTATAAATGATCTTCATTATCATTATACAGCTGGTCTTTGTCACACTGGATAAAATTTAAGACATGTCAGTATGGCAGTGGCAAAGCTATGTGACTGGCCGCAGCATGATCCAGGTTTTGTTGTTCTGTAGCACTTTTTACCCGTGTATCTATCTGTGCTGTGAGTGGCATGAACTCTTGTTTGTTGTATGTAGTTCCTAACCATCACGTTTTAACCACAATGTCGCTCTGTTTAGTCAATGCAACTGATTCTCCGCAGCTCCTGTTTAATAGGGACGATTCTGTGACATTGGTTAACTCCCAGGAAAATCATAATCACAATGGCAATAGTTATGTGAAAATAAGTGCACGTTTCCCTTGAGTACGCCAAATCCTTGTATCAAGGGTGACGGTAAACATTCTCTGTGGACTCTCGTTCGTCTATCCCACACATTACTCAAGTCTACGTACATTTTTTGTTGCTACCCTATCCAACTGCTCGTTGCAATCATATTATGGACGACTCCCAAAAGCCATTTTCCGGACAGGAAACACTAAATTATTCAGTGAGAGAAAATCATACAGACATGTATGTGCCTTTCTCATCTCAGGGCCGGCACATTATTATCAGTACACTAAAATTCTTGGAAAGACAGCCACCTTCACTGTTTCCCTCTCCCCTCCACTGCATCCGCCGCAAAAAAAAAAGACCATTTCCGCTTAATATGCCTACTTGTACAGCGTTTTGTGATTCAGGGCCTACATGTATTCATCTGCCATTGTCCAGAGATATGTTTCTGTATGCTCATATGATAACCATCAGCCTAAACCACCTGGCGCGATCCAGTGATCAAGGAAACCACTCACCCTTGTCACCGTAGATTTTTTTTACTGGCGCCGTGCGAAACAGAAAGATATACGCACAGAATGCCTCGTATTTGAGTTGGATTGACATACTTCATGTTGAGGTGTCAGTCTCTCTCTGTCTGTCTGTCTGTCTGCCTGTCTGCCTGTCTCTCTCTCTCTCTCTCACACACACACACTCTCACTCTCTCACACACACATTCTCTGTTTCTCTCTCCCCCCCCCCCCCCCACCCCCATTTAAAACCATTCATCAGGTCACCCGTTAGTCCTGAGTGCCGTGGGCGCGCATATTTTAGATCACAAATTTCATTGCAATGACATGACAGTGTGGTGACACACATTGGCCAGCGTGGCAGAACCTGTTATAGAAAAATAATGGTGTTAGTGGTGAACTAGTGGGGAAGAAGGTTTGCGTTGATGGTGTCATGGAAATCGTTCATACTGTTTTGTCATTGCCTGACGAATCCTCCTGACATTTTTATTCAGATTTGAATATATAATTAGCATTTTGTGCCTTTGTAGTCAGTACTTTGTATTTCTGATCACAGAAAGTCTCAGGTATGGGCCGAAACTTTCCTGGCTTTTTTGTTGACCTTTCCAAACGTTCGGGGCTTGACCTGGCATGGCATTGTTAGGTCTTTGCTTTTGTTGCTGTTGTGTTGTTTTTGTTGTTGTTGTTGTTTTGTGTCATGAAAATCTTTCTTGTATTTGTATTGTGTATTTTTATACTTCTTTAATGCCATTTGGGAAATTTCCTTTAGTGTCATTGCAGTCCAGTTACAATTGGAGCAGACATGTCGTCGCCACAGTGCACATTATGATTGTGTTAGGCAGTGGCACTTTACTGCTTTTGTGGGGAAAATGAAAAAAATAATTAATTACTATAGATAATTCGCTGACATCCGTTTCACATCAGATTTGTCGGGCAGGCAGTAAATAGGACGGATGTAAAGTAGAAACTAAAAACAAAAAAGGCTGTCGTGTGTGCAATTTGTCCCGAAGACTTTGCGGGCATTATTGATCGTGTTTGCATGTAAGTGACCCATATCTTTGGGATGATTGAACTGAACTGTACCGACGCACCGTCAAGTTGTCATCCATCACTGCAGGTTTTCTTTGTCCAATAATTTAAATGTGTCGGCCCTTCCCATAGTTGGCCAAGCGATGCAGAAGTGGTCAGTGCTCCAATTGTGGTCAACACATTAAGTTAAGGTTGGGGTTTACAAGGTCGGAGCATTCCACCCCCACCCCATCTCAATCTCTCTCTCTCTCTCTTTCTCTCTCTCTCTCTCTCTCTCTCTCTCTCTGTCTCTCTGTCTCTCTCTCTTTCTCTGCCCCTCTCTCTCCCCCCTCTCTCCTCGAAAGCCATACCTGCAAATACAGGGTTATCCATGGTATTTTGAAATTCGCTGCCTTGATGTGAAATTCAAAAACCTAAACTAGTGGTGCAAGTTTTGGACGAAGATTCCCTATGCTTGAGCAACGTGAATATGGTGAAGAACGAGGGATTTACTGACACTCCTGTCCTGCCCCGTGTACAACCCTTCACAGCGGAGCAGATATAGGCGGTTTGTCACCATACGTTTTACAGCGCCAAATATTTCAGTCTGTAGGTTACGTGATTGTATTTAAGGGTGTTATCTTGGTCTGGAGTTCTAAGTTTGTCATTTAGCAATTGCACTTTCACATCCGACTGATTCTTTCCATGCTTTTCTTGCTGAATACAAGACCATGGAAGGCGCCTAGAAAAATGCCTCATTTTTATGTCATAAAATCTTGTGTTGATCTTGAGTGAAGAGTTTGTATTGAACACATCCCGCCAAATCGAAACCAGTTAAAAATTGCAAAGCGGACATGTTTAACATTTGACAGTGATTTACTGATTTATTAGCCGGAGGGGAGCCCATGGATTCCAGAATTACAGTTTTCTCTTGCTGTTTTTTTTTTAACTCTCAGGGTGAAAGGGCAACAAATATTGCGCAATTAATTACCTCAAAGCTGGCAAAGTACTCGGACATAGCAAGGGATAGAGGGAACGGCAGAAGGTGTGCATTAATCATTTACATGCCCCCATCCAATAACAGTGACCATTATAGCCACGTGCTCTGAATGCCACATAAGGTTATAAGTCCTAGCTGCTGCTTCAAACAGACGCTGGTATTGATGTACAGGTGATCAGACACCTCTCTCTTCCCAAACCCCACCCTCCTAACAACGATCATAAACAATAGCTTTTACAGTTAAAGGGTTAAGACACCAGGCCATAGCGCTAACATTTTTAAGGGTTAAGACAGTAAATCTGTCCAACAAAACCAGGGCCAGTGGAGAAGGCAAGCAACTAATTTCCCAGAAACTGTCAGAACACCATCTTAGCAATCTGCACTGACCCCTCAATATCTGCCTTTCGCTTGAAGTCTCAGCGAAAAGAACACGTCAATTGCCGTGAGCGATAAGTAGAGTATGTAGAACACAAGTGCAGAGCTGGTATTTCGTGGGCCGGTTTGACATCGAAATATTGAAAGTAAAAGTTGGCCAGGTGATCACCGGAGGGTCAAACAGTGCACGGCAGTTCAACTTTGGCAGATCTTCGTGTAGCTAAATATACGATTATAACAAAAAAATATAATCGGTTGGCCAAACACTGATGTACTCGTGGCTCTCTAAAGTGTGGTTTGTCAGACTGTAGGGAAAGGCACTAAACACATTTGTCGGTGCGTGTATGGTTGTATATGGTTGTTTGATCTTCGGTCAAGGCTCCAATGCCGTAATGCATCGCTCATTATCTTTTTTTTTTTTTTTTTGTGAAAGGGCATAATTTTTGTTCATGTCGTGCGGAACATCAAAAGACCGGGAATTACGTTTCCTGTCGGCATTGTGAACTCGTGATGTCAGATTGTCTTAGATGTGTGTCCTTAATTAGAAGAAACTGGGGCAACAAACAAGAATTTCTCTATGGTAATTGACGTGTTGTTGCTTTTTTTTTTTTTTCCAAACTCCCACATTGGTCCGCGTTTACATGCAGGGAGAAGGGAGAGCGTGGGGAGCGGCAGTCAGGATTCGTGGAAAACAGCGGCAGTCAGGATTCGTGGAAAACAGCGGCAGTCAGGATTTGTGGAAAACAGCATTCCATTGATAAAGGCGTTTTCTTCTCATTATTTTGTTGACACGTGTATTTGCATGTAAAGAGGTTTTGAAGGAAAAAGAAAAGGCATGATTGCTTGAAAAGACAGCGGGCCACTGTGGAAAGGAGAGGAAGAAATTGGTGGAGGAACTTCCTTTTTTATTTTACTGAAACGCTTAGATTTAAGTGGCGGTTATAAATATTGTAAAATGTCATTCTCTTGACAGTTTGGCCGAGAGGCAAAGCCCCGGCTCTGACGGAAGCCCAAGGGCTTCTGCGTGTAATCCTGTTAGATTTGGGTGTTTAGTGGAATATCTTTTTTAGATGACAAAAGTGCGGAACAGCTGGAGAAAACTATTTACTATCTTGGTAGACACAATTTTTACTTCTGGCATGGAAGGAATTAGAATAGACACTGAATTGTATTTGTGTTGGTACTAGCTCTAGAAATACTGGTGGTAGAAGTATTAAGTTGAAGAAAACTACTAACAGTTAATTGTAAGTAAGATAGTTATAAATTGTTGCGTGGTTGATACCGTCAGAGGGAGAGACTCCATGCTTAAATGAGGGGAAAATAATGATCATAGTAACGTATTCCAAAGCATACTACATATTAGAGAGGCCTTCAATTTTGAATTCATTTCTTGTCCCGCGATTCAGCACCGTACAGGAACTTTCAAGAAAACTATACGGATGATATTATATGGAGATCAAGACATACCTGTACACATGGTATATATAATAGTTACAGGGCACGAGAGGATACCGCTAATGAAAGAGATGAACCGAAGTCATGGGACAGATTTACTGCCGGGGAACCAAAACGTCATTTACTCATAGAGTCAGTCAATGTAAAGTTTCAGATGGGAGCAGGTTTTTGTGTTGCTACTTTTGCTTGTATGTTTCCTTGAAGTACATCCAAATGGGTTTCTTGACACTGTCGAATATGGTGGCCCAAACATCATGCATGCGTTTGAGTTTGGGTATGGGTTTACCAGCGTGTCGGCACGATAACAGCCACTTTGGGCCTTTCAGGGTTTTATAGTTAGCTTGTTTTGGGCTAGCTTTCAGTAGGATCAAATAAAAGTGATGTCGAAAATCTAACCGGAGCCATGCAATCTTTCATGTGAATTTTTTTCTGAGGTCATTCATTCTTTTGTTGGCGGAGTTTTTGTTTGTTTTCGTGTCTCACACTGTCAGTGTCACTAGAGAAAAATGTACGGCATTAAAGAGTTATCTGAGAATGAAAGCGGTTTTCGTCTGTGTTCTGATTACCGCGCATTTCCAAGAAGTGGCGTGTGTTATAAGTATGGTAGTCATATTATCATTATACAGACTGCGTCACGCTGTAAATACCCAGGCAGTTAAACTTCCGAACATTCGAGTCGAAGCCGCATAACTTGTTGTTTACCTCGAGGTTTTTCTTGTCAATTCCTGTCGGAACCGATGTTCCGGAAACATGTGGCTCTTTTCTTTAAAATGTTCTAAAGGTTTCCTATTACTTGTATCGAGCACCCCTGCCGGCATAGGGAAAGCCCTTTCTTTTCAAAATGCCCAATTCACACGTATAATGTGGTTAAAATAGCCATATTATGGTTAAATATTTATGTGAATGTTCACATGACTAGATACTTCAGACTGTATCGTGGAGCTAAGCTTTCTCTTCAGTCATGGAATTGATCAGGGGTTTTTTTGTGTTTTTTTTTTTACACCGTAACAGTGTTTCTGAAACAGATCATTGGAAATAAAAATGTGTTGAATGTAAACTTCATTATTTTCTGTTTATTCTTCTTGGCAAGAAGAATCAATTTGGCGAGTTCCGTGAAAAAAAACAAGATTTAAATGATAATCGATTTTCTAGGAGTCGTTTGAAGTTTAAAAAAAAAGAAGAAAAAAGAACCGCTTTTCAGTATTGTTTTTTATTGCATAATTATTGTGATTTGGGCTCGGCGTGATTCATCTTGAGAATTTGAAGAATAAAGCTTCCTGTATGGAAAATGATCGCATCCCCAGACAAATTCTCTACGGGGAACTTGCTACTGGCAACCGACCCAGAGGTAGGCCACATCTGCGATTCAAAGACACTTGCAAGGTCACGATGAAAGCATTCAACATCGACCCCAATGAATGGGAGAACCTTGCAAATGATCGAAGCAGATGGAGACAAAAATTGCGCAGTGGCACGCTCGCAATAGACTTCAAGGCAAAAGAAACATACCTGACAAAACGACAGAGGCGGAATGAAAACACTCGCCAAAGTGAACCCAAAAGACTGACCTGCAATCACTGCCATCGCACTCTCGGGTCAAACATTGGTAGAATAAGCCACGAGAGAAGCTGTCAGTCAAAGTGAAAGTGAATATTCTAGCTGCTAAGACCGTCTGTAAAGACGCTAAAGGCCATATATAAAGTATGGAAAAGTCGAAATGGGGAGAATGTGGATCATAATATTAATGTCATGTCCTCAATCCAGATGATAATGTTGGCCTATCGATTCGCCCTTTATTCACACGGGTACCGATAGAATTTCCGCTGTGCAATAATGTAGGCCACTGGAGCCATGATTATGAGAGCTGCCGGGGGTATAGTTTTCAGTTAGGGCAGTTACGTCAACTGCAGAGGCTGTTGAAGCCAGACAATGATGGCTCAGCCACACACCCGGGAGTGGGGGGGGGGGGGGGTCAAAAACAAGATGGCCTCCTACCAACACTCAACGGATGGCGTCTGACGGGCAATTGATTTCGTGAAAAGGAGGATGTCCCGACAGATCTTGCATGATCTATCAAACTAATTAGTAATTACACGTCCGTGCGGTCACAGTTTTCCAGGGCGAGAGAGGTGGAATTGAGAAAATTGGCACTGACATAGCCTGCCAGACAGGGGCTTAGATGCTGCTTTTGAGCGAATTCAATTATTTATTTTTTATCTTAAACTTATTGACCTTGGGGCATAAAAAGTCAGGCTTGGCGAGCTTTTAATTATTATTTTAGCTGAAGATATCAGCTGAAATAAGACTACAGAAATAAGCTTTCTAGTGATAGATCCATTTATGTTAAACAAATACTGCCCGATAATTGCACCAGACTGTGAATTCCCGGACTATTGTAGTGTTTGTTTATTGGCAGACAGTTTATATCGTGGGATGCGTCTCATCTGCTGTGTTGCATAACACTTAACCATACCTGTGTTAATTGGTAACTGTAAGCACATCGGTTCTAGAGCAGTACTGTTCGCGGTCAAAATTAAATTAATTAACACTTAAACCAGTGGTTCTCAGCGTGGGCGATATGGCCCCAGGGGTGGGAGGTTGGGTGAAAACGGAGAAAAGGACAGTAAAGAAGGCGGAAACATGAGTGGAGGACGGTTTGGGGGGGGGGGGGGTGGGCAAATACAGGCCAGCCATTGACTTAAGCAACAACATACATTAATGGTTTTATGAACAGACAAGGCCTTTTTTTATGTGCTTTCTGTTTCATAATGAATATTCAATAATCAACACGCCTAGTGGACCCATGCCTCTCAACAAAATCGGAGAGATGAAATTTGTCCTTGGTAGACTCCGTCTGGGTCATACACACCTCACACACCGTTTTTTACTCAGGGGGGAAGATTTCCCCCCCCCCCCCCCCCGATTGTGTGGCATGCAGTTGCCAACTATCAATAAAACATTATTTTAACTGAATGTGTCGACTTCGTGCATATCCGAAGAAAGCACCATGCCTGCTGATCCATGAAAGAATTATTTTCTAACTTGAGTCCGCAACGCATCCTGTCCTTTCTGAGACATGCTAAGATATCTGCAGCTTGATTTAATAACTTTCATACCCATAAATACAAACCTTTTTCCAGATCTATACAAAATAATTTTTTGAAATTTTACCAATATGTTAAAAATATTATGAATGTATTAAATTTTGTGTTCAACTTGACAGCTCTGAATACACGAGATCTAAAAAACGAAAGTGTACCCAAATAGACTGTGAAGGGCGCAAAGTGGCTGTAGTAGGATTTCGGGGGGGGGGGGGGGGGGCTGAAAGAAAATTTGGAACCGAAGGTAGTAAGGGGGCGATTTGCCCAAAAAAAGGTTGAGAACCGCTGACTTAGAGGCAAATGAATACATGTTTATGAATTTCAATCCTCAAAACTCAGTTTCACCAGAAAAAAACTAGTGCTATGCAGGCCAGTTGCTGCTTCAGTTTTGCCTGCAATTCATTTAGGTGAATTTGTTTTTGAAACAAGGAAATCGAGGGACATTTTTTTCTATTGTTTAATGTCAGTAATGAGTTGACGAAGAATGATAGAAATGAAGTCGAAGTGGAAGAGAACATCATTCCGCAAGGCATTAATTAACGAGGGCCGATAATTAATTGTTTTGGGGGAGAGTTGCGGGTCGTGGAGCTGTTCACCATTGGTGGAATCGTTATTCTTGGTAATTAAATTGGTTGCACCGCGGCATGTAGAACACGACGTTGTATTGTTATGGTCTGTATTATAAGCTTTGCTAATTCAGGAGCTCATCCCTATTGTAGTGGTAATCATCATTAAGTGTAATGAGTACGACTAATGCTGGTGACACACTGAGTCGGTACAACTAATGCTGGTGACACACTGGGTCGGTACAACTAATGCTGGTGACACACTGAGTTGGTACAACTAATGCTGGTGACACACTGAGTCAAGTCGATCTTGGGTCTTTTTCGACTCTGCGTGCGAGGTTTCTCTTTCCGGCCCGCTGTCTCAAGACAAGTTTTGACGCACCCGCACTGGACTTGTGTTGGTCTCGCCAATGCGCGAGATCTCCTTATTTACTCTATAGTCCACGTCATGCACCCAAACTGAGACAGAACAAAACTTGACTCAGTGGGCCACCCGGCTAAAGGAATTCGGTTTTGCGTCTGTTTCGACTCTGTGTGCGAGATCTCTCTTCCGGCCCGCTGTCTCAGAACAAGTTTTGACGCACCGGAACTAGTGAGACGGAGTACGGACTTGTTTCGGTCTCGCCAATGCGTGAGGTCTCCCATTTTACTCCACAAACGACATAATGCGCCAAAACTGAGACAGAACAAAACTTGACCCAGTGGGCCACCAGCTTAGAGGAATCCGGCGCCGGAACAGTCCAATACTATGTGTGATGAAGACCACGATGCATGATCAGAGCAGTTGATATGAGTCAGCCGAAAGGGCAATGTGTCCCTGATGGCCGGAAGTGTGGGATGTTATTATCAGGCTTTAGATCAGCTAGTGTGACACAGTCATCTGGGACATATTTGCAGGTCTCCATGGCGGGGATTATTTGTTCCGGTTACATCAAGTTTTTCTTATTGTCATTTCTCAGTAACTCAAGTGCAACTTTTTATCTATCTATCTATCTATCTATCTATCTATCTATCTATCTATCTATCTATCTATCTATCTATCTATCTATCTATCTATCTACCTGTCTGTCTGTTTGCCTGCCTGCCTGCCTCTGTCTGTCTGTCTATCTATCTGTCTGTCTGTCTATCTATCTTTATCTCTGTCTGTCCGTTCGTCCGTCCGCCCGCCCGCCCGGTCATCTGTCTGTCTGCTGTCTGTATCAATCAGTCAGTCTGTATGCATTATACATTCTGTCTCTCAGTCTAAAACTACAAACGCCTGCTGCACTGCTATGTTTTGCCTCCATATTATTTAATCGCGTGGTGCAGAAATGTGCATTATATGTCAACCGAGCCAAAACAAAGGCCATTGTGAACTAGATCACTTTTAGTCGAGAGAATTCCTTTTTCCTTATAAAATATGAACAGATGACCTTTCCCGTGCCTCTTCTTCCCCCGTTCAATTTTATGTGTGTGGGGGTGTGTAATTTGTTCTCTCTCGATCGTCATCACCATCGTCCTCACTGACGAATGAATTTGATACCGGTTAATGTCATGAATTCAGTTGCAAATAATGACATTGGCTATACACGGGACGTGGCCGTTTTTTAGCGTCTGCAGGACAGACAAAACGGTAATTCAGCCTGCTTTTGGGGACCATGTGTGATGCTGCATAATCAATAGTAGTACACCTCTCTCTCTCTCTGTCTCTCTCTCTTTCTTTCTTTCTCTCTCTCTCTCTTCCCCCCCCCCCTCAATCTCTTCAATGTAGAAGGGAGACAAACACGCAGAGAAAACAAACGAAGGGTTGCTAAGTCATGCCAAATGCCCATTTTTCCGCCCTCGGTAACTAAAGTGGGGGCAGACCAGCTATTCAAGGCAAACATGACTGTTTTGTCAGAGCCCGAGCCGCTGCATGCTGTGTTTGTTTCCGAGTACGTGGGACCACTGACAGGCGCGAACATGAGGGCTCTCTCGCTTCCAGCTTTGGATCGTGGATCCGTGTACCTGCCAAATGCATCACGGTTGTATGATTTTTATATGGCGTATACAGTATTACATTGTGTTGTATACAACGAGCGGAAGATTTGCACGTCCGTAATATGCCTCTCTTTCACCTGTCTGTCACCAGCTTAGGCCATCGGTGATTTGAAAATGATGTGGGCCTTTCTTCTGTGGCTGCTTTCCGTACCTTTTGCACCCTCCTCCCCCCCCCTCCCCCCAATTCCCTGCCTTGTCTCCTTTGTGTGTGTGTGTGATTTTTCTGTGCGGTCTCTTTCAATTTATCACTTCCGTGATCCTTTATTGGTGTGTATGTGTATGTGAGAAAGACACAGAGAGAGAGAGAGAGACTATGGAATTGCTCTAGGAAGGATAAAATGAGGGAATTCTGAGAATATATGTGTCTTTATTTTAGGAGGTCCGCTGCCTTTGGCATTTACACCTCACTTTTCGTATATTTATTTTTCTGGTCGTGGTAGAGATTAGTTTTTGTTTTTTTCTTTAGAATTTTGCCCCGGGCAGCGGCATTTTTCGGCCTGCTTTTCTCGGCTTTCAACTGCCAAGATGTCTTTAACGTGCACACGGGCCCTCCGAGTTTTTTCGTCATTATCCGAGAAGACTAGGTTCTCGATTCTACCTACCATAGGATCAGGAACAGGAATCCCCCCCCCCCCCACCACCCAAATCCAACATGCCTGCACCGACGGGGGTTCGAACCCGGTACCTTCGGCATGAGAGGCGAGCATCCGGCCTCAAGACCAACGTGGCCCCGAAAGGGAGACGAACCGAAGCCTTGATCAAGGTTTAACTATTTAGTGCATAGTTCATTTGTTTCTGAGGGAGATCATGTCGTCTACTTACGAAAGTTTCAATAGAGGAAGTTCATTGTAAAACGTTTGTTACCCCTCAGAGTGGGACACGTATTACTATCAGCCACCCCATAACTCGTGAACGCTAGTGACATGTGAAGAAACAGTATCGCGTGACGTGCCACAGCGCTGATGTTCAGATAACATCACGTCAGCGACATGTCACTGCTGTTGTATGGCCCACAGTGTTATAAACCCGCAAGAAAGTTGAGGAGGTGGGACAGATACTGGTTACCTGGGCTTTTCATTTGAGTTCGGGCTTCAGTTTGATTTACATACATGTGTAGTTTGTGTGTTGTTGTTGTTTTAACCCCTTGAATGCCGACAGTTACTGTTCTAAGTATTCTTTTGTATGTGGGTTGTGAATTTGTTTAAATGCGGCTAAGAGTTTGTAGATAACTGACAAAGTTTGCTTCAAAGACTTCTTTGAACCCTTTGAAGATTTAGTGACCACAGTAATCAAATCCAAAAGAAGCAATGACTTTAAAAACCATAGCAGTCAAGTTTTGGCACCTTGGGGGTTAAGTGGTGGGCGGAATCCCGACCCGGAAATAATGATAGAATAATAATGATAATAATAATAATGGGGAAGGGGAAGAGAGAAAAGGACTGTAAAGCTGGGTTCTCATGTGTACGGAAACTGCAAAAAATCCCTCTTATAATAAAATGAAAGAGTGTTCCCGTCCATATGTACGGAAAGGGCATGCGGAAACATCCTTTCTAGTTACTTGGAGGCTCTTTGACGTTTCTATTGCCGTTTCCGTTTCGGTATACATGAGAACTCAGCTTTATGTATTTTATTTGTACAGTGTATTTTCATGTTTTCAAAGTGTCTCTTTCACATAAAGAACTGTTGTTCCGGTGCTTTGATACTGTGGAAAACAAAAGAAAAACTGTAGAAAACAAAGATAGGCCTACTGCTAAGATTGTCCATTCCAGGAAGTTTGTGGGTGCGTGTACATACATGGTGCTCTTTGTCCCCGCAGAGAGCGTTCTTATCACACATTCAATAAAACAAGTTCAAGGAGGAATCGTATATTTTATGTCATGTTTGCGGATATCTACATGTATTAACTTTCCGGAATCACATGTTTGTGGGCGTGAATACATCATAGAGATACGATTACTGTATTTGTAGCACTTGGAAAAGCATACATAGATGAGATAGCAATTAAAAAGCTGCACAGCGCTTTGAATAGTCCACGTGTATTATGATGGTGGAAGTGTATATCCGTACAACACGTTGTATGGATATGGACAGTGCATATCCGTACAACATGTTTACCAAAAGCGTGACTGGTGAAGGTTTGCTGAAACAAAACTTGGTATGATGTTCACGTACAACACATGGAATAGATGGGCCTGGGGGCGTGAGGGTCTAGTCAGTTTGTATCAATGGGCGGTAGTCAGATTGACTAATCAGGCGAAAAGGGGCTGGGGTAGCCATTGGTGATCGACGTACACTCAAGTATATTATTAGCGCAGATCACGCTATCTCCGAGCAGCTGAAGTCAGATTGTTTTGCTACTAAGCCGATTCATATTTTTTTTTTAAAACTATGCAAATTAACAACGTCAGTAATTTGTGTGTTCTACGTCATCGAATTGTGTGAGTTGTACGGATATGCGCTTCCGATGATAATTTCTCTTCCCCCCCCCCCCATACACACACACTTGTTTCGTCTATTAGAGCATAAACACGTCACACTTCACCGCTTTATTTATCTTGGTTCCATGTTTAAGGGTCACTTATTGTTTGTTTTGATGCCTCCACCCCCCCCACCCCCTTTTTTTCCGTCTTATTTTCAAATTTCTAATTTTATATCTTTGAACCCAGGCACAATTCGGGCCATCATGTTTGAGGGAGTTGGTAAACACTTCTAGCTGACTCTTGCTTGTCTTGTAGCCCTCTGTCACGCCAATACGGGCAGATGCTCCCCCCTCCCCAGTTTGACACAAAACATTGCTATCTATTCTAATGGTGTACACGGAACTTTCTTTTTTTTAATGTGGCTGGCCTTTTTGTATTTCCTTAATTGTAAACTAGTATGTAACTGATTGGCTCCATACAGTAAAATAGAACCAGATGTCCGTAGCTGTGGAATTAAATGCACGAATTGTATTGAACCGATTGGCTTCATACAGTAAAACAGAACTAGAAATCTACAGCTGTGGAATGAAAAATGTAACAGTTGTATGTAACTGATTGGCTCTACAGTAAAACAGAACCAGATTTCCAAAAACTGGATTTAAATGCTTAAATTACGTACATTCCTTTATCACATGCCTAGGTGTTGTTTAAAAATGGCAGAGCATTTTTTTACGAAAGTTTGTCAAGTTCTCACCGCCGTTGTAGACACAACAGAAAGTAAATAAACAAGCAAAGGCTTCAGACCTCCTGATAAAGAGATGAATACAATACGGTCTGTAGTTAGATTTCAGAAAAACATCTCGTCTTGTTTCTAAACAGGCGATGTTAAAGCTGAGAGAACAAAAAGCTTTTGATTGCCGTTGAGGATTCTTTGAGAGAAATAAACAGGCACTGCTTAATGAGTAATTATTTATTTACTGGTAGGCATCGTATCGTAAGTAACATTCACTGCATGAGATTACATCAAGTTTGTAGATTGTCACAGAGTCGGTAAATATATTTCCCCGGACTAAACAAAATTAATGGACAATGACATGGCTGGTCACTAATTTACAAATTATGTCTAACATTACAGGGCTTTGGTAATTAATTGCACTGGCGTCTTATTGAAGAATCCCCCCCCCCCCCCTCCCCTTTTTTTTAAAAAATAGAAAACAAATCAAGACATTTTAAATATAGTTGGCATGATTATTATTTATATGATCCAAAACGGCCACATCAGATAGCATAGTAAAAGACTTTTGTTCAGATTCTCGGAGATTCAATTAATCATAAATGGCAGAAAAATGAGATCTATCATGTCAGTACGAATTATCGGTATCTCAAATGAATTTTATGAAAATATATTGTAAGAGGAAATATATATAAGTCTTGGTTGGGTTAAGTTACAGTGAAATAGATCTAGCTGAGCACTGCCATAGGCAGGTGTAAAATGTTGCTGAGCTGATCCACAAAACTTGAACAAGTAAGTGGGGATCAAATTTTAATTGAATTAAGATTGCACTAGGATTGACTCTGGACTGCACAAGAAATTTGGTCCCAGCTACATAATTATATTATTGTGCACAACCACTTCATCCACTTGTTAAATCATCGGATGCATCTCATTGCAGATATTGCCATTGGTTTTACAGTGAGCGAAAACAGAAAATAGATAGGAAAGACATTTAAACTTGAGAGATATACAGTAATTCCCACGATCCTTTCATGTTCACGCCTAGTAACATCAGCAAACCGTATGCTGATGCAAGCTGCACAGTTTCATGTACACATGTCAGGATACAACCAGGTCGAAACGGCCTGCTGAGCTCACAAGCAGTGTCAAACTGAAAGCACTCGTATATTGTAGAGATTTATTTGAAGGTGGCGGGCATTAAAAAATATGTACAGTGGCGCTTTCTTTGCGATGTTGTTTTGTTTTGCTTGTTTTGAATAGCTGAATATTATCCAGATTTTGTTTTTTTGCTGTATTTTCTATTGAGATATTATCAGCACCAGTGTTTTTTTTTTTGTTTGAAGACACAAGAAGATCCCAGCATCTGCGGAAAATTGTTGAAAATATTCCCCCCAGAATAATATATGCTTTATGATACTTTGAAGACATTATTGATTTGCTTCCACTTTTGAATTCAAATTATTTTATTTGGTGACTAACTCACTGCCGCACGCCGCCCCGGGCGGTCCATACGAAAAACGCCTACTTCGGAATATAGTACATGAAAATTACACTGGGAATTATTATTCTTGTATGATTACCAATAATTTGGCATTTTACCACAGTTCTCCAAAGCTCCTTTACACTTTTACAGCCATATCAATGATCCCTGTCTTTCAAAAAGAGCAGTATGAGAACTCTTCTTCTCTGAAAGAAGCTAGCTGCAGGTGAAACATTTAAGATTGTTTTTCTTTCATGGTTGGTACTGCATTATAAAAGAGACTGTAGCAGTCATGTATTTGCCGTGTGAGTGGTAATGTTTCCAGTATTATGTTATTTTCGAATATGTAAATATGGCATAGGATTGTCCCATTTTGATATTATTGTAGTTGTCATTTTGTGCTTTGTGGATAAACATAATGGGGGCATCCAATAGTGATGTTCTATTTACATAATTATCATTTTAATCCAAATTGAAAGAGTTTGTTTTATGAATGGAGCTGATTTGTGTTACATTGAATTCCGCATTGAAAAAAAAGTCGTTTCAGAGAATTGCATGGCTAGGGACATCATCTCTGTGCGTGAGGCTGTGTTATGTGCAGACAAAATGCCACCTCAAGTTTTGTAAACATCAACGCTTTTATATTGTAGGCATTCACCCTTTATAATGGCCGTATGCTTGCACATAACTTAACGAAGGGGGGGGGGGGGGGTCGGAGGCTAGGCCTGTGAAAAACGTACTTTAGGGTAGTGGTAAAAAAAAAAAGTAGCCCAAATGAAACGTACCTATTTTACGGGTGGCCCACAAAACACGACAGTGGTAGCTGGAAGAGCACATACTTATTTGCCACTGAATCTTTTCTGGATACGTAACGATTGTCCTGAAGTTGTATCCTGTGCCATTAATTTATGTATACTCTAGAGATTTCATGATACGAGTCCTGTTCTCAGAATGAATGTGGTATTGTTTAGTGCAGTGTTTCCCAACCTTTTTTGTCCCACGCCCCACTTCAGTTCCCCCCCCCCACACACACACACACACGCACGCACACGCGCGCACACACACACACACACACACACACGAGAGAGAGAGAGAGAGGCGTCCGCCCCACCTTGATCGGACAAAGTTAGTATACAGTACATATCCCTACGCTCTGTTCTGAACTCCCGCGCCCCACCTTGATCGGACAAAGTTAGTATATAGTACATATCCCTACGCCCTATTCTGAACTCCCGCGCCCCACCTTGATCGGACAAAGTTGGTATACAGTACGAATATCCCTACACCCTATTCTGAAGTCCCGCGCCCCACCTTGAGAAACGCTGGTTTAGTATCATCCGCTTATAGAACGAGAAATGTTAAAGAACATTAAATTACGTACAGCATGATATACACTTTCCACCGCAATAACTTACACTTCCATTTTAAGTATGGGGACAATGTGGCTGCTCCGTCGGCTCTTGTCTACTTCCGTGTTTGAAAATGCAATTGAGACAAAATTAAGTATGCCGTCTGTAAGTGGCCACGGTAGCCACTACAAAACCCAAAGGCCTCTTGTTGCCAGACAACTGCAACGTCACGTAACACCAGCGTTTCTCAACATTTTTTGTGTCACGCCCCAATTTAATTTTTCAAAAACAAAAATGTGCGGCTCCCTCGGTAATCGGACAAATTAGTATACAGTACCTACAGAAAGATTTTAAAAATATTTATATCTTCAGCATGTAATAGTATACATTCAAGAGAAGTTTTAATTGGAACTTTTATTCAGGTTTTATTCACTTGTTTCTTATTTCAACGGGAGCCTTGCCCTTAGCGCTGGCTGCAGATTTGTTTGACTCGAAGGGCCCGTTTGGCCAGTTTTTAGCCTTAAATCTTCACTTTAAACAAGGAAACCCACTAACACGACATAAGCAAACAACAGTTTTCGTTATCTGTGTACATCAGCTTCACTGACAACTTCATGCTGAGACTCAGCTAATCAAGTCTTCCACGGACAAAACATTAGGATAAGCAGATTTTTGGACAGTCAGGAGTTTCTCTCGCACAATCTCTTGAAAAAAATTTTTTTTTTTAAATCCCCCCCCCCCCCCTCCATTCTGGAGTCCTACGCCCACCCAAAACATTGCCATGCCCCACATTGAGAAACACGGCATGATTGTACCCTTGTAAGTGGAGTGAAGCTTGGTGATCTTGTTTTGCTGGACAAAATAATGGGTTTTTCTTTTGATAATTAGTGGGATTTTCCTTGATAATTTATCATGCTTAACAACTTTTCAGTTGTCAACAGCAGGATACTGTTTGTGTGGATGAGACAATATAAAGAGGCCGTTGTTACTATTGCAAGTATACATTTAGAACGGGGATAGGGCATGCTATACATAAATATAGAAGTAGAAACTTTTCTGGCAATCGATGCTGAAAATTGAGATTGTATTTGGGAGGAAAGGAAATGAGACGGGCTGAAAATAGTTTTTCTGCATTATTTTTAGAAGGCAGTAAGTGACATCTCCTAATGACATTGTTCTCTAACAGTTTCACGAGTGTAGGAAGGAAAAACTTGCCCAAATATAGAAATGAATGGCAATACTGTTAGTGGAGGATTGGTGAATGTCTGAAATAATAAGTAGTATACCCTCTTAAGTGGACATTTTACACAACATGCAAGAGGTTTCTAGACAATCTCTCTTGAGCTGATGTACGGATCGAAGTACGTGTACTGTATTATCGACTGTTGATCAGCAAGGAGAACCGGAGAATACTCGATATTAAAATTTCTGTGTGCTGTCTAATCACCTCCAGTAACTGGTGAAGCTGTGGCTATTCTCTCTTTCTCTCTTTCTCCCCCCCCCCCCACACACACACGCAAAACCCACAGTAAAACGAGTGGATTTAAGGAATTACAAGAGGGGAATGGCACTGAGATCGGTTTAAAGTATTTTGATTGTCACACTGCCTGCCACTGTGTTTCTCATCTCTAATCTCAGTCTATATTTGTGTGTGGTAAATTGTCATTCTGCCGTTCAAGAGAATGAAGCATCGGAAAAGTGTAGTTATTTTGTAAAGTGCGTGGTCAAGTTGATGAAATACGTGCATAGAGAATCATTTCATCAGAAATGACAACAGGGAGTAACGTCAGTGTCTCTGCAGCAGCTGCGCCCATCACTGTTAACATCATTCATTAGCCACTTGTCTCAAGTGATTTCACGAAGTGGTCCTAGAGGATAATGAGTCGGTCTATCATGTCCTACCGTGAAGGTGGGGGAAAGAATGCAGGAAGGCTATTAAGCGTCATAGTGAGGAGTCAGTATTTTGGCGACTCGGTGACGTGGTTGGACCAGTGACCAGGAAAAAACAGTGCCTGGGTCAGTGAACTTGATTTAGATGTGATTTGGCGAACAGAGGCGGTAAACTGTCAATGAACGTATGCCATAAACAACCAGTGGACAGTGGTGGGCAGACTGTCAAAGGACTTTGTTTCTAAACAGTAAATAAACGTGCCTGATAAGCAGCTATTTAACAACAGTGGCAGGCAGTCAGTGAACCTAACCATAATTATGGGATAAACAACAAACAATCTTGCCAGCCAAGCAGTCAAATACGAGCCATGACTGTGACAAATAATTACTGGACTGTATTTATGAATAATAATACTGAACTTAAGAGGCAAACATTCAGTGCCCCAAACATGTGTGAATTTGATAATGAAAGTTTAAAGGTTTTGATGGGGAGAAGAAAACTGTGGATTTCACATGCCACAGTCACTGGTGCCATAGTAGATTCATGTACAGGAACAGGGTTGTCAGATATTATCAGTACTTTACCGTCAGTATTTTCATGAGTGGGAACTGTCCTCATCAAGGCTGACCCACCCCTGTACAGATTTTCCTCCACCCTCGGAGTCTGTATATGATGCATGTATCATCATGTATTCATAAAAATTTGAAATATGCAAGTTTACAACTAAGTTCAGGCCAGTCAAATGTGTTTTGGTCCATTTTCAGTCATATAAAAATCCACAGCCCCTTCTATGTTTTTGAGCGGCACAAAAGTTAACCACAGAGAATAATATCAGCATTCATTGCCCATGAAATTCCACCCAAGTACCAATTATTAATTACTAATCACCAGAAAAGCCAGTGTATGGTAGTTGTAGAGTAGAAAGTCTATCATATATATATGTGTGTGACAAGATAAGGGACCCATTGGCAAACAACATTTCCAGAAGATTGATTTGGGTCAGGTTAACTACTAGTGGCAGATCTATTATGAAACTAATGAAGCTTACTCTTAGGCCTTGAAGAAACCTTTTTTTTTAATGAGTGAATCTTGAGCATTGCCCTGTAGTTGCTGGTTGCGAAGGGCCCTGTAACAGTTCACGCTTCAAGGTCCCAAAACTGTAGGTCCGCCACCAATAATTACATAGCATAATCATTCAGGTGTATTACAAAAGCTCAGGCTGTTTCCCTGAAAAGATTGATGCTGGAGTTTACTTTCTTCAACTCACTGTCTTTCTCCCTGCTCCCTGCCACCACACTGGTTTCTTTTGTTGTTCACTAAAAAACAGATTTTGGCTTCTTCTGGACACTCTGATTCCGTGCCTTACCCTTAATGTTTATGAAGGAAAATCAGCAAAAAAAACCAGAAAGAGCAAAGTCTTGAAAATTTGATCAAATTAAAGAATCTAGCGAAGCTCATTCCACATCATATAAATAGTAAAAACCTGCAACAATCCTTCACAGTGTGCTGTTTTTGTTCTGTTTGTCATTGCACTTACATTTATTTCCAGTATAATAAGAAACCAGCCAGCCGTGAATGTTATTGCATAGAGATGAAATTTAGAAAGCTTTAATGAATGAGGGGCAACATTATAGTCCATGTCTTCTGTCAGCATTCTGTTCTTTCCCTGTTCTTTGTAATTTGTGTGATTTAACCTTTCAATATCATTGGAGATTACCTCACACTGGTAAAAGTCATAAAAACTAAACAGTGAAAAAGACGGAATAAATCATTACCAAAAAAAAACCAAACCTTGTGCTGCCCTTAAAAAATCCATTTAATGACCTTGTCTCCAACAGAAATTCCTTCACATGCTTTTGGATGAAGTACATGACGTAATGTGTCTTCTGGGAGGTCGGGACTTTCTTTTTTAAAAATTTTTTTTATAATAATTTTGCTTACGTCCTTGTTCACTGGGCGATGCACATCTCGCTGAATTTAATGTGATGTATTGTTTTCTGAAATCTCCTCTAACCAAATGGTTTCATTCTCATTCTGGTTTGCATCCCTTTGCCATCAACTGCAGGTATCTTTTCACTTACATCCATGCCGAGCATTGAAAGGGACTGTTTTGCAAAGGGGAATGAAATCACTGCTTGCTGGTGTTGTGTGTTGCTGTGTTACTTTTGTGTTTTTCAACAATACTAGAAAGGGGAACTAAATTGTTAATCAGCAACCTTTCAAAATAAATTATATTGAAGAAAAGAAAAGCACCGTGTTGTAGTTTGCATATTACAAGAAGAGCTGTGCTTAACATGTAAGATATTTAATGTAAACTACTAATATTCCTTTTTTTTAAAAATCTAATTTGCATGATAAGATGATGCATCCATAACATCATGTGTATAAATAATACATGTATCTAGTTTCACGCTTGACTTGATTCATTATAATATAGCATAGCATAAAGATAGCTTACTTATAATTTTTCTCCGCATGATGTTTTTACATATCAGCTAGGCTCACAGCTACTGAAAGATAAAGTTTATATCAACATTTAAAGCTTTGAATTTTATTTTATCTTTAAATTATTAATAGCTTCACCTTCATGTTTTGTTTTTTTCTTTCTCTCTCTCTCTGACATGTCTGCCAGGATTTAACAAAGTTGACAACAGGCCCATTGAAGAGATTGTGCGAGAGAAACTCCTGACTGTTCTAGAATCTGCTTATCCCAATGTTTTGTCTGTGGAAGACTTGGTTAGGTAAGTCTCAGCATGAAGTTGTCACTGAAGCTGATGTACACAGATAACACAACTGTCAGCCTGTCTTAAGATGATGTGTGTAAGATTAAGAAGCTTTTTTTTTTTTTAATATCAAGAATAGGTTGTGATTAAACACAACAGTTGAATCTTTCTTTTTATGAATTTCTTAAGAATTGTTTTCACAGTGATTCATAGTAGAGACTTTTTTAATAGTAGAAACCAAGATTTTTGGGGAAAACCCAGCTAGTTGAATGTAGGTCAACCATCAAAATAAGAGTGGAGAAGGTGAGGCAAACAACTGGCCATGAGTCAAGCTCAGACTACTCATACCAACTGACTAGTACGAAATGCAATGTTTGTCCCACTTAAGAGCAGGGTTAAGGTCACAGAATTTGGGAATTTTTGGTAAAATTGGTGAAGTCTAATGTGAAAAACTATCCCCACCACAGACTTAGGTTACATATTTGTACGAAAATATGAAATTATAACATGCCATGACCAGCCAATTATTTAACACAGGGCTGACCCTAAGTCAAATGAACCAGTTGTTCCCAATGGGGCCCCGCATAGGGTAAATCTAGTCTTGTCAAGTACACACAACAAACACATTGCAGCATACACCTAACCCCAGGCCCAAAGGGGGCCCCACTCTAATCTAGGGTAGTCTAGTCTTGTCAAGTACACACAATGAGCACATTGCAACATACTCCTAATCCAGCACCTAAAAGGGCCCTACTCTAGGGTAATCTAGTCTTGTCAAGTACACACAACAACACATTGCAATATACTCTTTACCCTGCACTTAAAAGGGGGCCCCACTCTAGAGTAATCTAGTCTTGTCAAGTACACACAACAGCACATTGCAATTTACTCCTAACACCACATCGCAGGCCTTACATAGAAACCAACAGTTGTGCTCATTACATTATTGGGCTTGGCAGCTTCTTGACCAGTCAAGGACTGGAGTACTATGTCAGGCTTGATCTCAGAAAGGGCACTATTCCACCAGTAAAAAAAACACAACACAGCAAACTGTAAGGTCCAAGACAGCTACTGATCGTATTAATATCATCATATTTTGTGGTGGAACAGGAGGGATAGGTTTAGGTTAATACTGGGCAATGCTGGGTAGCTCTGTTAAGAAATTTATTTTTCATTATTGCAGAATAAGTGCAGCTGATCCATCAGTGGTGACTTTACAGCTGCAAGAACTACAGAGTAGAAATTTAATTCAGCCTATGGAGAATGGAGGGTTTGTCAGAAGAGTACTAGATGAAAAAACAGGTATGTATTTGTCCTGATTGTGTTTGTCCACTTCACAGATTTCCATATGATTATATGTCACTCACGATTTCAGGGGCAACTAAATTAGAGTCTGATCCCATTTTGCATGATCAGTCCCCCAGATAGAATGCTCTTTCAGCAATTTTGAGTAATGGAATAACTAAATAGTAAGGCCAGTAATATACTTCATTCAAGCTTGTAAGATTTTTTTGTTTCTAGTAGTGTTAATAACGAATTATTACTGCAAGTGCAATTTTTTTTAGATATTCAGTTTTATGTTTTAAGATGCACAGTGAAGATTCTTCCATTTTTTTCAACTGAAATCAGTTGTGTTTATGTCTTTGTTAAATCAGTTGTGTTTATGTCTTTGTTAAATCAGTTGTGTTTATGTCTTTGTTAAATCAGTTGTGTTTATGTCTTTGTTAAATCAGTTGTGTTTATGTCTTTGTTAAATCAGTTGTGTTTATGTCTTTGTTAAATCAGTTGTGTTTATGTCTTTGTTAAATCAGTTGTGTTTATGTCTTTGTTAAATCAGTTGTGTTTATGTCTTTGTTAAATCAGTTGTGTTTATGTCTTTGTTAAATCAGTTGTGTTTATGTCTTTGTTAAATCAGTTGTGTTTATGTCTTTGTTAAATCAGTTGTGTTTATGTCTTTGTTAAATCAGTTGTGTTTATGTCTTTGTTAAATCAGTTGTGTTTATGTCTTTGTTAAATCAGTTGTGTTTATGTCTTTGTTAAATCAGTTGTGTTTATGTCTTTGTTAAATCAGTTGTGTTTATGTCTTTGTTAAATCAGTTGTGTTTATGTCTTTGTTAAATCAGTTGTGTTTATGTCTTTGTTAAATCAGTTGTGTTTATGTCTTTGTTAAATCAGTTGTGTTTATGTCTTTGTTAAATCAGTTGTGTTTATGTCTTTGTTAAATCAGTTGTGTTTATGTCTTTGTTAAATCAGTTTGTGTTTATGTCTTTGTTAAATCAGTTTGTGTTTATGTCTTTGTTAAATCAGTTGTGTTTATGTCTTTGTTAAATCAGTTGTGTTTATGTCTTTGTTAAATCAGTTTGTGTTTATGTCTTTGTTAAATCAGTTTGTGTTTATGTCTTTGTTAAATCAGTTTGTGTTTATGTCTTTGTTAAATCAGTTTGTGTTTATGTCTTTGTTAAATCAGTTGTGTTTATGTCTTTGTTAAATCAGTTGTGTTTATGTCTTTGTTAAATCAGTTGTGTTTATGTCTTTGTTAAATCAGTTTGTGTTTATGTCTTTGTTAAATCAGTTGTGTTTATGTCTTTGTTAAATCAGTTGTGTTTATGTCTTTGTTTTAGGAGGTTCACTGCTCTTCTTGTTTTCATTTTTGTTCTCGTTTCTGTGTGTTTTTATGGTAGGGATTAGTTTTTTTAGAAGTTTGCCCGGGTAGCGGCCTCGTTCGGCTTTCTCTTCTCTACTTTCAGTTGCCAACCTATCTTTACGTGCACAATGTGCACACGGGCCTTTTGAGTTTTTCATCCTTAATCAAGAAGACTAGATGCTCGATCCTACCTGGGATCAGGGACAGGAATTTTTTTTACCTTGCCTGTAGACTAACATGTTCCCCGAACCTGAAATCAGTTTACAACTTAAGACCATTTTGTACTTTGGTTTTTGTATTATGTTGTCATGAGTGTTCAAGACTTACATTTGAAAGGAACATAATATGTTTGACTTTCTGCAGAGGTCCAGATGGTGAAGACAATGCCGACAATTGCTGCCAACCTCCAGCCTACTATTGCAATCATTACCTACCAATACTGTGAGAAAATGGCAGTGGATGCCATGATGGAAAACAAAACCACCTATGTCAGATACAAGACAGAAGGTACAGTAAATCTTCACTGCTCTACGCTAATGCATAAGTTATTTTAGATACTATTGAGATATTGAGAAAAAACTGTTTCTTTTCCTATCATTTGGTGACTAGTGCCATTATGATTCTATTGGATTATTACATTTTCCTTTTGGTGCATTTCTTTTTCTACGACATTATCTGACAGCCCTCATGACCAGGAATGCAATGAATCATCAGTTGCCTTTTGGCATAAGTCTGTCATATGCCATTATCATAGAGCAGTGGCAAAATGTACATTTCCAGCATACGTTGTAATCATCAAAGTCTAAATGGCAAAGACTGATCAAAGACGAGGAAGAGGGTTTCCTTTTTTTTTTTCTTTCTTTTTGGTAGCTTTGAAAAGTTTAGTGTTCACAAATATGACATAAAGAAGTATGTTAGGGCTGATTTAGTAGATCATTTTTATGAAAATTTACCACCTGGATCATCTTATTTATTATTTAATACTTTAGCTCATAGTATCTGGCTCACCAGTTGACCAATTTCTCCAAAAGGCCAGTTAAGTTGTTGTTTGGGTGTACTCAGTTTGACATCACATTCTTTAAATATACCATGATTTCATCCAGTCCGTTTTTATTTAATAAATGAAGGGAATCTGATTTATTTGTATTCTTGATTACGTTGTTCTTGATAAATAAGGACACCAGTGTATTTCACTGTTTGCAAAATATATTTGTCTGTGGGAAAGCTGAAAGGTTTGCCTAAATATGTGGAATGGACCTGACATACTAAAAGTGAAGAATTTTTCATGATGTTCATAGACAGAAATACAGGGAAGACATTGACATTGCTGCATACATGGCAGAAAGGTAGAAATGTTCACTGGGAATACTGTTGTGATTTCTACTGTTTCATGTTCATTTAGTAATTAGAAATATCCTCTTTTTAATGATCACAATATGATCATTGCAAACTTGTGATAGTGATTAAATGTATTATTGTTTTCCGCGATAAGCACAAATTTTAAGTATCAATTGGTTTATTTTAATCTATAGGAGAGTCAAACGTGTACACAACTGGTTACATTGGGGAACACAAGGTAGTGACCACCAAGTTGCCAGCCATTGGTCATTTCAGAGCAGCACAGATTTCTTCAGGCAATACAACCACTAGGTTGTTGGGTGAGTCACCAATAATATGTTGCATCTGTGGCATATTGGAACAGATTTGATAACAAGGAGTTTAGATACCATGTTTTAAGGCTGGATGCAATAGTTGGTCTCAAGCAAAGTCAAAATATGGCAAAAAGAAAAAGTTGTCCCGCAACCCCACAGTTTTTCTGTGGTTTTTATAATATTTGGTCTCAAGCAGTACTTCACAGGTATACACTAAGGAAATAGTACTGGTAGGTACCGCACTGTAATTTAATGCTTTTTTCAGTTGCTTTGTCCAATGAGATTTAAACATGAACTTTTTTCAGACACTAGATATAGTCAAAATCTTTACAATTTTGCACATTTTCAAATCAGAGATAAAATTGTCCTTAGTAGACTCTCTTTGGGTTGGGTCATACCCACCTCACACAGTTTTTTACTTCGGGGGAAAGATCCCCCCGAATGTGTGGCATGCAATTGCCAATTATCAGTACAACATATTTTGATTGAATGTGTAGACTTCATGCATATCTGAAGAAGACACTATGCCTGCGGATCCATGGAAGAATTATTTTCTGACGTGGACCTTCAACGCACCGTGTCCTTTCTGAGACAGGCTAAGATCTACAACTTGATTTAATAACCTTTATACTTACTTGCAAAACTTTTTCCAGAGTTATACAAAACAACTTTTTTAGAATTTTACCAGTGTCTCAAAATTATATATATATTTAATTCTATGTTAAATTTAACAGCTCTGAATATGAAACATAAATAAAGATAGTGTACCCAAATAGACCATGAAATTGAAAGGCGCAAAATGGCCGTTATCGTGTTGACGCACCATAAAACCCAAACCCAGGCTGAGCTATCTGGCAGCATCTGTTATGAAAATAGGTCTTCAAAAAAATGTTGGCTTGTTGTCATACCCTAGCAAGTTCAAACTAGATTCTTTTATGTTCAGATTTTTAGATGCCAGGCTCTTATGTTGTTTTTGCAAGCTAAACTTTAAGCCTTTGTGCACACAGGTACCTTCCAAAACATTGAGCATGTGTTCCTTGTGGGCTGTTCCGGCAGTGTGCCTCACTTCACAGACTACTACAAGCATGGCAGGCTAGGGGATGTGGTGATCTCTACTTGCGATGACAGGGGCTACATCTACTACTTCTGTGACAAGATTACACAGGATAAGAAAGGAGAAGTGAGTTAACTCTGCAGAGGAGAAACAAAAAATGTTCTTGTTACGGGGAAAAAGATTTCCATTGATTGCATGATTAAAATATCGTTGGTCGGCTGTTGGAACATCATTAAAACTAAACTCAGTGGCTGTTGGTAGGGGAGTGTAGGATTTTACATGGAAAGCTGAAGCTGAGTAGTGAACACAACTCAGTGTTTTCTCTATTTGGGCTCTGTAACACAGTGGTCTATTTGGGCTCTGTAACACAGTGGTCTAGAGGCAAGGTGCTCGCCTCTCATGTCGAAGGTACTGGGGTTCAAATCCCGGTCGGTGCAGGCATGTTTAAAATTTTGGGATTTTTCTCATAAATTCCTGTCCCTGATCATGTGGGAGGTACGATGGAGCACCTAGTCTTCTCAGATAAGGACGAAAAATTCGGAGGGCCCATGTGCACGTTGCGGATATTAAAGACACATTGGCAGCTGGAAATCGAAAAGAACAGGCCGATGCCCGGGCAAAATTAAATAAAATTCACCGCTACCACTCCCCCCCTACGCCATCCATCCCACCCCAAAAAAACCGCCGACTGGCACTGCACTGTGGCGACAACCTGCCTGCTCCAGTTGTAACTGGGCTGCAATGGCACAAAGGCAAATTTCCCAAATGGGATTAAAGAAGTATACAAATTACAAAATAATTAGACTGCGATGGCCAAACAACAACCTTTTAAATTGGCTTTAATGAGGTTCCAATAGCTGACAGATGATATTTTTATATTGCAAGACACTATTAGAATATGAGTCTCATGAATATCTTCCATGTTGCAGGAGCAATTTATAATGTCGGGGATCATTAAGACTGTGAACTTTGTTTACTCAAGCAACGACGCAGTCATTTTACGAGGCTGGTTCTCTTTTAATAATCATCACTCAGTGTTCCTGTGACCTCCTTACCTCCAAGGAATCCCTGAAAAGTCCCTGAATTTAGCCCTAACAGAGAAATGTAAAATCCCTGTAAATAATGTCATTGTCTTTGACAAATAGCCCCAAGGATTTAGGTCTTTATTTTAGGAGGTTCGCTGCTCTTGTTATTTACACCTCACTTTTCTTGTCTCTATTTTTCTTGTCAGTGCTTTTGTGTGCAATTATAGTAGGGTTTTTTTGTTTGTTTGTTTTAAATTGGTCAGTTGGCAGTCTTGCTAAACATGCGCTTCTAGATTTCCAACGGCCATGGTATCTTTTAATGTGCACAACGTGCACACAGGCCCTCCAAGTTTTTTGCCCTTTTCTGAGAAGAGTATGTGCTAGATCCTACCTACCATAGGATCAGGGACAGAAATTCTCCCCCAAAAATCCCAACATGCCTTCACGGACCAGGAATCGAATCTGGTACCTTCGGCTTGAGAGGCGAGCACCTTGCCTCGAGCCCCAAGGGGACCCTATCTCTGTTAATAACAAATACAGGAATGGTAGGCCTTTGTGATTAGGGTCAAATTTTGTCTGTCAACCTCCTGTATTACTGCCTTGAATTTTATAAAAAACATCTTGAGAACTCCATGAAGTCGTCACAGGTTTTGGGTGGGAACCCTGAATTCACTGAATGTCTTATACTTTATACAAGTGTTTTATTTCAGTGTTAAAAGGTCATAGACATGGTTGTCTTATCATATTGTATAAAAGTTGACTGCCTCTTAAATTAGATTCAGTGGGAGAAAAAAGCAGTGTTCTAGTTTCATGATAGACTGTTCAATATTTGCAATTAATTCAAGCCACAATTTTGTTTCATTCTCTTTATCAAGGATTTTAGAGTGAGAGTAATGAGTGGTAGTGACCAAGAATCAGCCCACGGGCATACTGCATAATCAAGAGTGATATTCTGAGACAACATGTGATAGGCAATTCTGTTGGTTATGCCCTTTATAGTTTCATGTATTTATTCATATTGATTTAGCAGGGGAAACAACATTTCCTCACCTATACGAGGCAGTTTTTATAATTTCATATTACTATATTTGACCATTCCCCCTCAGATTCATTATTCACTGAAAACATGGAGACCCCGTGACCTGGCCCTGCAGAAATTAGTGGAGAGGTTGCAGGATACCTTGAAGAAGGATCCAAGTTATGCTCCCTGGGAACCATTCATTCAGGAGGGGCAAGAACTGTTGCTGTCTCAGGAGCAAGATTATGCACGTCCGCCACGAAGTAACGACCATCTGTACATGGGTATTGGAGAAGGCCAGGTAATGTCATCTAAACCACATCAGATGTCGTCTTGCGGCACAGCGATCTGTTTTCTTTCTTCTAGAGCTGCATTTAGTGAAATAAGTCAAAATTTGGCAAAAAGAAAAAAGTTGTATGTAGCAAAGCCTCGCATATGAAATAATACCCAAATGATACAATGAAACGCAAACTAAAAGAGAAGACAGAAAATGGCCAATATTTCAGCAACAGCCTTTTTCAGCGAAAAAAGGAAAAAACAACGACAAAATTTGGGAAAATTGAACAGATAAAATAATCCAATGAGGAAAGATTTTTAATATGAAATATATAGAATCTAGCAGAATATGTCTACTTAACTGCTAGTTCTTGCTTGCACAGCAGTGGATATTTTGTAGATTCTGCATATTTCATACTCAAATTTTTTATTATTTGATTGTTTTATCTGTTCAATTTTCAGATTTTTTTTTTCTGTTGTTGTTTTTTCATTTTTTCCCTTGAAGAAGGCTGTTGCCGAAATATCAGCCATTTTCTGTCTTCTTTTTTAATTGGTGTTTCATTGTATCGTTTGGGTATTATTTCTTACGTGAGGCTTTGCTACATACAACTTTTTCTTTTTGCCCAACTTTGACTTTGCATATAGCCTTGCTGTGACCCCACAGTTTTTCTATGGTTTTTATAATATTTAGTGAAAAAAAGCATGTGTGATATTTTTCATTCATGCACAAAGAAACAGTGGTTCTGGCTTTTGATGCCTTAATTGTCCCAGAATTTGCACCTGACATAGCCAACGACTCATGAGAACTGTGCTAGCAATGGTCGAGACACAATGCTGCGACTTTTGTGTTGAAAAAAAAAAAATGTAACCACAACCAAAATTTAATTCATTATCAATATAATAATAATAATAATAATGTATAGCATTTATATAGCGCATATCCATTTAAAATGCTCTATGCGCTTTACAGAAACAACATGTCAACCACAGAGCAGAATGGAGCTGCCGGCGAAGCGCTCAACACACTGCATGCTTCTTTCTCTCTCCCTGTCTCGCTCTCTCTCTCTCTCTCTATCTCAGAGCAAATTGTAACGCAGCCTGTTAGGCGCAGTTCACAACTCACAACAGTTCACAACTCACAGCAGTTCACAACTCACATCAGTTCACACAACACACAACTCAAATAATATTTGAATATTTATTAATAACAATATATATTTAATAATGAATAATAAATTCGGGGGGGGGGGGGGGGGGTGATATGGATAACTTTTAATCTATTAATTTCAATTTTCAATTTTGCCCGGGCAGCGGCCTTTCGGCCTGCTCTTTACGATTTCCAACTGCCAAGGTATCTTTAACGTGCGCAACGTGCACACGGGCCCTCCGAATTTTTTCGTCCTTATCCGAGAAGACTAGGTACTCGATCCTACCCCCCAGTAGGACCAGGGACTTGAAAATATGAGAAAAATCCAATTTCCAACATGCCTGCACTGCCCGGGTTTAGAACCCGGGACCCTTGGCACGAGAGGCGAGCACCTTGCCTCTAGACCACCTTGTCCCTTGTTGTATGTGTGCTCTCCAGAAGTCCCTCCTCCTCCATGTAAAGGTTACATATCATTGGCTGTTGGAACCTCGTTATAACTGAAATCAAATCTGATGTTATGGGATTTTAGTATTTTTACAGAGAAAGCTGTAGCTGAGCAGTGAGCTCAACTCGGTATGTTTTGTATATTTGGCTTTGTAAGTAGACTACTTTCCCCTGTCAGCAGCTTCAAAGGTGAGTTGTAACAAGGTTCCAACAATATGCTGGTGTTAACCATTCCCTGCCCCCCTCCGAGCTTTATGGATGGATGAATGGGAACACTTAATGGATGGTCTCTTAGCCATAGTGTGTTAATTGTTGGCTTCTTGATGATTTCGTTCTGTAGGTGATTGAAGTGCAACACCCGGAACGTCCAGATGGTGAAGGGGAGATCGGCGATTCCCCAGTCATCAGGTTTGGTGTGTTTGGTGCTGGCCGTCCTGTCAAGCAAGAGATGTCACGGCATGACTTTGCTGCTCGCTACAATATCCAGTCATTTGATACAGAGTTTGACCAGGTTTGGAACACTTGCATTTTTTTTTTTGCAGTGTGTGCATTTATTGATCTTACCACTTTCACTGTCTGTCTATATTATAAAGCCAGGTTGGCTCAATATGCTTGCTTATTTTTTTTTTCTACAAATTTTGTTTATGTTATTTTCCGAGTTTTATTTTACCCTGGTCATATGATGGCCTATGCAAGATTTACATTATTTGACCAATTTAACCGACGGAAGATGAATATCCTGTAATTTGCCCTGGCATAGATGAGAGGCAGAGAGATAATTTTTTTAGTTTGTTACATATCAAAGTATTACAAGGAGATGGATTGGTGGTGTCTCAACCCAGTTCAGATCCTTATACTAGACTCAGAAATTCAGCAGATTTCTTTTAAATTTCAGTCAAACTGCACCATATGCTGCAGAATTCGTTGTCAGTATTAGCCATGATTTAATATCGATGTCATTTTCTGTTGCCTAGGTGCTCGACTCCATCGTAGGAAACCGCAAGGACAGCTTCATTTTTGTCCGAGGCCTGGCTGACTATGTAGATGGATCCAAAAACAAAGAATGGCAGCCATATGCAGCACTAGCGGCCGCAGCTGTCACCAAAGCCCTTATCATGACGCTTCACAATAAACAGCTGGATGAGTACTAGAGTCATCTAAATTTAGGAATTAGTAATGCTTTGTTGTAAATTTATGAATGAGAAGCCTAGACTTTAGATTGTAGTGAATAATGAGAGGTGGTCATCGTCAGTGAAAGTCACACTTTGACAATGCACATATATTATTTTTAAAATTGACTGCTGATTTAACAGTGTTGCCTGTGTGTTATTGTTGAAAGTGGCTTCTGTGAAGGCATTGGGAAGGAAAAGGCATAAGGGGATGAAGGTACTTAAGCTTGTCCAGTGCACATTGTTTCTGTCCCAGAACATCTCTAAAAGGTGGAAGGCTCATCACTGATCTGCATTATGGCTATGACATTTTTAACAAGAAGCCACTTAAACTTGCCAGAGGCCATTCGGATCTGGTTTACAAAGCTTCAAATGGTCAAAGAGCCCCAGGTCTTTGCTTGATTTGCATCTGCCTGATGTACCTGTCCTTATTTGCCTCAGTGCCAAAATTGATTAGTGAAATAGCCAAGCTAAGAATTATGCTTAATTTTTTCAGCTAACAGTAAAAGTCATTGGTTTGATCAGTTTTGGTGGATGCAAAACAAAAGGAAGGAAATCTTCGGTGCAAGTTATAAACTGTTTCAACCTGCCAGAGTTTTTGCATCATACTCAGCGATGTTTTGGGTTCATGGTTGACATAATTGCTTAACACCTGTTAATGTTTATTTTCATCCAAAGCTGGCCGAGAGAAGAAAATAACTGTTTTACTGGCCTGGATGCCAGGTTAAGTCGAAGAGGTCACTGAAATCACAAAACCATGAATATTTTTTTTTTTTCAGTTTTATATTTTGAAATAGAGTAGAATTTGAGATTCATAATCTTACGTAAGATAATTTTCGTCGTCGAAATGAAAAATAATATGCATACCACCGTCAGGAAGTAAACATCGTATTATTCCGTGCACCTGTTTCTGACATGTTACTCAGTAGCTCTAAGGCATAATGGCATCACACTCTTCAGCAAAATTTTCCATGAAGTCTGGAAACAAACCATTTCATTGTAAAGTGCAGTCCATGTCATTGTACAAAGTTACCTTTCACGCAATGGAAGTTGTGTTTGTTAAATTAATTTGTGGGATCAGATGAACAATTTCTAAGGAACTAGCATTCCACTCCTTCAACACACCAATGTGGAAGAAACCAACGTTTTTTTACCATACACTCACCATTATGTTGATTTGTTATCCCAACTAGAATCCAAGTTATCAGCCCAAAGAAAAGTAATGTACTCTAAATTTATTAATTTTATTACGTCATTTTCCTTGAGGCTTAGTATCCCAGATTGTGGAATTTAAAGTGTCATCATTTTAGAGGCCATTTGCCAGAGATGACTATTCATCAACCTTATTTCCATATATTCCAGAACTCAGATACATGGATAATGATGTATGAAAATGTCACCAGTTTATTATGTTATCATAGAATTGCAATAGGCAGAACAGGATGGATACTTCTTAGTAAGCAAGAGAACCATGCTGTCAGTATATTTTTATATATGTCTCAAGTTCAGAAATTTAACTGTGAGAAGCCATGAAATGGTTATGCCTAAGATTAACTCAATAATTTGTTAGTGAGGATCCAATAAACACAGTGTCAAATTGTTTAGGTGTGGGGAGTGAAAATTGGCAGAAACTTCACGCTTCTCATTATGAACCTCTCTGAAATGTGAAAGATTCAGAGATCATAGGTCAGTGAATTGTTTATCAAATGGAGTTGATCTTTAGTATACCAAGAATCACTAGAAGTTCCCAAGACTTAATTTTATTTTTCTGTAAATCTTGTTGATTCGAAAATTCAGTTGGGAATATGTCTGCCCTGTTGAAAATTTCGGGGTATAAAACCCTACACAGAATGTGTGTGGTCATTTTTGCAACTTTTGATTCTCATTCTTTATTGTACAACTTTGTTTTCTGAGCATGATTGCTTCAGTATTGTTGATTGTGGGACTTGAAATGTTCCCACACTGAAGATCTTTTACAAGGGATTGAGGTCGAATCACACTGGTGGGTTTTAGGAATAGAAGAAAGGAATGGGGACAGTGTGGGAAGAACTCGGGCAGGTATCTGATTTTTGCTTTCTGATTCCCCCCTCGAAACACTGTTATTTACACTAGTCGGTTTTTGGAATGAGAAGAGATGTGCATCGTTTTGGTCATGTGACTGAGATGGCCACTCACTGGTCAAAGGAGTAGTTCAGTTCAGCTTTTCAGCATATGAATGTGAAATTAATATGACTTTACCAGTCTTTTACCATTTGCTAAAATTTTAAGGGCTTTGGTTCTCACCTGCTTGTTATTGTCCGTGGGCAATTCAGTATCTCATACACAGCTCTTGCCTTCAAGCATTTTTTCATCAAAGTTTCGTTGATAATTCGACCAAATGCCGTTTTACCCTGAGGAGATTGTCATCAAATGCATAACCTCTCCTAAATTGGAATGAAAATAGGAATGGCTCTGTTTGTTTTTCAGATGGAAATTAGAAAGGAAATAGAAAAGGGCAGCATTTCATTCTGATTTCAGAGCAGTATAAACACAAGAGGCTTTCCATTAAATTTCTTTCCTAAAATCTACCAGTGTAAACAGGCCTTTAATGTTATGTGAGTATTTAATCATCTCCATTCCATTTATTCCAGAACTAAGGTACACTTCAAGAAGAGAAAAGATTTAAAAGATCTGACCATTGATTTCTAACTATCTTGTCACAAATGATTTGTATTCTGTAACCTTGTCACTAATCATTCCTGCATGTGAAGTGGCAAGTTTTCAGATCTTTTTTGTTGTTTTTTTTTTTGGTAATCATATTAACTTCCTAATGATTATTATTTGAAGTTACTCTTGGCCTATATATGTAGGCAAGCTGGAGTGTGATGTGAGATTGATGTGAGATTCCTTTGAAGATGTCATTTCTTGAAACATAATCAGCCAATGGTAAATGTCTTGGACCCTCAGAATTTTACCTACATACTGGAAATGCAATGTTAACCTATGGCTTTTGTAGTAAGTATTGAACCTAACAGTACTGATTGTTGATCATCTTTCTCCTGCTTCTATCATAGCAACAATTGTACATAATTCTCTCATTGCATGTCTTCATAAACATAACCTTATACTTATAGCCTTTCACTATTGATAAGCAAGTTTTGTGTTATGTCTGTCAGAAGTTGTATGTATATGTTGATGATGACAATGTTGCAATTATTGTCTGAGTAATTTATTCAGATTTATCATTCCCAGGGCTTTTGTGAAAACTAATTCATTCTCACATTGTTGTGGACCATGTATCCGTCTTTCCCTCTGCTGTGCATCAAAATTGGCTGAATTTTTTTTTTTTTTGAGTGTGATTTGTTTCTGTTTACATGCAAACTCTGTTATCTCTTTGTACCATAACTCAAAGAGATTTTCACAGAAAAGAATAACATTCTGTTGGGGCGCTGTGATCCAGTCTGAATGGTCTGTGTTTGTGTGCAACTACATGTACCTCATATGTAGAAGGCATCTGTTCACTTTCACTTGTTTAGTCCAGCAGCCATCAGAGCTTGAGCCCTTCGTTTAATGGAACCTGTTTTTTAAGATTTCTGCAGATTGACATCATTATTTTATAGTTTATTTCTACTGTATTTTCAAACTTTATTTGGACCATTATGGGAAAGGTTGAAAAGAAGATTGCTGGTACACCTTAGATTAGCTGAGTTGTTTTATTATGAAAATGAGAAAAAAACCAACTGCAGAAAGTTGTGTTTTTGTCCATCATTTGTAATTGAGTCATTCATGGGCCCTTTCCATGTTGCAGCAGCAAACTGAAACAATACTTGCACTTGTTCTGTTCAGCTGAATCACAGCTTCCATTTACATCATATCCAAAGCCCAGAAAGTGCTTTGAATTTCAGAAGAGTGGAAATTGTTCACAGAAACATGAAACTGGTGAGGAAAAAGTTTTGTGTTATTGATGCTTTTGGTGGGGGGGGGGGGGGGGGGGTCGAGCTTCATCTGTTTCTCAAACTATCTATTCTGTCTTTTTACTTTTGAAACAATGAAAGCAAAAGTTTTGTTCGACCAGGGTTTATAAAATGATTTTATACTATTATTTTTTTATTGTTTATGTCAAGTGTAAAGGTTTACATAATTTGTTCTGTTTCAAAATTCTTGACATCAAGTGTGTTGCATCGGAAAAGAACAAGGGACTTAAATAACTTATGAATTTATTTTTTTGGAGATATTGATTGAGCTTTCAAAGTGAAAACTTGTGATAAGGTATGTCATTTTTTTTATACACTTGTTTTCCATGGAGTTTTTTTTTTTTTTTTTCGTCTGGAGGATTTTCTTCACACTGTGTTGAAGCTGTGAATTTTTCCAATATTATATTTATGCACACTTGTTTTCAACAGGGGTTCAAATTCATATAATTTATTTTTTATGAATTACATTTCCCCATCCAAGGTTATAATTTTGAAGAAATTTATGTCAGGGCTATGCCATGGATTTATTACTGTTATTATTGTGCTTGATTTATTTAGGTTTAAATAAGTGCATGAACATTCCACCTCATAATTTTACATATTCAAGTGTGGTTTTTCCGAGGATGTCGACTCATCATGTTCAATTGAAAAAAATAATACCCGTTAACTTTTTTTTAGTACAGAACATTACAAATGGTTTGCATTGTTAAATGTTTACATTAGATGTATTATACATGTGTCATTCATTCCCTGTAATTTAGGGTCTAATTCAGAGTGAAAGTTAGGATTTGTCAAGGAGTCACTTCCCGACATTTCGTGTGCTACTGATGTGGGATATTTCAGGCAGCAAATCATTTAGAGAGCCATCCATATTGTGTGGAACTTTGTAATCCTGAAAGACAGAAATTTGAGTGATGACCAATGTTCCCTCTAGGCTGCGCAGTCACTGTATTGGTTCCATACACATCAAAATGTTGCACAAAAGTTTGAATGTCGTGCATTAGATTTGAATATAAAATATATTTGCTTAAAGCACCAAAATTTCAGCTCGGTGTTTTGGAAAAATTGGAGGAGAGGGAGTGTTGGTGACGACTACAAAATGATGAATCGAAAGTGACTTCTAGTAAAGAGTGAAATATGACAGACTAATTTTCTTGAAAGAATTTTAAGTCTTCAGAATAGTTTCATGTATTCTTGTTTTCAGAATAGTGAGCAATTATGAATGCCATGCTTACCACTAGCTTCATTGCGCAGCCTTCTGGTAGTTACTGCATACTCGATAGTTCTGCTGATTTTATGCATTTTCTGTTCTCGTTCGATCATCTTCCTGACATGTGTTTGTTTTCCATTACCAATATCAGTCATTGATCGTGTAACTCATCATCCTATAAAACCCGTTCAACCTTCTGTCACTACTAATTTGTGTCAACATCAGTGCTGTTTGTGAGAGACTGATCTGGATCATTAGTCATTGTTGATGTCCATGTTAAAGGGCAGATATGCATTTGATTGTACAGCATCAGTAGATCCCTTGTGTCCATCACATTTTTTGGTGAGTCATGTAATTTTGTAAGCATCAGTCAGTAAGACATAATAGGTCTGGCTGATTTTTAACACAAAGTATGATGGTAATTCATGATTGCAAGTAAATTGTTTATTTTTTGTTGTTGTTGTTTTTTTTGTTTTTTTTTGGGGGGGGGGGGGAGGGAAGGATGTTACATTCCCATTTTATCACATCTTTCATTATATTATGATATTAATGATTTGATCAGAGAGGAGCACACATCATCATTAACAAGAATTTTTAAAGAATTAAAAATACTTTCCCTTTTTTTTTTATTATTTGCTTTAGAAATTAACACAAGAGACCATAGTAGTGGTTGTAGAACTGGCAGTGAGACTGCAGACATGAAATTTTCAGTGCCAACAATATTCAGAACCCAAGTGCTACATTTGTAGTTAATAGCTATGTTTGTTGTCTTTTGTTGGTTGCAATTGCAAATTTAAGTAATACTTTGATTTGTCAGTGTGTGGACTCAATCTCTGAAAGTTTCCTACGTTAACTGAACAGTTTCTCTGATGCGTCAATTGTTACATCCTGAGATGAGCTGGTCATTTATATGAAGCTGTATTTCTTTGTTGTTTTATTGTATTAATTTCCTGTGGTTTATCTTTGAATGAAATTTAAATCCCTAATCATTGGGTCATAACACATGTCATTTCAGTGTCATTTCAGCCATCACTTAACACAGTCTGTAGAAAATAGATTCATTAATGAAATTTTTACATCTCATCATTGCTTTTGAACTTCCTCAATGGGATTAATACTGCCTGCTGTGGGTGGAGTCCCTGATTGTAAAGGGAAGTTGTATGTATACATATGTATAAATTATTAATATCCTCTATCCATATACCGTGCAGAGCCTTTAACTATTTATCTCATTTACCTTCTCATCAACAAGTAGATAGATAACTGTGATTCGTTGAACTAATTTCTATATATATTGAATCATTGGTTTTATTCTGTTCTGTGGAGACCGTCACCATTTGAAGTCAGCCCCATGATGGATGAAATGTGCCTGCGGATTTTCCACACAGTTTGCATTGTTTCATTTCTTGACTTGGGAAGCATATTTCTTGCATGTTTTGGTTGCATTGGTTTTTTGTTTTGTTTTGTTTTGTTTCATTATTGTGTTGTTTTTGTTGGGTTTTTTTGCCTGTGTTATTTTGTTACGCAATTATTGTACGCGTGTCAATGCTTTGCCTGGCAAATTCACTGGTGAACTGAAAATTGATGGAAAATTAAAAAATGCAACTAAAAAAAAACTTTGATAATGCCACTGAGAAAGAATTCAAGGGTTGGCTACCAGAAAGTTTTATGTCCAAAATAATCAAATTGAGGAAAACGGGTTTGAAATTTGTAGCGTAAATGAAAATTCAAATAATTGCAGTAACTTCAACACGGTCACATGAATAGTTTTGCTGGGTGACAAAATAAAGTCACACACAGTCAGGCATTTATGGGCAATGAATAAAACTGGATATAACACATTCATGGTTGAAAACCCTCCAATTACTTCTTTTTAGTTGAGACCTTTGCTTGCAGTGGTTGAATTTTGACCATCGATGGGGAAAGAGCATTGTTTCAGTGTTTTTCGTGTTCTAATGGTCAGACTTCTCATCAATGAACAATGCAGGGAGGCAAGATCATTAGATGTCCATTATTGAGCTGGTGCCCTGTAAAATCCCAACTTTCAGACCCAAGAAGGTTGAGATTGTTCTGTGGCAGTGGCAAGTCCTTACATCAAATCCAACATCTGACATGTACTCAACACTGCCAGTGCCTATAACTAACTGTGAGGGGCGCAAAGTGGACATTATCTTGCCGACACGCCATTAAACTCAAACTCAAGCTCAAAGCCAGTGCCTAGCCCATATATCTCAGTATTGCAGCTCCTTTTCCAAATTTTAACCCCGATGTCTCTATAAATTTGATTTGTTGTACATTTCATCTGATGCCAAGTCTTGGTTGTTTTTTTTTTTTGCTTTTGCTTGCGTTTTTGTTTATGTAAACCTTGCAGAACTTTTTTGTTCAATTTGCTGGGTTTTCTGATTCAGCTTATGTTCATTTTTGTTGTTGTTGTTGTTGTTGTTTTTCTTCAGCAAAAAGGTTTAGTTGCCTTGCATATTTTATTGCTTACAATAAATGTGGTTACTTTTTCCATGGTTTGGTCTTTGTTTCCTTACTTATTGTTTTCATCGTTTGCTTGGTGGATGGTTATCATTGTTGTCTTCAACCTGAAATGTCGATAATTGCAAATGTATTGATTTTTTCATTCACTGGATATAAATTAGCTGAGAGCAGTCTGGAGTAGTGAAAGTTGAGAGTGTCACCGCGATGAACCTCTGGCAACAGCTACTGAAGTTTGAAGGTTTACTTTCGCTGTTAGTAACGCATTCCACCGCTGTGCAACACCGTCTGTTCATAACTTGATCATCTTCACCAACCAGTAAACAACCCAAGAAGTAGCAGTTATTTGAGTTAGGGGACTATCATACTAAGCCCGGAACGGACAGTCAGCTGCTGGTAGACAAGAAGTACACACCATAATTTCCTGTATTTTCTAAGTAAATCCGGGAAAACCATATCATACTAAGGCCCGGCGCGCACCATGTTAAAATTAACCATCCGTTCAATGCAAGCAATCTTTCCCGTGGTGTGCAGCACTGAAAACTCTTTGCCAAGCAAGCAAAAATCTGCGTTTGCGCGCCGTGGAGCAGGCAAAACGGGATAGTGCGCGCCGGGCCTAAGCCCAGTCAGACACAGTCAGTTTCTACCTTTATTTCTTGGGTATACATTTTGCTGGCAGCAACTCGCTGTGACGTTCCGAGTTTAGTATGATATACCCCACCCCACCCATACGCAACCAACTTTCAGGCAGAGACATGAGCAAGTTTCCATTGACCAGCAGGTCTGGACTGGACAGAGACGTGTAGCATGAATTCTTGCATGTAGATCATCTCATGCTCTTGTCTTGTGGCCATGATCAGCATGCACGTTTTTGTTCTTTTATTCACAACCATTGCACCGGTACATATCAGACTTGTCAGTAGTCCCTTATTTTACAAGACTATCCTACATTTAGGGTATTGAGAGGGACCTGAGAAATAGTTATTTTTACGAACGTCGATGAAAATCGTAACTGACAGTTTCAAGCAGCCTTTTTAGGGTGAGGGTATACGTATCCCTCGCGTTTAACGGCGTGTCTGTCGACACAATAGCGGCCACTTTATGCTTTTCGCGGTTCTCTCTCGTTATCTTACTTTGGGTTAGTTTTCAGCTTCCAGATTTTTATACAAAAAAAAAAAAAATCAAATTAAAGTGAAATTAAAAATCTTAACGGGAAAAGGCCTGTATAATGTAGAGTGTGTCAATCTGTAATTTTTATGAATTTTATAAATTATATGATTAGACTTAAGAGACCGTTAAATCAACTTGTACATTCGGTCTCCTTTAGAAACGACAAGATGCACTGCGGATCCCCCTTTGGAGCAGTAAATTAGTTGGCAGTTGCTCTCATGTCTCAAACAGAATTTAGAATTAGCAGCGGAATACATGTATGTCTGTGGGAAAAACAAATCAGACAGTCTGTTTAGTTAAATCTCAATGCTTCACTTTGTATCAGATCAATAGGTAGATGAGGCGGCTTGCAATTTCTTTGATTTCTCGGTGAAAATTCTCCAGCTTTCCACAAACCCCAGAGAATCACTTCAGCATTCTTGATCCCGTGCCTAGAATCATGACAATCAAGGTAGACAATAATGTCCTTGTGATGTATGGGAGATATGAAAAGCAAAGAGAGAAGGAGAAAACAAAACATGAATTTTTTAATATCTCAGAAGGATTTCTCTAGGGTTGTCTCCCTGTTGAAATTAACCTGATCTCGACAAACAGTGTCTATCATTAGTTCACTGTCAGAGGCATAAAAAAATAAACGATAAAGACTGAACGATTCTCTGTTATAGTGAAATAAACACAAATTGAATGCAGCCAATATTTCTGTATTTTAATTTGTATGCAGGGGTAATCTGGTTGAATGCTGTCTTGGAATGCTTTCTTAGAGTACTGTTATTGTGTTAACATTTTTTCTACCTTGCAATTCAAAGTGTCTCGTCACTGTCTTCCAGTACTACATCCAGGGTTTATTAAAAAAAGCATGTGTTTTGTTACATAATTATCTAACTGCACTTTCCTCTACCCACATCCACCCTTCTTTTCATGACAATATAATCTTCTGTTGTTAGAGCTAGTGCACACCTGGCTTTTTTCCTGGCACTTCAGACAATAGCCGATGGTATTTTACTATATACGCATGTAGTTATCTTCATTTGAGTCGCCTGTGTCATAATTTCAGAAGGATTGTTTCATTTATCCCATATGATAAAGTTAGCTGCCTCCCGCCCCCTTTTACAATGCTAAACTTTGAGTGAACGATTTGAATGCTAGACATGACCTCAGAGTTCACCCTTGCTATTGTACATAACGTGAGGTATTTGTTATATTGTTGTATGTGACATTTTGCGGATTTTGGAGTTTTGTCACGAAAGTGGTTCTCTCACAGTCCTAATTTCATTATGTGCAAGTGTCATTCCAATCGGTTGAGAACTTTTCGAGGTATGTGTTTGTGACGTAATGTTGTCCTCTCATCATCATCATTGCCTTTCTCACCCTGGATCAGGGTATAGGCCACCAACAAACACTTTCCATCCCTCTCTATCATGGGCCAGCCTCTTTACATTATTCCAAGTCTTTCCGCTTCGTTGCACATCATTTTCTCTGGCTCTTCTCCACGTTCCGCGCGGCCTTCCTCTTGATCTCTTGCCCTGGGGATTCCAATCCAATACCTTCTTCGTGATGCTGTTTCCTGGCCTCCTAAGAGTGTGGCCGATCCATCTCCATCGCCTCCTACCAATTTCCTCTCTGACTGGGCTCTGTCTTGTTCTTTTCCAAACAATTTCATTGCTGACCTTGTCTGTCCATCTGATCTTAAGTAGCTTCCTCAAACATCTGTTGATGAAAACTTGGATTCTCTTTATGCAGGCCTGGGACGCATTCCAAGTCTCACATCCATACAACAGGACTGACTTCACGTTCGAGTTGAATATCCTCAGCTTTGTTTTTAGAGATATATCCTTGGTTCTCCAAATCTTGCTTAAGGACGTGAAAGCTGCCTGTGCCTTTCCAATTCGTGCTTTGACTTCTGCCTCTGTTCCTCCCTTATTGTCAATGATACTACCAAGATAGCAGAAGGACTCTACATCTTCCAGTGGTTGATCTCCTACTTTGACTTGTTCGCTTGGGGGTGCAACAATTTTTAGGACCTTCGACTTCGCAGGATGTATCCTCAATCCGATAGATTCTGAAATTTTGTTTAGAGCTGTAGTCTTTGCTTGCATCTGGTCGTGTGTGTGCGACAATAGTGCCAAGTCATCTGCAAAATCTAGATCGTCCAGCTGTGTCCATGGGGTCCATTGTATGCCATTTCTTCCTCCATTGGTGGTTTCTTTCATAAGCTAATCAATCACCAGAATAAACAGAAATGGGGACAGCAAACAACCCTGCCTAACACCAGTCTTGATATCAAAGCTGTCAGTAAGCTCACCATCGTGTACAACTCTGCAACTTGTCCCCTCGTACATGCTCTTGATAAGATTCACCATCTTCTCTGGGATTCCATAATGTCTCAATATTCTCCACAGCGTTTCTCTATCGATGCTATCAAAGGCCTTCTCGTAGTCAAGGAAGTTCACTATCAGTTGGGAGTTCCACTCTAGCGACTGCTCTACTATAATTCTCAGCGTGGCGATCTGGTCGGTGGTTGATCGATTACTCCTGAAACCAGCTTGCTCCTCACGAAGTTTTGGGTCTGTTGCATTCTGTATTCGCTTGAGAATAATCCGATTGAAAACCTTTCCTGGGATGGAGAGAAGTGTGATTCCTCTGTAGTTACTACAATTGCTGAGGTCCCCTTTTTTTGGAAGCTTCACGAGGTGTCCTTCCTTCCAGTCCTTTGGAAACTTGCCTCCGATCCAAATCCTCGAGAATAGTGAGTGCAGACCCTCTGCAGCCCCAGCAGCATCTGCCTTCAGCGCCTCTGGTGGGATCTGGTCTGGTCCAGCTGCCTTGCCTCGATTTAACTGCTTTATGGCATCATTAATCTCTGCTTTAGTCGGAGGGTCGCAACTGATCGGTAAATCATTTCTTGCGGGTAGAATGTCGGGTGGGTTGCTTGGTGGAGGTCTGTTCAAGAGGCTACTAAAATGTTCTATCCATCTTTTTGCCTGAGCTTCCTTTCCAAAAATAGCCTTCCTGTTGTAATCCTTGACAGGAACTTCCGGTTTTCCATATTTTCCAGCAAGAGTCTTTGTAGTCTGGTAGAGGATCCTCGTGTGTCCTCCTGTTGCTGCCTTCTCTGCTTTCTCTGCTAACATTCCTATGAACTCCTCTTTGTCTTTTTTAATTGATTTTTTGACCTCTTTAGCTGATGCTCGGTACTCTTCCTGGTTACCAACTCTTGAGCTTCTTGTACGACTTGCATTTACCTGTTCTTTTAGGTCTCTTCTTATCCTTATCAAGTCCAGTGATTTTTGACTGATCCATTCCTTGTGTTCCACTTTCTTTTCCCCAAGAACATCCTGACATGTCGATGTAAATACTCCTTTTACCTTAGCCCAGTGAGTCTCCAAATCTACTGGCTCTTCGAGGTCAACAAGGTGTTTGAATCTATTCCTCAGTGTCAGCTGGAACTCTTCCTTCTTGTCTCCATCCAGAAGGCTCACTTGAAACTTTCTCCTCTTTGTTCCTGCTCTGGTACCTTGTTTCTTGAGGCGGAGTTTGAGTCTTGCCAGCAGCATGTGATGGTCAGATCCAACATCAGCTCCTCTCTGTACTATGACATCCTCCAGTGAGCGTCTGAATCGTCGGGTGATGCAAAAGTGGTCAATCTGGTTTTCAGTTACTCCATCCGGTGAAATCCAAGTGGCCTTATGGATCCTCTTGTGTGGGAATACTGAACCTCCAATCACATAGCTGTTAAATGCGCAGAAACTTGCAAACCGCTCTCCATTCTCATTCATTTGTCCCAAACCATTGCACCCCATAATGTCCTCATACCCTGTATTGTCCTGTCCTATCTTGGCATTGGCGTCTCCCATTATAATGTTCACATCTTTTCTTGGCAATGTGTCAACTATTTCCTGAAGCTGGTTGTAGAAATCGTCCTTGTCCTTTTCGGTTGCTTCATTTGTTGGGGCGTATATCTGCACAATGTTCATGTTGATGTTCTTGTTCTTTGTAGTAAATGATGCCAATATAATTCTCCTTCCATAGGGTTCCCATCCCCTCAGTGACCTCTGGGCGTGCTTGCTCAAGATGATCGCTACTCCTTCTGTATGCTTTTTGTCCTCCCTTCCAGAATACAAAATCTTTTCCCCAGAATTAAGTTGTTTCAGTCCGGACTGTATCCAGCGGGTCTCGCTAACTCCAAGTATGTGCAGTCTGTATCGCCTCATCTCCATTGTAACCTGGGCACTCTTTCCTGCTTCATACATGGAGCGGACATTCCACGACGCAATCCGGAGTGACTTGTTTGATGAAGGAGCAGTCGGGCCAGTGGAGTCCTTTCGGCTTTGTCCATTGTCCTTCATTGAATCTACAGGTGCAGATGCTCCCCCTTCTCCCAAGATAAAAGACTGATTTAAAGTATTTGCTTGTGTTTCTGTAACTGGTTTATTTTTACAGGGTGGGTAGTTGGCCCACCGCCAACTGGCTCTTCTCGGGAGACCAGGACCTTTGCACCTTTAGCCGCCTCTTACGACACGCAGTATCACGTCAGATGTATTCTTTGCTGTCCCTCTTCTGCAAGAGGGCTCCGCATCTGCACGGGCGAATGTTGTCCTCTGATTTTACAAAACTCTTCAGTTTCGATCCTCATTTTCTCGAAAAGACACAAATGCACGTACAACAATATGGAAAATACCCGACGATATATTGGGATACATGTAATTATGAGCAATACTGCATTTTGTTTTCAAAAGGCATGAAGAGTGAAGAGCGGGTGATGTAGGAATGGGTGGATACAGCCTCTATTTAAGCTCCATACTGAAGAATCAGTTTGGAGTACCTGCAGTAACATTTTTGTATTTTGTAAACTTCTTTAATCCCATTTGGAAATAGACGTTAGTGTCATTGCAACCCAGTTAGAACTGGAGCAAACACGTCGCCGCCACAGTGCAGTGCCGGTCGGTATTTTTTTTTCTTCTTTGTGTGTTTTTTTGGGGGCTTGCTCCTCTCGATTTCCAACTTTCAAGGTATTTTTAACGTGCACATGGGCCCTCCGATTTTTACGTCCTTATCCGAGAAGACGAGGTGCTCGATCCTACCTACCATATGATCAGGGACAGGAGGAAAATATGGGAAAATCCCCAAATTCCAACCTGCCTGCACCGACCGGGAATCGAACCCGGTACCGTCGGCTTGAGAGGCGAGCACCTTGCCTGTAGACCAGCATGTCCCACGTGTAAGCGGTAACGATTGATTCACACACGCATGGACTTGTTAGTGATCTAAAAGTATGTCAGTTTCCACAGATGTCATGAGACTGTCTTTGGTCATCTTTATGATGGCGGCGAGACAGCGCACTAATACATGTAGCTATGCGAGTGTTTCAGTTAATTTGAACTCAACCCCCGTTTGTCATGAAAGATTTAATTAAATCTATAGCCAGATGGAGGATCAGGTATTTTCTGTTTGATTGTGGTTTTTGTTCATTTTAGTGGTGCATCTCCAGTGTTTCTCAACTTCTCTTGTCCCACATCTTGTGTTCCATCACGATCGGAGAAGTTAGTATACAGTATCATTATTAAGATTAAGTTCGATGTTTTAATCCGAGGTAAACAAGGAAACCACCAATACTACGTAAACAAACAGCAGTTTATCTACAGTTAAGTTAAAACACCACGAAATTCAGATTTCTATGAAAAATCCCTACGCCCATTTCTGGAGCCCCGCGGCCAGGGCCCACCAAAATATTGCCCCGCCGACCTTGAAAAACACTGATCAACAGTGATACTTGGGCAACTTCTTCAGATATTTCACAGCATTTCTTTTTGTTGTTTTCTTGTAACTTTTTTTTTTTTTTATTCACCAACGCTAGTTCCACACGCTTGCTTTAGACTGTTCGAGAAAATGACACCGCTGTTCACAATACCATGGGATTAGTAGAAACCAAGACACCGTCCTGTTCTTCGCCTTCACCTTTACCGTAATCCCGCCTTGAGAAAGGTAAATGACAATATGATTGTACTTAACTAAATATCCAACATTTTTCTTCACATTCTTTTGTTTCTACCATTGCAGTGCTTGATCGTTCAACTTAGCTCTGTACTGTACACTTTGGCTACTTGTTGTGGAATGATTATGGTATTCGTTTGTTATTTGCCTTATTAAGTTATCACCGGTACCCAGAGACTTGCAAATCTCTTGCGAATGAAATTGGCCAATTCGTATATCAGTCAGCTAAATCCACATTGACTGGTTTTTCTGTCAGCGTCATTAAACACTTTCATTGGACATACCAGCGGAGAGATCTTATTACAGTCAAATATAATTACGGTAAATACATGTATTCAATGTAAAGAAATCAAAAGTTTTAAGAAATAATAATTTGTATCAAGAACATATTATAATAATACATGTATTACTATGAAGTATGATTGCTTCACTAACGCGCGAATATGTAACTGTATTGTCTTACATACAATGTATTAATGCTACATGTATTAAATGCATTTCGCTGGTGTTTGCATAAAAGCTGCTTGCAGTCGCTCGTGAACAGTACATGTACTTCGTGGCCACATTCTCTACAAACATTGTTTTGCCCTACCAGCATGAACGCAATAGATACCAGAGCTAAATGCTTCTGTCCAATTGATGCAGAATTTTCTGCTTGAATATTGGAAGCAGTGGAGATCTGCAGTAGGCCTAGGTATACTTTTAGTTTTATAGTCTCGTCACCGCTTTGTTGAAAATGCTGGAACAAAACACAGATCAACAATCAAGTTTTCCTTTGTTAGGCACACACACAGACTAATAAATTAACCAGACTGGAAACACGAGCTTCGGGCTGTGTCGTTTTTTACGGAATTTCCCGAGCGGCGACTGTATAACCAACATGGCCGCCGCTCGGGAAATTCCGATTCTAGTTCTATCTGCAGTAGAAATTTCTTTTCATTTGTCAAGATTTGTTGTACATGTATTAATTTCTTGGTGCGGAACCAAACTTCCGCGTTCAGTAGGCGCGTCAAAATGGTGTCATTCAAAATTGTAGCTATGCTGAAGCGTCGGTCGCAACCTTAAACCTAATAATATGGCGGATGGTTCATGACCTTTCGCTGTTTTGTGATGTCACACAATGGGATCATCCAGTCTGGTTAATTTATTAGTCTGTGGGCACACATGAGTCCACCAGATTTCAAGGAACTAGGAAAACAAACAAACACAAAAAAACAACAACAACAACAACAAAAACCCGCAAAGCAATTAATATTTTGTAAGTCTCCAAATTGGAAACTCGAAACTTTTCTGATGAGAATTCAGAAAAGCTAGGATTTCTAGGTAATTTAAGATGTATTATTAAGGTTAAACAAAATTCTTTAGTCTATGTTTAAAACTTTTTTTAAATATTTTATTTTGTGTGGTTTTTGTTTTTTCTTCACGCAGGTTGTTGTTAGTGTTCAATTTTTTTTTTCTTTGCCAGTTGTTCCATTTAGACCTTAAATTGAACTACGGTTGTTTGTTGTTGAAGTAGACCTTAAGTTGTTTCTTCATTCTCGTCTGAATACATCTTGTATACGGTAGGCCCTACCCAGAGAAAATGAAAATTTGAACCGAATTATTATGTGGACGAGGACAGACAACGCGCTTGTGTTGTAGACATCTGACGTTCTGCAGTTTAATACAGACCGCCCTCGGTGCAGCATAATATGCAAGACACGTGAACTTTCATACTTCTGAACGTCTTCGGTTCGAACACTTAGCCTTAAACATTCTCAGTTTGGTTTCTATAACTGCGGGATGACATTTAACAAAACAAACAAAACCAAAAGCAAATATCGCCATATCGATGTGTGAACGGATTTCCTTTCGATCCATTGAGTTGAGCAAAAAAGTAACAGTTTCACCTTCAGTGTGAAGAAAGGTTATGTTTTAAGTACATGACAATGTAAAGCTGGGTTTCCATGTGTACGGAAAACGCCGTTTCCTCTACCCACGGAATCACTCTTTCTTTTTATTACTTGATGGATTTTTGCTGTTTCCGTTTCCGTACACATGACAACACAGCTTTACACTACAGTGGGAAGCTCGGGAATATACTATTGAACTGCAAAGAGATAGCAGGGATTACTGCCGTGATGGGAACAAGACCGCGCATACATCAAAAACATTCTTTTACAAGAAGCCAAACAAAGAACAAAAAAATGTTCATTGTGCTCTGCCTTGTTCATGTTCCATTTGATAATGACCTTCAGAAACTGGTAGTCGTACTTTTATTAGTTTTAACCCAGTCTGGACACATTTCACTAAAAATAAAATGGTTTTAACACGTGACTTTGATATCGATTGGCTTAGACAGCTTTTCCCATATCGGCAGATTACTGGAAATCTTATTAAAGTGTTGTTGTTTTTTTTAAGGTACGGAAAAGCAAAGTGATACATCCGTCGGGTCAAAAAGGCCACGTGACTTTGATATCGATTGGCTTAGATAGCTTTTCCCATATCTGCAGATTACTGGAAAGCTTATTAAAGTATTATTGTTTTTTTCTTAAGGAACGGGAAAGCAAAGTGATACATCCCGTTCGGGTCAAAAAGACCCTGGCGTGTACGGAGAAAGTCCGAACAATACACACAAGCAATAACCAGCCAGGCCTTTCGATACAAACACTGCAAGAACTTTTTTTCTTGTTTACTTTGTTTATAATAATTATAGCAACAGCCTTTGAAATTTCGATGTGAAATAAAATTTATTTACACTGTCCTGATAAATGTCCATGATTGTTACTGCTTTTAGTGACCTGTCCATGAGCACAGATGTCAACTGAATAACGTGTGCACTTTATTCTAGACAGCTTTTTAAATTATTGGTCATTGAATAATTATCATGAGTGTTGTGTGTAGGCGCATTTTGTTTTCTTGGTAGGAATATCGTGTTTCCGTTCAACGTATTGGAATTTCTTTGCTTTATAACAAAAATGTATATCAGTTTCCATGTTTTCAGCTGTTTTCGTTTTTGTTTATTTCCACTGTCTTTAAATTTAGGTCTGCGCATAGCATTACGTTAGTTGTTGTTTTTTTTAGACTGAGATATCTTTTGGTTCAGTACAGCTGTTAAAGTGTTATGTTAGGTAAATTTGTTGACAACCTAGAGAAAATTATGCTGGGATTTGCCGGACTTAGTGCAGCTAAGTGTGTCTGATCCTGCTTCTCCTGTAAGCAAGACTGAAAAAGACCGTAAAAAACCTATAATTATATAGATTGGGGTGCATGTTACTGAAAGTAAAATGGCAAACATAGTTAAAAATCTTGCCTTAAAACCTTGTCCACTGTTCAGACACAGTTTTCACATCCCATTCTTTATATTTAGTTAAAAAGAAAGAATGTTTTTCCATTTTTATTCTCGACTATTAACGTTGTTTTGTAGGTGTTGGCACCTTGCGGCAATTGAAAAAGTACTAAGAATAGATTTTTTTTGTAAATGTAAAATTTCTGAATTTCAACAACGTTTAGATCTTTAAAAAAAAAATATTCGTCTGTCATGAAACGTGATAATTGAATCATTTCACATTACGGCTTCACAATAAGAACTGATTACTATTTACATTATACAAGAACAGCTTTCTGTTTACATTATAACTAGAGTTTACATTAAACTTATGAAATATCTTTGTTTAACAAGTGGCCAATAAAAGTTACATTCAGCTCTGTGTATCACGTGTTTAGTGTTTGTTTATGGTTGAGATTTGTTGATATTTTATAAAGCCACTGGCCTGTAATCTTGTTTTGAAAACGTTATGTCACAGTCTTTACAAATATGTTGATCACAAATATAAAATTTCAGGCGAATCTAATCGTCATACCAGCGATAATAGATGTAACTCTGCAGCACCAATTATGGCTGTTCTGGGGTTATAACAGTTACTGTATGATTAATCAAGTTTGTGCAAAGAATGAGTCAATGGGCAATGGGGATTTCTTACTTGAATCCTCAAAACTATAGGCTATCGAACATTGGTCAGGACTCGTCTTTGCTTTATACTACAGTGTTAGTTCAATTTCCCGATAGGTTTTGGTGGTCTGAAGTAATTACACATTTTCAGAGGAATTCAAAAAATAACACAAAATGTATTGCCAACCAATCAATTAATCAACCAGCCAGCCACCCAACCAACCAACCAAGCAACCAGCTATCTAACCAACCAACCAACCAACCAACTGACCAGCTATCCAACCAGCCAACCATCTGACCAACCAACCAGCCACCCAACCAACCAACCAACCAGCCATCCAACCAACGAACTGACCAGCTACCCAACCAACCAACCAACCAGCCATCCAACCAGCTATCCAACCAACCAGCCATTCAACCAAACACGTAACCAACAAACCAACCAACCAATCATGTAACCAGCTATCCAACCAACCATCCTACCAACCAGCTATCCAACAAACCAACCAGCTGGCCAACCAAAGAGCCAACCAACTAACCAGTGCTTCAGTTACAGATTCTCTTTCTCGATCTCGATGATTGAAACCTCCCAGCGTACAGCACATCTTTTGCAGGAGCTGCAGCTCCGCCGTCAACTTCAAATTTCAGACAGCAGGCCAGGGGATGCAAATAGCAGTGAGGTAGTCGTTAGTTCTGTCTGCTGCAAAAATTTATACATGTAGTAGGTTTTTCATTTGGGCAGAACTGTGGGTAAATTCTGGCTTCGTTTCCTCGGTTCAAATTTTCCTGTGGAGTTTGCTTTACTCCATTTCATGCGTGTCCGCGGAAGGCACTGTGCCTGCAGATCCATAAAAGAATTATTTTCTGACGTGGACTCACAGGGCGTCTTGACCTTTCTGAAAGAGGCTGAGATTTACAACTTGAATTTAAAACGTTTGTTCTCATTTACAATACTCATTTCAGATCCATACAAAACAATTTTCGAGAATTTTATCAATCAGATCGTGAAAGACACAATGTCACAAATCCCAGACTGGGAGATGTAATAGTTTATGACAGGACAACAATCACGAACCACAAGTTTAACACTTAACAAAACAACCCATCAGACTCACACATTTATTAAACATAATTATACAGATAATAGCGCAATTACATACATTATATTATTGAAATCAACTGCCGTACAACGGCCTTATTCTCACACACACTCTCCCTCGGATCCACAATCCGGTAGTTACTCCTAAAGGCACTTCGGCCTCAGCCTCTCCCCTCAGGGTCTTAATAGCACATTAATAATTCACTGGCACCGCAGTCTCTCAATATCACCTTCCTATTGTCATACACCTTAGCACTCCCCTAGCACCTCAGCAGGGCAATAACACATTATCATTTCAATAGACATTATCATTTCAATAGACATTATTATTTCACTAGTACATTATTAGTTCACTAGCCCCTCAACATGGCAATAGTGCATTATCACATTCACGCTCATATCTACGTCCCTGTCCGTGGCCTGACTGCCACGACTTTATGTGCCTCTACTGTCCTGCACTGACAGCCTCACTTCTGGCCTATGTGTGGCCTCCGGCCCTATGCTGGCCTATCCCCTGTGCTCATCGAGGTGGCTCTGCGGCCCGTCCTCGACACCTACAAGAATAACATTACATTGGTATAATACCCTACCATTTCTATTCACTCCACCTCTCCTTACAACCCATGAAACGTACACACACTAGTTCACCTTTCACTCACCACACATCTTACGGTAACACACTTCCATCGGAGTACACACTACTCACTCGCGCTACAAATCCATGAACTCACTTTCATCTATCGCTCATGGCGCACATTGCTATATCCAATATCAAGGACTTCCACATTCCTCACATATACTTATTTACATCATGGTAATAGACGAATATAATATAATACATCAATCATAATAATCAATCAACGTTCTACATACCAGTCATCACTGGAAAGACTCTCTCACTAGTCTTCTCGACTGCTCCCCTTATGTCTGCCCGATGGGCTCTTATTCACAGGTCCGTTCCGTAGGACCTTCTAACTTGCAGTGATAGTAATACAGCGCTTTCGCCTCATTCAGACCTTCCCACTACTCACAACAGTACGCTTAACTTACTTGTCTACCGTGAGCCCTTCTTACTCTACACCCGCTCTGTAGCAATCCCCTTAATTGCACTCACTCCACTCGTGACATCATCCCCCACCCCAAAAAAATTAATGCAATTAATTTCAAATCGCATCAAGATGACGGTCAACGAGTGAGCGTGAGCAATACCTACACTAGAAAAATGACCTAGCGGTTCCCCTAGTATATAAAATACCGAAATCAGGGGAAAATATGGGGATCAATATGGCCTGCAATATGCATATATGTATCACATCATGAATAGCTAACTAAACACAATATCTAATACAGAATCAAAAACCAATCAACCTATCAACCATTCTTCATATCATATTTATAATGTCAATATTTTAAAGTCGACTCATTCACACAGATCGCCCGTGCAGATGCGGGGCTCTCTTGTAGAAGAGGGACAGCAGAGAATACATCTGACGTGATACTGCGTGTCGTAAGAGGCGACTAAAGGTGCAAAGGTCCTGGTCTCCCGAGAAGAGCCAGTTGGCGGTGGGCCAACTACCCACCCTGTAAAAATAAACCAGTTACAGAAACACAAGCAAATACTTCAAATCAGTCTTTTATCTTGGGAGAAGGGGGAGCATCTGCACCTGTAGATTCAATGAAGGACAATGGACAAAGCCGAAAGGACGCCACTGGCCCGACTGCTCCTTCATCAAGCAAGTCACTCCGGATTGCGTCGTGGAATGTCCGCTCCATGTATGAAGCAGGAAAGAGTGCCCAGGTTACAACGGAGATGAGGCGATACAGACTGCACATACTTGGAGTTAGCGAGACCCGCTGGATACAGTCCGGACTGAAACAACTTAATACTGGGGAAAAGATTTTGTATTCTGGAAGGGAGGACAAAAAGCATACAGAAGGAGTAGCGATCATCTTGAGCAAGCACGCCCAGAGGTCACTGAGGGGATGGGAACCCTATGGAAGGAGAATTATATTGGCATCATTTACTACTAAGAACAAGAACATCAACATGAACATTGTGCAGATATACGCCCCAACAAATGAAGCAACCGATGAGGACAAGGACGACTTCTACAACCAGCTTCAGGAAATAGTTGACACATTGCCAAGAAAAGATGTGAACATTATAATGGGAGACGCCAATGCCAAGATAGGACAGGACAATACAGGGTATGAGGACATTATGGGGTGCAATGGTTTAGGACAAATGAATGAGAATGGAGAGCGGTTTGCAAGTTTCTGCGCATTTAACAGCTATGTGATTGGAGGTTCAGTATTCCCACACAAGAGGATCCATAAGGCCACTTGGATTTCACCGGATGGAGTAACTGAAAATCAGATTGACCACTTTTGCATCACCCGACGATTCAGACGCTCACTAGAGGATGTCATAGTACAGAGAGGAGCAGATGTTGGATCTGACCATCACATGCTGCTGGCAAGACTCAAACTCCGCCTCAAGAAACAAGGTACCAGAGCAGGAACAAAGAGGAGAAAGTTTCAAGTGAGCCTTCTGGATGGAGACAAGAAGGAAGAGTTCCAGCTGACACTGAGGAATAGATTCAAACCCCTTGTTGACCTCGAAGAGACAGTAGATTTGGAGACTCACTGGGCTAAGGTAAAAGGAGTATTTACATCGACATGTCAGGATGTTATTGGGGAAAAGAAAGTGGAACACAAGGAATGGATCAGTCAAAAATCATTGGACTTGATAAGGATAAGAAGAGACCTAAAAGAACGGGTAAATGCAAGTCGTACAAGAAGCTCAAGAGTTGGTAACCAGGAAGAGTACCGAGCATCAGCTAAAGAGGTCAAAAAATCAATTAAAAAAGACAAAGAGGAGTTCATAGGAATGTTAGCAGAGAAAGCAGAGAAGGCAGCAACAGGAGGACACATGAGGATCCTCTACCAGACTACAAAGACTCTTGCTGGAAAATATGGAAAACCTGAAGTTCCTGTCAAGGATTACAACAGGAAGGCTATTTTTGGAAAGGAAGCTCAGGCAAAAAGAGGGATAGAACATTTTAACAGCCTCTTGAACAGACCTCCACCAAGCAACCCACCCGACATTCTACCCGCAAGAAATGATTTACCGATCAGTTGCGACCCTCCGACTAAAGCAGAGATTAATGATGCCATAAAGCAGTTAAATCGAGGCAAGGCAGCTGGACCAGACCAGATCCCACCAGAGGCGCTGAAGGCAGATGCTGCTGGGGCTGCAGAGGGTCTGCACTCACTATTCTCGAGGATTTGGATCGGAGGCAAGTTTCCAAAGGACTGGAAGGAAGGACACCTCGTGAAGCTCCCAAAAAAAGGGGACCTCAGCAATTGTAGTAACTACAGAGGAATCACACTTCTCTCCATCCCAGGAAAGGTTTTCAATCGGATTATTCTCAAGCGAATACAGAATGCAACAGACCAAAAACTTCGCGAGGAGCAAGCTGGTTTCAGGAGTAATCGATCAACCACCGACCAGATCGCCACGCTGAGAATCATAGTAGAGCAGTCGCTAGAGTGGAACTCCCAACTGATAGTGAACTTCCTTGACTACGAGAAGGCCTTTGATAGCATCGATAGAGAAACACTGTGGAGAATATTGAGACATTATGGAATCCCAGAGAAGATGGTGAATCTTATCAAGAGCATGTACGAGGGGACAAGTTGCAGAGTCGTACATGATGGTGAGCTTACTGACAGCTTTGATATCAAGACTGGTGTTAGGCAGGGTTGTTTGCTGTCCCCATTTCTGTTTATCCTGGTGATTGATTGGCTTATGAAAGAAACCACCAGTGGAGGAAGAAATGGCATACAATGGACCCCATGGACACAGCTGGACGATCTAGATTTTGCAGATGACTTGGCACTATTGTCGCACACACACGACCAGATGCAAGCAAAGACTACAGCTCTAAACAAAATTTCAGAATCTATTGGATTGAGGATACATCCCGCGAAGTCGAAGGTCCTAAAAATTGTTGCACCCCTAAGCGAACAAGTCACAGTAGGAGATCAACCACTGGAAGATGTAGAGTCCTTCTGCTATCTTGGTAGTATCATTGACAATAAGGGAGGAACAGAGGCAGAAGTCAAAGCACGAATTGGAAAGGCACAGGCAGCTTTCACATCCTTAAGCAAGATTTGGAGAACCAAGGATATATCTCTAAAAACAAAGCTGAGGATATTCAACTCGAACGTGAAGTCAGTCCTGTTGTATGGATGTGAGACTTGGAATGCGTCCCAGGCCTGCATAAAGAGAATCCAAGTTTTCATCAACAGATGTTTGAGGAAGCTACTTAAGATCAGATGGACAGACAAGGTCAGCAATGAAATTGTATGGAAAAGAACAAGACAGAACCCAGTCAGAGAGGAAATTGGTAGGAGGCGATGGAGATGGATCGGCCACACTCTCAGGAGGCCAGGAAACAGCATCACGAAGAAGGTATTGGACTGGAATCCCCAGGGCAAGAGATCAAGAGGAAGGCCGCGCGGAACGTGGAGAAGAGCCAGAGAAAATGATGTGCAACGAAGCGGAAAGACTTGGAATAATGTAAAGAGGCTGGCCCATGATAGAGAGGGATGGAAGGTGTTTGTTGGTGGCCTATACCCTGATCCAGGGTGAGAAAGGCAATGATGATGATGATTCACACAGATCCTGTCAATGTTCCTGTCCTCCGATGTATAAGCTCCTGAAATCTTCCCCTAGGCTCGACTAAGGTAGTCGGCGATATGATTGCTGGTTCCTGGAATTGGTTGAATAACGAAGGTATACGGCTGCAAAGCCAATGCCCATCTAGACAAGCGTGGGCTGGACGAACGATTCTTCGACAAAAATGTCAGTGGCTTGTGGTCTGTCTGGATACAAAATTCTCGTCCCATGAGATAACGTCCTAGTTTCTGGACGGACCAGACAATGGCAAGACACTCACGCTCTATCACAGAATACTTTCTTTCTCTCTGCAATAACTTCCTACTGACATAACATACAGGATGGAGACATTCGTTCTTCTCCTGTAGAAGACAAGCGCCGACACCAGAGTCCGACGCATCCGTTCTGAGGATAAAATTAGATCGAAAATCGGGTAATATCAGAATGGGTGACGATGATAATGCTGTCACCAAATTATCAAATGATGTCTGACATTCAGACGTCCACTGGACCTTATCGGGTTGTCCCTTCTTAGTAAGGTCAGTAAGAGAAGATGACAAGGAGGAAAAATTTGGAATGAACTTTCTGTAATAATTTAAAATTCCCACTAAGCTTCTGACTTGTTTCTTTGTTTTAGGGATTTGCAACCCTACTAACTTGTCAATTTTTGTTTCTTCAGGTCTCTGAACACCTCTACACACAATATGTCCTAAGAATACGATCTCTGGACATGCCAAATCCATCTTTGCGGGTTTAGCAGTTAACCCAAAATGACGTAATCGTTGAAAAATTACTGTTAGTGTCTGAATATGATCAGACCATGTCGACGTATGGCATGCTATATCGTCAAAGAATGACACGACATTAGGTATGTCCTTCAACACTAATCTCATTAATCGTGCAAACGTCGCTGGCGCGTTTACCAACCCAAATGGCATGACCTTAAATTGGAATAATCCAATGGGCGTTTGGAACGCCGTGTATTGTTTAGACTCCTCAGTAAGCGGGATTTCCCAATAACCTTTCGTTAAATCTATCTTGGAAAACCACGTGGACCCGGCCAATGAAGCTATTAATTCCTCCTGAAACGGAATAGGCTCCCTATCGCCTACCGTAATAGTGTTCAATCTTCGAAAATCAATACAGAACCGCACCGATCCATCAAGTTTTTTCACGAGAACGATGGGTGATGAATACGGCGATGTTGATGGTTCTATCACATCTAACTTCAACATTGACTCAACTTCCTTTATGACTCTATCTCTCGAAGAAAAAGGCAGCGGATACGGTCTAAGAAATACTGGCTTATCCGAAGTCAACTTTATTTGGTGCTGGATCACCGTAGTGCGACCCGGCAAATCCGTAACAACATCCGGGAATGACGCTAACAGGGTCTTAAGTTCCCTACTCCTTGAACTCGTAAGGTCAGGGTTAATTTTTACGTCCCTGTAACCTTGTGTCGGAGTTAACTCCGGCAATTGAATTTGTAACTCTTCCTGCGCCTCGGTGTCGCTTACGTCACAGTCCAACTGGTCTACGACCCCCGTACAAGCAGTAGAGAAGACAGTCTCCTCTGGTCTTGTCTGTGCACACAGATACTGTGGTCTCTCATAAAATCTCTGTAGCATATTAACATGGAAAACCTTACTCGTTCCATCAATGTGGATAGCGTAATCTACCTTTGAAACAACTCGCTCAATAACATAAGGGCCTTTCCATGTCATCAATAACTTATTATGGTCCGTAGGTAACAACAATAGGACCTTGTCTCCTGGCTTAAAAATTCTCAGTTTGGAACATCTATCTTTATAGTCTTTTGCTCTTTTCGAAGCGATACCAGAAGCTTCTTCTGCTATAGTGCGCGCTGAAGATAGTCTTTCTCTTAAATCAACAAGGTACTGAAACACCGAAATCTGCTCATCGTCTCCCGATGATGGCGACGTCATCATGTCCCGAAGAACATCAGTTGGGCCCCTAGGACTACGACCGTACATCATTTCGAACGGCGAGAATCCCGTTGACTCCTGCCGTACCTCTCTGTACGCGAATAACACTGCAGGGATATATCTATCCCAATCTTTAGGGCGATCAGCAGCTACCTTACGCAGCATCGACTTTAACGTCGAGTTCAATCTCTCGCACATGCCATTAGCCTGCGGATGATAAGGGGTGGTAGTGATGGGTTGTATACTGAATAAGCGGAACAATTCCTTCATCATCTCCGACGTAAATTGCGCGCCCCTATCAGACAGAATTTGCTCTGGTATTCCTACCCTAGCGAAAATTGCAAACAACGCTTCCGCGACTGCCTCAGACGTTATGGTCCGCAGAGGAACCGCCTCTGGCCATCTCGTAGCATTACATATGACCGTTAAGAAAAATCGATTCCCCCTATCGGTCGCTGGGTGAATGGGGCCAACAAGGTCTATCGAGACCTTTTTAAACGGTTCCGAGACCGTGGGGATCTTCTGAAGAGGAGCCTGGGGTGTACGACCCTTATGCGTCGTCTTTTGGCACGCACTGCACGTCTTACAATAGACTTGCACATCTCTGTGGATCGATGGCCAGTAAAAATTTTTAAGAACCCTTTCTTTGGTTCTAGCTATCCCCATATGACCCGCTAATGGGACATCATGTGCCAAGTGCAATACTGTTGCGATCAGCAACGCTGGCACAACGACCTGCTTTAAAATGGAGGACACCGTTACATACTTACGGAACAGAATGCCCGCCTGAACAACAAAGGAGGACGACCCGTTCTTATATCTCCTCGTTTTCTCGGTTCGCGCTTCCCCAAAACATGGGTTTAATGATGGGTCCTCCCTTTGTAATCTCGCCAAGCGCTCCGGCGTGATATCTAGGTTGACCGCTGGCGTCGCCAAAGGTCTAATCTTATCTTTATCAGCTACCCGTCGACGTGTTTCGACGGCGGCGCAAAAGTCAATACCTTTTGATTGCGACCATGCTTGCACGTTCTCATCGGAAGGGGAAACTACCCGTGATACATTCCCAATGATGAGCTGGGCGCCTGGAACACAACCAACGACTGCTTCGACTTCCCCGCTAAGGAAAGGTGTATCTATCACTATTCTTGCCATGGGTAATTTCTCAATGGCCCCCGAAAATTGGATGCACGGGACAGTCTCACCTGTAAGCTGTGAATCCCGAATGCAGTCCCTATGCACTCCCACAACGGTAGATCCTGTATCTCGTAAAACCGAGACCGGTTCGTCCCCAACAAACCCCGGATAAACCCTAAGACCACCTCCTGTATGACATGAATTTATAACGGGGATCTTTCTCCCACAAGGTAATACACCGGAAGATAATAACTTTTCACAACTGGGACACTTAGAATACTGTCCGCCTCCGTTGTCCGATGTAACGCACGCAGCCGCATGGTGAAATTTATTTGGGGAACATGGACTGGAGCTACCGTCCGCGTTCGCCGCTATCCTACCTGCAGGGCAATTCACGCTGATGTGATCTGCTCTACCGCAGTTCCAACACTTCGCGGCCCTACACTCGCGTGAAAAGTGACCCACGCGTCCGCAAGTCCAACACTCCGCTCCCTGTGCTGCACTAGGCCTGGGTCCCCGTGACCCCTCGCGACCGGAACAAGAGTCCCCATGCCGTCGGTCATCGGCAAAGGTCACAAATCGCCCCCGGCCATTACCGCGACCTAGCCCTCCTGCTCGGTCAAACTTACCGGATCCATATGCCGGTGATTGGTGATAGCCCCTACGCTGCCCCTGGGCTTGCCCGCTATAGGCACCACGCTGACGCGACCTGTCCCTAAGTCCTGCCGGCGACCCTTCGACAACGGCGACGTACCCAGCATCTTGGACGTACGCCCTGGCGACTGGTTTGGACGGATGTGCCGTACGGTATGCTTCCGCCAACTTAGACGCCTCCTGCACCGTCGCGGGTTCGTTTTCTTTCAGGAAGGCCACCAGATCTTTATGGCACGACGCGTACAGCTGGTCACGGATCATTAGGTCTTTCAGTTTAGCAAAATCCGCGCCCACATGCGCCAAGTCTACCCAGTTCGCGAAATACTCCGTTAGTCTCGCGACGAAGGCAGCAAAGTCCTCCCTGGTATCTGCACGTGCCCGCCTAAACTGCTCCCGGAAATATTCCTCGGTACGCGCAAATCGGCGAAGCAGCAAAGCCTTCAGCTTATCGTAATCTTGCACGTCTTCGCGCTGTAGCTCTTTAAAGTAGGTTAGCGCTCGCCCCTGCAATAGAGACGCCAGGTACGTGGCCCATAATTCCTTATTTTCCCCCCATTGCAATTGTGCGTTCAGTTCGAACCTGTAAAGGAAGGCGTCTATGTCGTCCTTCCGGTCGTCGAACGTAGGGAGCTTAATCCTAACGCCACCTTTATTGTGTACCGGCCGCTCAACTGTTTCTGTTGGCGTATTCCTCTTGAGTTCTAACTCCGCAATCTTTACTTGCGCCTCTATCTCCTTTAACCTTATCTCCTGCTGCTTAAACTCCCTTTCCTGTTGCTGAGCCTCTAACTCCTTTAACTTAAACTCTCTTTCCTCTTCCTTATCCTTTTTTTCCTGTTCTCTATCCTTAGCACGCTCATCGCGCATTTCTGCCTGCTGTTCTTTAATCCAGCCGCGTAGCTCTTCTCCCTCCAGGCCAAGTTCCTTACCCAACTTCATTAGTTGTTGGAGTTCCGCCATTTCACAGATTTATGGTTATGGTATCTATTATAAGACGACCAACCTGTCGGTATGATCACTAACGATACGACCAGAGACCTGAGATCACCCCAGATATAACAATACCCAGTTGTCTCAAATACAATTCAGAAATTTACCTTTACAGCACAACTAATTCTATATCTATAAAATGTATAGCACTATTAATTATAAAAGAAAATAGAAACGACAAGAATGAAGAAATACAGTAGAAGGACCACAAGTACGTCAAGGACAACGAACCAGACTAGGACAAAGCTTCTACAAAAAAAAACTATAATGGAAAAAAAATGCAACCTACTACGCCGATTACACAACACGGTACGAACAAGAACAGAGTCTGAAAAAAAAGAACGTATCTATAGATAGGTAGAAAGAGGGACAAGAGAATACGTCTTCCTGCGGAACAGAGAAGATATCGACGCTACAACTAAACACTAACAAAGCCCTACAGAATGTTCACCGTGATGAACGAAGTTCCAAGTTTATCACACCTTTTTTTTAAAGGATAAACTAGGTTCAACACAGCAAACGAAAACAGCAAAAACAGAGAAAAAGACAGATTAAAGGAACAGCCCCCAATCCAGGGTACAAAATTTCAGTTTCACTTAACTTCGAATTTTGAGTTTAACTCCTCCCCTTAATCGGAGCTCTGGCTGCTTGTCTCCTCAGGCTGCACGCACACTCTGCAGAAATTTAAGTACACATTAATACATATTCATCAAAATACATGCATCAATACATATTCATAAATATACATAAATCATATCATGAAAATTCCATTCATCCCACGAACAAAGACAACAGCATGAATTCCTAGCACAACAGAAAAACAACTAGATATAACGAATACACAATGTCAAAATGACCACAGGTAAACAGGACGAGCCCCCAATGTCACAAATCCCAGACTGGGAGATGTAATAGTTTATGACAGGACAACAATCACGAACCACAAGTTTAACACTTAACAAAACAACCCATCAGACTCACACATTTATTAAACATAATTATACAGATAATAGCGCAATTACATACATTATATTATTGAAATCAACTGCCGTACAACGGCCTTATTCTCACACACACTCTCCCTCGGATCCACAATCCGGTAGTTACTCCTAAAGGCACTTCGGCCTCAGCCTCTCCCCTCAGGGTCTTAATAGCACATTAATAATTCACTGGCACCGCAGTCTCTCAATATCACCTTCCTATTGTCATACACCTTAGCACTCCCCTAGCACCTCAGCAGGGCAATAACACATTATCATTTCAATAGACATTATCATTTCAATAGACATTATCATTTCAATAGACATTATTATTTCACTAGTACATTATTAGTTCACTAGCCCCTCAACATGGCAATAGTGCATTATCACATTCACGCTCATATCTACGTCCCTGTCCGTGGCCTGACTGCCACGACTTTATGTGCCTCTACTGTCCTGCACTGACAGCCTCACTTCTGGCCTATGTGTGGCCTCCGGCCCTATGCTGGCCTATCCCCTGTGCTCATCGAGGTGGCTCTGCGGCCCGTCCTCGACACCTACAAGAATAACATTACATTGGTATAATACCCTACCATTTCTATTCACTCCACCTCTCCTTACAACCCATGAAACGTACACACACTAGTTCACCTTTCACTCACCACACATCTTACGGTAACACACTTCCATCGGAGTACACACTACTCACTCGCGCTACAAATCCATGAACTCACTTTCATCTATCGCTCATGGCGCACATTGCTATATCCAATATCAAGGACTTCCACATTCCTCACATATACTTATTTACATCATGGTAATAGACGAATATAATATAATACATCAATCATAATAATCAATCAACGTTCTACATACCAGTCATCACTGGAAAGACTCTCTCACTAGTCTTCTCGACTGCTCCCCTTATGTCTGCCCGATGGGCTCTTATTCACAGGTCCGTTCCGTAGGACCTTCTAACTTGCAGTGATAGTAATACAGCGCTTTCGCCTCATTCAGACCCTCCCATTACTCACAACAGCACGCTTAACTTACTTGTCTACCGTGAGCCCTTCTTACTCTACACCCGCTCTGTAGCAATCCCCTTAATTGCACTCACTCCACTCGTGACACACAAAGTGGCCGTTGTCGTGCCGACGAGCAGTAAAACCCCAACTCAAAGTTAAACTCAAACTCAAACCTAGAAAAGGACACGTGACAGGGATTACAGTGAGATCAACGAACGCGATTGCTACTGAACAAATTGCGATATTAAGAAATGTTGCCAGTCTATTCAACAGTAGAATTAAACATGTTTGTGGGCAGCTCTAAATGTTAATGGCGTTTTCGCTGCTTTACGCTTTTCAGAGTCTTATAAGCTCAGTCCCATAAGCTTTTATGTTAATTGAGGTTAAAATGAACTAACTGCTGTTCAAATCAATAACAAAGTATATATACATGTACTATGTATTTATTTACCTTAACTTAGAATGTGCGTAAATCGGCAGCTCTTAATAATGCACACGCTTCGTCCAATACTCCAGTGCAAGATTAATCCAACATAAGCTAAAAGGAATTAAAGCTTGTGCACTGGGATTAAGATTAAGACCAGGCCTAATTCGCAGCAACATTAAAACTGATGTAATCTGTCACAGGGGTACCTTTCAGAAAATGTTTTCTTCATAATTTGTAAATAAAGGTCTTAGATCTTTTCATATTTGTGTTCTAAAGAAAAGGAAGGCGGCGATAGCAAAATGCAACTGAAATTTCTGAATCGTTTGTTTTCAGGTTTAGCAAAACACCTGCATTTAGTTTTGTTAGATTAACCTTCGCCGCATGTCGCGAAAAACCATGCATGACATACGTTGTCTGGTTAGATGGGTGGATAGATAAATGGTTGGTTGGTTGATTGGCTGGTGGGTTGGTGGGTCGGTCAGTCTGTCGGTTGATTGGTTGGTTGGTACGTTGGCTGGTTGGTTGGTTGGTTGGTTAATTGGTTGGGTGGTTGGTTGGTTGGTTGGTGGTTGGTTGGTTGGTTGGTTGGTGGCTGGTTGGTTGGTTGGTGGCTGATTGGTTGGTTGGTTAGTTGGTTGATTGGTGGCTGGCGTTGGCTGGTTGGTTGGTACGTTGGTTGGTTGGTTGATTGGTGGCTGGCGTTGGCTGGTTGGTTGGTACGTTGGTTGGTTGGTTGATTGGTGGCTGGCGTTGGCTGGTTGGTTGGTACGTTGGTTGGTTGGTTGATTGGTGGCTGGCGTTGGCTGGTTGGTTGGTACGTTGGTTGGTTGGTTGGTTGATTGGTGGCTGGCGTTGGCTGGTCGGTTGGTACGTTGGTTGGTTGGTTGGATGGTGGCTGGCGTTGGCTGGTTGGTTGGTACGTTGGTTGGTTGGTTGATTGGTGGCTGGCGTTGGCTGGTTGGTTGGTACGTTGGTTGGTTGGTTGGATGGTGGCTGATTGGTTGGTTGGTTGGTTGGTTGATTGGTGGCTGGTTGGTTGGTTGGTTGGTTGGTTGGATGGTGGCTGATTGGTTGGTTGGTTGATTGGTGGCTGGCGTTGGCTGGTTGGTTGGTACGTTGGTTGGTTGGTTGATTGGTGGCTGGCGTTGGCTGGTTGGTTGGTACGTTGGTTGGTTGGTTGGATGGTGGCTGGCGTTGGCTGGTTGGTTGGTACGTTGGTTGGTTGGTTGATTGGTGGCTGGCGTTGGCTGGTTGGTTGGTACGTTGGTTGGTTGGTTGGATGGTGGCTGATTGGTTGGTTGGTTGGTTGGTTGATTGGTGGCCGGTTGGTTGGTTGGTTAGTTGGTTGGATGGTGGCTGGTTGGTACGTTGGTTGGTTGGTTGGATGGTGGCTGATTGGTTGGTTGGTTGGTTGGTTGGATGGTGGCTGGTTGGTTGGTTGGTGGCTGATTGGTTGGTTGGTTAGTTGGTTGATTGGTGGCTGGCGTTGGCTGGTTGGTTGGTACGTTGGTTGGTTGGTTGATTGGTGGCTGGCGTTGGCTGGTTGGTTGGTACGTTGTTTGGTTGGTTGATTGGTGGCTGGCATTGGCTGGTTGGTTGGTACGTTGGTTGGTTGGTTGATTGGTGGCTGGCGTTGGCTGGTTGGTTGGTACGTTGGTTGGTTGGTTGATTGGTGGCTGGCGTTGGCTGGTTGGTTGGTACGTTGGTTGGTTGGTTGATTGGTGGCTGGCGTTGGCTGGTTGGTTGGTACGTTGGTTGGTTGGTTGGATGGTGGCTGATTGGTTGGTTGGTTGATTGGTGGCTGGCGTTGGCTGGTTGGTTGGTACGTTGGTTGGTTGGTTGATTGGTGGCTGGCGTTGGCTGGTTGGTTGGTACGTTGGTTGGTTGGTTGATTGGTGGCTGGCGTTGGCTGGTTGGTTGGTACGTTGGTTGGTTGGTTGATTGGTGGCTGGCGTTGGCTGGTTGGTTGGTACGTTGGTTGGTTGGTTGATTGGTGGCTGGCGTTGGCTGGTTGGTTGGTACGTTGGTTGGTTGGTTGATTGGTGGCTGGCGTTGGCTGGTTGGTTGGTACGTTGGTTGGTTGGTTGGATGGTGGCTGGCGTTGGCTGGTTGGTTGGTACGTTGGCTGGTTGGTTGGTACGTTGGTTGGTTGGATGGTTGCTGGCGTTGGCTGGTTGGTTGGTACGTTGGCTGGTTGGTTGGTACGTTGGTTGGTTGGATGGTTGCTGGCGTTGGCTGGTTGGTTGGTACGTTGGTTGGTTGGTTGGATGGTGGCTGGCGTTGGCTGGTTGGTTGGTACGTTGGTTGGTTGGTTGGATGGTGGCTGGCGTTGGCTGGTTGGTTGGTACGTTGGTTGGTTGGTTGGATGGTGGCTGGCGTTGGTTGGTTGGTTGGTTGGTTGGTTGGTTGGTTGGTTGGATGGATATTACGAATACAGTATATAAAGAGCAAAATATAGGAGGGATCAGGATGGAAAGCTTTCCAGATACAGTGAAGACGGGACAGATACAGTGAAGACGGGACAGATACAGTGAAGACGGGACAGATACAGTGAAGACGGGACAGATACAGTGAAGACGGGACAGATACAGTGAAGACGGGACAGATACAGTGAAGACGGGACAGATACAGTGAAGACGGGACAGATACAGTGAAGACGGGACAGATACAGTGAAGACGGGACAGATACAGTGAAGACGGGACAGATACAGTGAAGACGGGACAGATACAGTGAAGACGGGACAGATACAGTGAAGACGGGACAGATACAGTGAAGACGGGACAGATACAGTGAAGACGGGACAGATACAGTGAAGACGGGACAGATAGAGACTACGGGACCGGGACGATGAGTGAAAACAAGATATGGAAGTGCGGTCACTTGAAACGAGAGAACACAAACTAAGCACACTGTAAACATAATGAGCCCATTAACTAATTGTAATTTTCTGATTGTTGCAGTTATTTTACAGGTACATATAATTAGATTATCGTTTAACCATCAAAACCCAGTCTGTGAAAGGTACCTTCTTTATGGACATTGAAATATGATGAACAAATTAATAGTGGTATGTATCAAAGCTGTTGATTTTTGTAGTCGATGATGGTGATGTGTTTTGTTCAATCACTGACAAGCTCAATGAAAGTTAAGAGGAAATAAAGCATTTTTAAATCAAAGTTATTTGAAGAGCGGCGCAGTTTGAAAATAAAACATCGATTTCAAACTCACTGGACGACGAGAATAAACAACGTTGTTGTTTTGTCGTTGTAATAGATGGTGCCCTACGTGTAATGACCTTTTTAGGTATCCAGCTGCAAGTTTATGCGCCACCAAATCACGTCTTGAAAATTAGTGCGCCAAGCGTGGCCCCCAGGGATACGCCACTGCCTGTAAATACCAAAGGCCCCCCTAGAAATCTTATACCAGAGAACAACAACAGTAGAGCTTTCCTTCCATGATTAACCAATCAGTGACTGGCACTGGGTGTGAGCGTCATTTGTCGAGGGTGGCCATTCCAAGTGCCAGGTTAAGCCTGGTGTTTAAACCTTGCTAAGTAACCGCTGCCAGCCACTGGCTTCCAAGTGTCTTTAGCCTCAATCAAGTACAGAGATTTTCAATATCGACTGATTCAGACTACAGTAGCTTTTCATTTTATCTTTTCCACGTTGTTTAAGTCAATATCTTTCAACTTTATTGAATCCGACTTTAGTTCATTTACTCTTCACCCAGTCAATAAGGTAAGACTTTGTTACTTGATAATTGCAAAGGTCAATGTTTTAATAATTTGACACATAATACCCGTTTTCCACTGATCATCAAAGTTATTCAATTCAACTGAACTACCATTATGTAAACAATATACAGATTTTATGAAGATATTAGACAGTATATAAACCAGATCTGCGTGTAGGTATGTGTTATTGACATGTGCCCGTGGAATAACCCAGGGTCTCTATCGAAAATCTTAATCCATGGCAAATTAGTTTTACTTTTTTTTTTTAATTCTCTGCGTTTTCAGCATTCGTATGGAAAATCAGAGATTATTCAGTCTGATTCATGGCTAAGAATCACATGCTAGACTGTATGCCTATAGGTGGTGGTTTATATATAATACACATTTTCCAACAGTAACAAAGGCGCCTTTCAAGAATGGTTATTTATGGGTCAAAAGAAATGTGCTGAAAATGACCGTATCCAAAGAGTCAACTTCTTCCTTCGCCCAACTGTGTTTCAGATTAAACAAACAGCTATTTGAGTCGGTGCTAAGTTGTTTACCGCTTACATTTCCGAGGCAGTACCTTTTTTTCTTCTTCCTCTTTTCAACGGGCAGGGTCTTTAGAATTCGCCAGTTGTTTTAACTATTTTTCTGTTCCATGTTTCCAACAGCAAATATGATCTTATTAATAGCAGGTCACTGGCAGAAGTTTTAATTATCTCTTTGAAACTGTATGATAGAATGTTCAGATGTTATCAATGAGTATTCTTTCAATGTCAAACTACAATTAATTTACCGGTGAAATCTGCACAGCACTGAAGAACATTGTCCTTGTTCTAGCCAGGGTTGTATTAAGTACAATAAGATAAAGACTATCCTAATGCATTCTATTTCGATGTATGAAGACGATAAGCAGTGGCTACTGTAGGCCTAAGTCACCGACCAAGACAAAGTGAACGCCATTGGGCACAACTTGCACGTATACACTTAGACATCACAATTCTGTTGCTGTGGAGCCCCTAAATCAGCATAAAGAGAAACAGTATCAAATTGTGCTTGATTCCCACCATTTACTCAGTTTCCTTTCCTCAATTAATACCTCAGCGAAACTCAAGTGATTTAAAACTATTTTTCAGATCGGATCAGGCCTATAAATATCATGTTTGCAGCACATGTGATCTCACTCAATAGAAGGAAGAAGAAAGTTAAATAGCTGAGATTACAGTTTGCCAATAATTGAACCTTTCATGCTGAAGCAGTTTTGATTACAGCAACAGGGTTGAACTGAAATGTGGTTGCCAAGAAAGATTTACAGCTAACCTGCAGTTATAGAGACGGACATTCAGACAGTTGCGAAGCAGTTTCGGATTTTATCTGTCTTAAGCACAAATTGTTAAGCAGATGTGGGAAGACATGGGTCACAAAGTTTAATCGCCAAAGTATTGTTACATTTTTGTTGTTCCGATTATCAGGAATGTTGTCATTAGCCGATATTTTTCATAAGTTTAGAGTATATCTGTAGTCGGCAACTAACAATTCAAGTACAGCACCCCAACACCCAAAGGTGCTCATCTAGTTAATGTGTCCATTTGTAAAGTCAGCTGTCTGTGACAGACTTAAACACCGTGATATCAAGAGTTTTCATAACTTTATTAATGCGTTGCGTAGTAGAATCAAAAGACCTCACTCTGTTATAGCTAGAAAATCAGAGGGCTTTCAAACTAAACCGCTGAAATATCAGCATCAGCTAAGGTTGATCCACCCAGTAGATGGCGTTTAGAGGGTTAATGGTTGTTTGTGTCCTGAATTCATGTTCATGCTATATCTTGACAGTATAGAAATATGTAATTCGTAAACTATTTCCTCACTGAACTTGTTCTCGTTCCCAGCTCTAAAGTGACAATCGCAATTGTACTTGTATCCTGCTTGCATTATTTAAATTCAGCATTCATGTTCTTTCACTTTCTTAGGCGTTACTTAAGATGACAGGCAAAATCCCTTGAATTTTAATAACCGGATAATCTAATAGTCATTTAATTCAGCTGAAAATTAAAATATTGATAAGACTCACTACTTTGCTGTATGCTGACTTCGGGAACAATAACGGGAATACATGTTTTAGCGTCTCGGGTTAAGTGATTTCTTGGGGGGGGGGGGGTGGTATTACTGGTGTATGCACAGGTATTGAACTCGAGAAGAAACAGAGGCCTAAATTAAATAAAGTTACGTCATTATGGGACTCATTAAATACGGCTCAGAACAGATCGAGTCGTTGAAAGATTATCTTTTATTTTTGTTTGTTTGTTTACTTCCAATATAGATTGCTGTTTTTATACCCTGAACAAGACAAGATATCGCAGTACTTGATATCTGTGGGTGGGCAGATGTGCCAACAATAGACCCAACTCTCACTCCAACTTGCTGGGGGAAAACTGACGATCTGGAATTAAACTCTCGGATAAGAAATATTTCTACACATTCTGAACACAGTGCAAACCAGTTATGTCAGGGACAAATTTAATAACGCCGAGGTTAGAGCTGGACAAGTTGGAGAAATCGTCCAGAACACCAGGCTCGGAATCAGACAGACAGACCAAAAAATCGAAAGGTTCAACGGCAGGTTCGGACAAGCAGGTCAAAGTTTCCAAAACGCCGGTCTCTGAGAAGTCAGACGGCATGTTGAAGTCGCCAAGGGCGGAGACAGATAGGACTCACACAAGGGAAACAAGAGCAAAGACGAAAGCTAGCAGCCGGGACGTAAGTTGTAGCACAGATAGATAGGAAAGGAAAGTGGCAGTGAAAGAAGAATGAAACCCGAGGAGGCGATAGGAGAAAGCTACGCTTGAACGGAAGTGACGTAAATCGTGACCTTGGTTCTTATTTGTTCAAACTCCACTTTTTACACAACTGGGAAATACGACGTTAACCATTGCGGCTTTAGTGTTATGATAGGGAAATAAAATAAATCCGGAACTGTGAAACAACTTGATAAGTGCCACGACGTATTTTAAAGAAGTGTTTAAGGGTGGATTTGTTATATCTCTTCTACATGCTAAAAGATCTCCAATTTTTCAGAAAATGGAGATATAACAAACAAGAACTAAGGTTGCGAAATGAATTTCAGGAAAACTTGTTGGAAAATGAGGCAAACAGTAATGCAATCTAAACAGTAGAAAATGTTAATGTTCTCTTCACACGAGATAACAAACTCTGCTGAACAATGAGAATTGCTTTCTCATCTACCTATGATAATCTATCTATCTATCTATCTATCTATCTATCTATCTATCTATCTATCTATCTATCTATCTATCTATCTATCTATCTATCTATCTATCTATCTATCTATCTATCTATCTATCTATCTATCTATCTATCTATCTATCTATCTATCTATCTATCTATCTATCTATCTATCTATCTATCTGTCTGTCTATCTATCTGTTTGTCTATCTTTCTATCTATCTATCTACCTGTCCGTCCGTCCATCTGTCCATCCGTTCGTCAGTCTATCTGTCTGTCTGTCGGTCGTCCTGTCTATGTGTCTATCTTTTGCTCAAGTCAGTTTGTCTGTCGGTTCTTGGTTTTCTTTGTCTGGCTTTTTATTTACCATTCCAACGGGTGTTTTGGTAACTCGAAACTTTGGTCACCTAAGGCTCAGGAACCGCATCACACTCAGGCTTCAAACTTTGCACAACAGCATAATTATTATCAATGCGAAATTAACATGGGCTATATTAGAAATTATGAAATGTTCAGGCTTCTACGTTTCATTTCTCATTGTTTCGGCATCATTTAGACTCTATTTCGAGTCATGGTTCGCCATTTTAAGGTTTCATTGAAGCTGTGATCTATTTTTAGTACCGTGACGCAGTTCCCCTCAAGACCCACTAAAAACAAGACGGTGCAATCGATCGTTAAATACAAAGACGAAGAGTTCCGCCGTGTGCGTTGTCTGCTAGACTGACCCAGCGCGTATGGTGTGCCCAGTCATGGCTCGCTTAGCAAAGATTTAATGGTGGCATGAAGTAAACAGTGATATTTTCTTTATGTCCCATTGGATGAGATGAGGTTAATAGACTACCAAGAACTGTACAATAGAGCATCTATTCAAAGAATTAATTTAATGATTAAAGCTTATAAATGAGTATAAACTGCAAACTTTGAATGAAGTTCTTACATACATAAAACCAAAGGGGAACTGTACAGGTACATCTTCTAATCTTATGAAAAAGTGTAGGGATAACCAGGGTAGCAGAACAAGAGGAATGAATTAGGAAAAGAAACCAGATGGGCCATTATTTAAATGATTAAAGCAAATAAATGGGTATAAAGCACAAACTTTGAATGAAGTTCTCACATACATCAGACCAGAGGGGAAATTCACATCTAATTCTATGAAAAAGTGTAGAGATAACCAGGGTAGCAGAAAAAGGGTAATGAAGTAGGACAAGTGACCAGATGGACGATTTAAAAAATCAACAAAAACTCAACAAAATCCAGCCGCAGTATTCTGATGATAATGAACGTTGAAAAAGTGTTACTCATGTTGCAGCTTCTTCAGTTTTCCAACTTTCTTCCCTGAAGTTTTCTGTTTTGGGGCACTATTTCTGATTGAATTTCTATTGCTTGAAGATTAATAAGGAAAATGGAAAGAAAGAAAGAAAGAAACAACAACAACAAAACACTGCCTTTAAAAGAAATTCCGGATGATCAAGTGGAAAAGTTCATTCACCTAATTATTGATTGTACATATGGGATTCCTTAGATTTGAGAAAGTTTATCAGTATTTGATCGATGACCTTTTACGGCTTCCTCAAACAAACAAAAAGACGATGCCGTTATACCGAAAATTGAATTAGTAATTAGAGTTTGGCGCCCCTCCCTCTCCACAAACACAAACACACACACACAGCTGATGATCTCCATAGCACACATGCATTAGTCCAAACACAAAAATATTGGGACTGTAACTATGAGGAGTGCAAAGGTGTATATGTCTGAAGTCCAATTTACTATAATAGACATAAACTTCAAGACGGCAAACACCCTTGCAAAGTGTTAATTTTGATCAACACGCACGACGAACCGCATGCCTGTGTTTACGATTGTACGCGCCGGATATTTTTAGAAACTACTGGCTCGGCGGACGGAAGTGCTTGAATTGCACCGTCTTGGTATAGTGGGTCTTGGGTTCCCCCCATCGTTCATTCGCTGAAGGAAGCAAATTGTGGATTAACGAAAGCATGGATCGCCCGTAAACTTTACCGAAAAAGGGTAAACAAACTCCAGTCCAGAATAGGCGCGGAATCCGAGTCGATACTGATTCTGTCATTGTATTGTTTTTGTCTGTGGAAGGAACTTTACTTTGTGTCCTAGATCTAGATCATTATAAGTAATAAAGATATTTCTCCCGGGCAGGGCCAGGTAACTCAGTTAGTTAGCTTATGATATATCTGATATTTCTGTGGACCCATGTACCAATTGCCCTGCCGTGTCCTGAAAACTTCGGGGGAGGGGGGGGGGGTTGAATACTGAATGATAATATATTTTCATTACATATCTTCTGGTCTCTCGGGTAACAACTGGAAAACAACAAAAACTGTTTGACAGCATTTGTGCTGTATACAGAATATGGTTTATTTTGCGTCATTTTTAATGGCCGTTTGGCCTGTCTGGTGAAGGAACTTACTTAGCACTCTAATGTTAGTACTAAAAACTGGGCTTGAAAAGGCTGCCGACATTGGGGGCCAGATTGTACCTCAAGATTGTGTTAAGACGGTAACGAGCGAGCTGAGAGGTTCGTTAATACTGTAACGAGTGGCGAGTGTTTGGAAAAAGCATGGGTCATCGAGTAAATGTATGTCCCCGGCATTATGGCTCGACTCTCCACAGTCATTATGCACTGATTTGTTTGTGTTGGACATTAGGCAAGCGGTCATGACTTTCAATATCTTAGCTCAGCCAGTCGAAGGAATTGGTCCTCAAAACAACTGACGGAAGTTGAAAGCTATTGGTGACATTTTGGGGTGGAGGGGGGTGGGGGTGGAGGTGGGGAGAGTATTGGTAGGCTACCTATTCTTTGCGGTTTGGAGATTTTAAACACCATGATATCAAGAGTTTTCATAACTTTACTAGTGCATTGTGTAGAATCAAAAGACCTCACTCTATTTTAAGTTTGAACCAGGATACAATATATCCGAAGAGAAAAGGATGAACCATTAAGAGCCCAAAAAAACTCCCGAGAAAGCACCAGAAAGGGACAAGAAAGTGGTGGAATATACTGACAAGACTGTATGAGTTGAAAGGGGGAGGGAGGGTTGGGGAGGAGCTGGATTGTCAGTACGAAAGAAGAAGAAAAGGCACATCTGAGAGAATGGGCGGATCACTGGGAAGTGGACCGCGAAAAAAAAAAAGTCGGGGGGGGGGGGTCCGGTTTATAGCTGGAGACCTGTAAAACCCAGTGGATATCAGCCTCTGTTCAGTACTATTGGATGCTTCTTCATATGACATGAAAAGCATGGGGGCATACTGACCCTCTTGTCGTCATTTGAGAGAAGAATCTGCAGGAGACTGTAGACTTTAAGGTAAAGTAGCCGTGGAAAAAAACAAAAAAACATAGCCTCAGAGGCTTACAGTGGCCGGAAAAATGGTGAATACAAAAAAAATAAATAAATCAAGAAAACAGAATACTCAAGCCAGTCATTTGCTTGAAATGCCGGAAATCACAAAGGAGACAGGAGTCTTATTTGACTAAAACGATCAGTTCAATCGCTATCGACAGTAAGACAGTCATACCTTTACAACAAGAAAAAAACATCTTTGGTTTAACGGGAATATCTTTGAGATCAAGCAAACAGTCAGTTGCAAGGGTAAATTCTTTGAAACTCACCAAGAATTTTTTTTTTTAATTTTACCTGGAAGAATTCTTTATGACAAGGGCTTTTTGTTTGCCATAGAATCTCTAAAAGCAAATCTTCTTAACCCTCTACTGACCAGAGACCAGCGGGTAGTGAATCAATGAGATAGCCTGTGCCAAAACGGCAGTGACAGTGGTGCAGCTAAAAGACGTACGCGGGGGCAAGAATGGTGCTGGCCACTACTAGGAGGTCAACTGGCTGATCACGACGGGACCTTGCCTATCACAATTAGTTATGGTAACTGTCACGAGCAGAGTTAGGGTCTTGGGGATGTTACGACTGCACGAGAGGCAGCTAACTCACACTCGGACACAACCACACAAGAAAAGTATTAAATAACTAGAGCGTATATATGTCAGGCCGGTCAGGCCATAGTTTACATAAATATTAATAACAAAACAAAAGACAATAGGGGTATATATTCAAACCAAAAAAAAAACTCTAATTAATAACTTAACCAATGATATTCATGTAACTATGGAGGTACTGCAATCAATAGCAAATAGGTATATTATACGAAACTAGATATCAATTTAAAGTGACAGTTGAGTCGCCACTGGCCAGTCGCCAGGCAAACTCTCCATAAATCATATGGGCTTGAATGTTAGGAGAGCCCAGTACGTTCAAAGCCTACAGAAGCACTCTTCGGCTTGTAGGTAATTTAAGGAGTTGCCAAAAGACTATATTTTATGCACAATCACTATTCAATTCATCAACAATGTGCTATATTATTCCAATCATACTATGGCAATAGATCTATGATACAGGACACTCGTGGTCGAGTGCCAGCTGGGGTTTCCTTAGTCTTCCTATGAGGCTGTAGTTCTCTCTCTATCTCCGATCTCTATTATGCTTAACAAATAAGATATATTACCATTGGTCACGCCTACTGGTAGGCGCGAACATCAATATAGCGCAGCGTGGGCTTTCAAAGGTCAGCCCACTCAGACCTTTCTTTCTAGAGCTCAGTCAGTCCGTTAGCAAGGACTTCTTGTCTTCAAAGCACACAGTTCAGGTACTGGTCAACCGGAGATACTTCACGACACGATGCTTCTGCTCGTCTGTATTCCCCAAATCTGAACGTTACACGATGTTTTATACTATCTGGCTACCCAGCGTGCTAGTCCGCTGGCCCAATTAGTTCAGCTATCTCATAGGTCGAAACCTCCCACCATTTTAATTGTAGTAATACGTCTGCACTATTCTACCAGCCAGTTAACGTGCAAAAACTTGTCTAGTCATACTTAACAATGTCAACTAGCCCCACCTTGTTTCACGCCTACTCCATTACTTATTAATCACGAACATTAAAACCGACAAGCGTGCATCTAACAGTTTAACTTTACATTTATTTATTCACCAACTATAATTCGCGAGGGCCGTTCAAGGCCACCAGCCAATTTCTCATGGCCCTGGTAAAACAACAACAACTCACTCTCTGCGTGAGTTTTAACAACATCTGAATCATGACAGTAACTAGCTACAGTGGAGTTCGTAGAATAGTGGTCACGTCATCACAATGAAATTTCCAATTATTTCCAGATCTTGATAATTCTTTGTACGAAGCCTAATTGTAAGTCTAGATCTAGGTGAAATAATAAAGGCATTTGGAGTCGATGCAAAATGAACAAAAATTGCCGTTACACCAAAATTCCTTGCAGAATGCACAACTGCATTATTACCCAGGTTTAGGCCACGTTGCTAATGGCACTTAGATTCCTTGTGAAGACTACTAGAACTCACTGCGACACCACAATTCAGGCAGAATAAACAGACGTGACGAAGTTGATTTTCGACCAGCGCGGCAGCAGTGTGTAAAAAGAAACGGACTACAAAATTTGACCATACTTTTCGGTTTTACTCCACGAAAATCTTCTTCTTTGTGGGGGGGGGGGGGGGGGGGGACTAAGAAAAAAAAAAAACAACCCGTAAATAAATAATGTTAAAGGCTGAATTTTATCCCAAATGGATGTGTCCATGTAATTTATCATACTAAAAAAAAAACTGAGGCACTGCGCAAAGTTGACATTTTTGTTGGTCACGTAGTCAAGAAGTTCCAGCTTCATTATAGTATGATTAGCCGACCCGCGCAAGATAAATCTTGCAAATTTTTCTTGTTCCAAGCCCAGCTGTATATCTACATGTAGATCTAAGTCGCATTATACACTTGGATCCGATGCAAAGACGAATAAATCTTTTTGTTACAGCACAATTCCTTGCAGAATACACCGATGTGATAAAACGACTTTCGGACGGAAATGTGTGAAAATCGTGACGTAGAGCGCAGTTTCAGGTCACATTTTTCGATTCTATCCGATGAAAATGCATCTCTGTTTTTGCGGCTCAAAAGTTTTTAATATAAATAATAGTAAAGACTGATTTTTGTCGAAAATGAATGTGTCCACGTAACTCTTCGTCAAAAATTGATGCAGTACACCAAGTTTCATGATTTTTGATGTCGTAGTCGCGAAGTTTTAGCTGCTTACAGGTTCACCCTCTAGTTCAATTATAACAAGACTAGATGACCTACAGGGCATTGCCCGGAATAAACAATCATGCCCACCACCCCCCCCCCCCCGCCTCTCACATAATAAAAGTAATAAACTACAGTCTTACTTCAGAACTCATGCGCACCAGAACACTACGCACCAAACTGAACGCTTGATACGGTTACTTTTTATGACATGCGCGGTACTATATATTATGAAACAAACATGCAAAAATACTTATGTTACATAGCAATAAACATTGTTATTTTTTAAAAGTACATGCTTGAAGTAAACCACTTTTAATTATAGCCATCATCTTCCTAATCTCAGTTGTCACCTTCCTGCCAAATTTAAGGCCTGAAGAGTGTATAGTTTGGTCAGTTAGTCAGGCCAAGGGTTGCAAGTTACTGAAATGTATAATAGACTAGCTGAGTTCCCGGCCCTGCCCGGGATAAATCGATTTATTAGTTTCAGTTCTGGGTGATTATTATGGACCTGCTCCATTTTGTCTGTTCCTTTAGCTTTATTTTATTTTTGTTTGCTTGTTTGTTTTTAAATACGTTTTACTGCTCTCCCTTTGCGCACTGACGTCCTGCGCGTCCCGCCAGCATCCGTCAAAATAAATGGCTATGATTTGCGCACGGGCTAGTTTGTTTGCACATCGCAGGAAGTGAAAACGTCATGTGTTAATGGAAAAGAAATATTATAATATTTTCCTAGGCATATTGAAAACACAAACCTGTACTTTTGGCCCTGCAGCGTCAATCTCCCAATTCCAGACCCACTCTTTTTCCTAGTCGAGGCACATTGAGAACACACAAAGTTTCATACTTGATAGTTTTAGAACTCAATCTCATCATTCAAACCAGTCCTAACCGGAAGTTGTTTTGTGAGTGTGATACAGACACCGGAACCAACCTCAAATTACGTACATAATTTGCCGAAAAAATAGACCGAACGCCAATGTGTCGCAACCTAGAAACTAATACAAACGTTCTGCGAGTTGTTAATTATTTTTTTTATTTTCTGTGCCGGGGACACGACCACGGTCTATACTAAGCGCTGTATAAAATCCGAGGGCCACCAAATCAGCATTAACGGAGGAGTAGCGAAAGGCGCGCTGCAATTGTCGTAAGGTTTCACTTTTATTAATATAGATAAGATGATACTGATGATGGTAAACTTGACGTAGCAAAGGAAGCCATTGATAACAATAATAATGCGATCCCCTTCCCCGCCGCCTGTTAAACTCATGTTTTGAATCGTGTCATTCACTTGTTCATTTGTTGTTGTTTTTATTTTTTTGTCCCCTTTCTTTTCTTGGTGTTTTCTTCTACTTCTGAACATCCGAGAAGAATGGCGGTGCCTTTGATATCACCTCAACGATTTTACCTCTGAGTTTAAAGAGTTCTTGTTGTTATTGTTTTTTATGTTGTTGTTGTTATTGTTTTTTATGTTGTTGTTGTTGTTGTTTTCCAAAAAAGTCATGGGGATCAAAGCTGGTTCACAAATCGAAGGGTATTTTGCTATGTTGTTGTATGTGACATTTTGCCGAGTTTGAGGTTTTGTGGTGAAAGTGGTTCTCTCTCACTTCTAATAACACCATTATGTATAAGTGTCAATCCAATCGGTTAAAAGGTTTTCTAGACATGTGTTTGTGACGTAATGTTTCATGCGTTTAAGTCTTTTTGCCGACCGAACTTCAATCCATCGCTTTCCCGAAAAGGCAGAACTATACAAGCAACAATATGGCGAAATACCCGACGAAATAAAAAAAAATAAAAAAAAGTGCGTTGTTGAACTTTAGATTTTATTACACTGAATTGAAAAAAAATGTTTTTCTGTTTCTTTGCTTTGTTCTCGTGTCCTGAAATGTCTGGTCTCCCGGCATTACAACAGCATTTTAGCTAGCCCGCCTTCCATGTATTGTAAGCAAATCGAACATTAATTTCCACGATCTCACTTCTAACTCGCTCAAGGTGTTTGAAAAATCAGCCTGAGGGCCAAACGCCCAATCAGAGAGTGTCAGAAATGCCCCAGTGCACTTTCCTACCCCGGGTGTTCTTGAGTGATTTACTTAGCACCTGGGCCTGAGGCGTGTAGACTCAAACTTGTAGACATATATAGCTTCTCTCTCTCTCTCTCTCTCTCCTCCTCCCTCCCTCCCCTTCTCCATCTCTCCCCCTCAATCCCATCCCTTCTTTTTTCCCCTCCAGCTCACGTAATTATTTTCCTCCCTCTTTCTCTCTACGTTTCCTTCTCTCCCCCTCTCTCCGTCTGTCGATGTGTCTGTCTGTCTGTCCAGCACCACCCCCTTTCCATCTCTCCCTCTAACTTCTTTCCGTTCTTCCTTCTTCTGTCTCTCTCCAACTCACATAATTACTCTGACTGTCTGTCTGTCTCTCCTCTTTCTCTCTCCCCCCCCCCCTTTCTCTCTCTCTCTCCTCGAAACGTTAGACTAGTCATGGGACAATACTTTTGTCAGGTCTTCATCTCCTGACTTAAGAACGACAGGAAATCTTATGATCACAGACGGTCAAGTTAATAACCCAAGACGAAGCTTAAGCTTATCTGTAGTGACTCGTGGAATAATAGTTTGTCCATCAGGTATGATGATGACCTTAACAACACCAGAGGAATAAAGAACAGAAATTGTTGAGAATTTCAACACATGGACAATAAAAAGAACTAAAGGACACAGAGGACAGAATGGAAAGACTGTTGTTTCATGACTTATGGCTTCTCATGTGACTGATAAGTCCTATTTTTGCCCTGCAGACCCTTCCGCATAAATGACAAGAGTGCTCCGTTGGTTCAGTACCACTGGGCCTTTTCTTGTGCCGTTCTCTTTTTTTGATAGCCTGCTGGGCTCTGTCAGCTTCCCATGCTTTGCTGCCTCTGGTAAGGGCCGCCCTCCAATTTGCACGATCAAGCAAGAGCTTTTCCCACTCACTCACATCAATGGCAAAGGCCTTCAGTGATTGCTTGAGAGTGTCTTTGTAACGTCTCTTTGGGGCCCCAACATTCCTCGTTCCATTGGAGAGCTCAGAGAAGAAGATTTGCTTAGGGAGTCTGGAGTCGGGCATTCTGACAACATGTCCTGCCCAACGTAGCTGAATTTTTTTCAGGTGGCAGAAGATGCTCAATTCCTTGGCACGATTGAGGACCTCAGGGTCTGGAATTTTATCCTGCCATTTGATCCTTAGGATCTTTCTAAGGCAGGCCAGATGAAAGTGATTTAGCTTTCTGGCATGCGATTGGTACACTGTCCAGGTTTCAGCCCCATAGAGTAGGGTGGGAAGGACCACAGCATTGTACACTTTCAGCTTAGTGTCTGTGCGAATGCCGGCAACATCCCACACTCTCTTTCGAAGCCTGCCAAATGCAGAGCTGGCTTTGCTGATTCTTGAGAGAATTTCAGTATCAACACGAGCCGCGGAAGACAGTGTACTGCCAAGATAGGTGAAGTTCTCCGACACCTTCAGAAGACTGTCATGGACTTTGATATTTGGGGTCACAGGATACTTGTCGTCTGGAGTAGGCTGATGGAGCGCTTCCGTCTTCTTTGTGCTTATTGTGAGGCCAAAGTTGTCACAGGCACTAGAGAACTTATCAACACAGTTTTGCATGCTATCCTCATCGTGTGCCAGAAGTGCACAATCATCAGCAAATAGTAGGTCACAGACTTGAGTACTTTTGGTTTTGGTTTTTGCCTGAAGTCTCCTGGGGTTGAATAGACTGCCATCAGTTCGGTACTTGATGCTTACCCCTTGAGGAGGAGAGCTAAAGGCTTCTTGTAGCATTGCAGAGAACATGATGCTGAACAGAGTTGGGGCTAAGACACAACCCTGTTTTACCCCATTTGTGACAGCAAAGGGCTCTGAAACACTGCCGTTGCTTTTGACTGCAGCTTGCATGCCATCATGAAACTGGCGCACTATTGTGATGAATTCGGGTGGACACCCAAACTTCGCCAAGATTTTCCAGAGGCCTTCACGACACACTGTGTCAAATGCTTTTGTGAGGTCAACAAATGTGATATACAGCGCTTTATTTTGTTCCATGCATTTTTCCTGAATCTGTCTGGCAGCAAAAATCATATCCGCCGTTCCCCTCTCTTTACGAAAGCCACATTGGCTCTCGGGAAGCAAGTCATTTGACGAGAGGTGATCAAGAAGGCGATTCAGAAGCATTCTTGCCAATATTTTGCCAGCAATTGAAAGTAGAGAGATTCCCCGATGGTTGTCACAGACTTGGCTGTCCCCTTTGTTTTTGTACAGATGGATGATTGAAGCATCTTTGAAGTCCTGTGGCAGCTTCCCTGCTTTCAACATATGATTGAACAACTCGGTCAACCTTTCAATAAGCTTTTCTCCACCGAAGGCATACACCTCAGCAGGAATTGAATCCACGCCTGGTGATTTGTTAAAGGACATCTGATTTGTGGCAGTTCGGGTCTCATTTGCTGTGAATGGCTTGGCAAGAGCTGCATTAATAGGAGTCTGAGGGAGGCGGTCAATGAACTCAGTATTTATATTTGATGGCCGATTTAGCACACCTCCGAAATGTTCTGCCCAACGCTGAATTATGGCATTCAATTCAACAATGCGTGTTGAACCATCTGACGCAAGAAGTGGCGTAGTGCCAGAGCGGGATGGTCCAAACACAGCTCGGAGGCTCTCAAAGAACTTTCTAGTGTTGTTTGTGTCGGCATATTTCTGAGTTTTGAAACATTTAGGCGTTTAGGTGGCGCTTTCCCTTGAGGGCGTCTATTGCGCCTCAATGTTAGTCTGAGCTTGCAAACAATGAGTCTGTGGTCAGTTCCACACTCGGCACCACACATCGCCTTTGTTACAAGGACATCCTTTCTGTCAGTCTTCCTCACAATGACATAGTCTATGAGATGCCAATGCTTTGAGCGGGGATGCATCCATGACGTTCTGTTTCTCACGGGGAGACTAAAATTTGTGTTGGTAATGAACATGCCAAATTCAGCGCACAAAGTAAGTAAGCGCAACCCATTGTTATTGCATGAACCAACTCCATGAGGGCCCAAAACATTTGGCCACGCTGAGATTTCGGAGCCAACCCTAGCATTGAAGTCCCCCAAGAGAATCAGCTTATCAGCTGCCGGGACAGAGCATATGACAGATTCTAGATCAGAATAGAACTTGTCTTTGGCTTCATCTGGGTTTGTCATGGTGGGCGCATATGCGCTAATGAGGGTGGCTGACTGGCTTTTCCCAACTGGGATCCTGAGTGTCATTAGCCTGTCATTTATTTCAATTGGCATGGACTGCAAATTTCTGACAAGGTCATTTTTAATTGCAAACCCAACACCATGCTGTCTCGGTTCGACTGCACCCTTGCCTTTCCAGAAGAAGGTGTATCCACCACTGAGCTCTTTGAGTTGGCCACTATCAGGGAGTCTGGTCTCACTGAGTGCCACTATGTCCAGGTTGTACCTGCTGAGCTCAATGGCAATAAGTGCAGTGCGTCTTTCCGGGTTGTTTGAGTTGTCCTGTAGTGTGCGTATATTCCAGGCTCCTAGCCTGAGTAAGCTGAATTTCTTTTTGTTTCGACCGCAAAAAGGGATCCCCACTGGTCGCGGTATACCAGTCAGGGTGATGTGAAGTGGGCTTTCTTTAGGGCACCTTTTCTGGCCCCTTCCTCAGTTGAAGTGAGCAGTGCTATCCTTAAATAAGGCTGCTCAGCTACTGTGGGTGCTGCCTCCCCACGCCTCCACTTCAATCGACGATGAAGCGACCATAGCCCACAGCCACCAACGTGTAGGTCTGTGCTAACAGCTTCCAGTCTATCCAAACCTGCTGCCACCGCACTCGCCCATCGCCGTTGGAATTTTGAGAGGAAAGAAGACGAGACAAAGATGAAAGAAGACGAGGTGAGTGTTAAGACTGGCGCAAAGAATTTGTTTTTAGTGAGAAAGAGCTGCGCAAACATCAGACTCACTCTCTCGCCTGGACACAACTTATCCAAGTGGCAAGACAGGGTCAAGACGACTGGAAATGTATCCAGGTGCAGGAGGATGCCAGAGGGACAGTCATATTGCCTGACCGGCTGCCTGTAGGCTACTCCACAGCCTCGCAGTCCCAACTGACTAGGGTGAAAGACCCAAACCAAAGAACACCAATACTGGTGGATGCTCTGTGTCACGATATCCAGGCCAGAGTGACGGTGTATTGCCATCTGCCCTATCAATCAACCACTGGCCTGCTGCCGCCAGCTTCGAAGCTGCCTCCGGGAAGTTTGCTCAATTCTTCGTCTGTGATTTAGGGAAACAAGCCTATGACCACACCGCTACCGGGGGCCAATGTGAAGGACTCAAGTACTGAGGGTCACATTGTGCCCTAGCATGTGGCCGTTGGGTTAGATGAAACCTCCTCCGCCCTGGCCGTTTGCACCGACAGATGCACGCCCACTGATACCATGCTAACGTACCAGTTCATGGAACAGGTTGTACTGGATTACATGTTACCAGTAGCAGATTTTTCTGACCTGACGTTTGACTCGTGGAATAGAGCAATATTATTAAACTGACAGCATTATATTATACACACTCTACAGAGATAATAAATCTCACATGAAAGAAGTTGATGACAATCACACGATGCGATGAATATTCGCACACTCCCCCCCCCCCCCCCCCCCTGTGAGAAGAATCTCTAGGTTTCAACGTCATATCTGGAATTATAAGAGTCTTGTGAGGTTGGTCAGCGCTGTACGATTTTGGACATTGTCCTAATCTGAAGATTTGTGGTGTGTTTAAACAGCATTCACGTGTCCAGCAGAGTGACAGAGGCATCTACCCGTGAAGTTCAGACTTGGTTTACAAGTGGATTTACGCGCCATTCGTCTATATTTTATATATACGTTTAAGGGTTCTAAAACATCGTCACATTTAAAAATAGACTCAAAACTGAATTGTTTAGGACTGTTTTCATTGAAACTGAATGATGTCCCTCTTTAGTCCCAGAGGTTTGAGGATGAAAGTAGATCAAATGTCTGCTGATGTGTGTGAGTGGGAGCATGGTGAATTGATCTTATTTTGATCTGTTTTTAATTTTAAGTCAGCGCCTTACAGCACATCATTTTTTCCCGTCATGTACCGATGGTGCCGTGAACAAAATTTAATTTTAAATAATATCTTACATCATATGTTTTTAAGGGACAAAGCCCCCGGGGGGGGGGGGTGTGTTTAATGGCAGAGCTTTCCTCTCTCCTGCTTTTTCTTCTTCTTTTTTCTAACATCTCTGGCGCTCACAAACAAGTACATAAAAGAGGACAACAACACGAAAGAAGGCAAAAGTCAAGAATAAGGTGGCCAACGGCCTTCGGCTGAGGCCCCTGAGAAAGCAATGATCTTCTAGCACATCATTTTGTGTGGATTTGAGGGCTATATAAGTTAATTATTACATTACATTACATTACATTACATTACATTCTTCCACGTCGGATAGGTTGCTGCCACCAGCATTTTTGTTGTTGTGGGTGTTGTTTTGCTGTTGTTCTGGTTGTTGTGCTGCTGTTTCTTTCTTTCGGCTCGGTGCTGACCGCCAGCTCTTTCTCCTCACGACAACTCAGGAGTATAAAGGGATGGATGCTGATGATGATGATGTTGTTTTGTTGTTGTTGCCGTTGTCCTATTGAACACAGTGGTTAATGGTGATGGGGTGATGATGACTGCTGTGGAGATAATGATGGTTTACTGAGAATCATTGATTGATGGATTGATTGAGAGTTGATATGACTATAATTACTTAGGGAAGGGCCATTTCCTTCTTTTAATAACATACGTATAGCGAGGGAGAGACAGAGTGATATGCTGGAAGGGGGCACTTTGACAATGAATACTGTGTTAATTTTTGGTTACATTCGTAGAGAAGATGGACAGAAAAAAAACAATTTGCGAATTCATTTGATGGGTTTTAGACTCGGGCAAGAAAGAAGTTCTACATCTGTCTGGAAAAACTGTGCAATCTTCATGGAAGTTTATCCCTTAGTTATAGCAAGTCGTTCCTTCGATCCACTCCACAGTCAGTGGGTCAGCTGTTATATTTGTGTCCACAGTCGTGATCAATACCAGAAAGTTATTGATGCAGTTACTGACTCTACATAGGTGTGTGGACATAACCTGAGAGGTCTCTGGTGTTTCCATTAAGACTTAATGAATGCCCTCTCCATATCAAGTTGACTTATTTTGAATAGTTAATAGCCATGCCCTATTCTCCGGTAATGGCACTTAAGGGTAGGGGGATAGGGGCTATGCGGCCTAATCCTATCACAACATGGATAAAATAGTTCAATTGTGGCTCGAATATTTTGATGAGACTGGCCTAAGCATTCCTTGTAAGCGTTTCCCTGTTAAGCTGAAACCCCTATCAAGGCTTAACAATAGTTAATCTTTGTATAATGCCTTGTTTTGTCGGTAAGTTTCCATTTATATTAAATTATTACTAGCGAAGGGTCAGAGTTCAGAGGTATTTCTGGAATATCTTACGAAGTTGACTTTCTAATGTTGAAGAAACTTTTTAAAAGGAATTATTTCGGTGGTTGCGTGGAGATATTTTAGACCAGTTTATTGTACAAGACAAAACAGTCAGTGATATTTCCAGGAACAGTTCGTGTCTGATGGTGCTTTGTTACTTGTTTGTTATTGTCATAATAATTATAGATCAAAGAAACGTGCCGTTGTTGACTGTGCTCTGCTAGAACAGGAGTAGTGTTGAAAGTACTCACCACAGACCTGATCAAAGGTTTTGTCATGTCAAGTACTGGTAGCTCTGTCTCATCCAGCACAGGACAGGTAGGACATTGATTCAACCTTTGTTAAGTTGCTGATAATCTACTTGGTTTCGTATTAAGTTATGATAATCTGTTTGGTTTCGTACGAAGTTATGGATAATCTATTTGGTTTCGTATTCCCTTAGTCTGCGAGGCCTGGGATTATACTTAAAAATGTCTCAGTGCTGATAGTGTACTAAGTGAAACTTGTTTTGCATCTGTTTTTGACTCAGTGTGCGCGAGGTCTCTCTCTCTCCTTTAGCTGACTCAGGACAATTCCGATGCACCGGAATGAGTGAAGCAAGCTTGTTCTTGTCTTGGCAATCAGCGACTTTCCATTGACCTCCGTAGTTCACATCTCACACAGAAGCCAAGACAAAACAGATGTGTCTAAATGCGTACCAGCCTACTACACGCAAACCATCAGAATCTTCTCTTAAACATCGTTCTTTTTTTTTCTCTCTCTCTCTCTCTCTCCCTCTCTCAAGGTTTTTCTCCTCTGTTATTTTCCTTCTCCATTCTGTTTTTTTTTTTCCTTTTGCCTTGATTTTTCGTCATCTTCTCCTCCGGTGACGCATTTTAGTTCTTCGTCTGTGACAATCTCCCCTCCCTTATCCAAGCCTTTTTCTTCTTTTCAAATCCTAATTTCCTCATTTCGTCTCCACTACGACTCCTTATATCTCGGTGTGTTCCAGTTCCCTCTTGTATAATGTTATGATCCTCTTCCTCTGTTGCTCGTTTGTATCCATCCCCTCGTTTCTAATCAGTAAGTGTCTCTGTTCAATCCATGGAGTACTCATTTTCAGACACTTCTCCTGCCCCCCTCTCTCTCTCTCTCTCTTTCTCTGTCTCTTTCTGCCTCTCTCTCTCTCTCTCTCTCTCTCTGCCTTTCTCTGCCTTTCTCTCTCTCTCTCTCTCTCTCTCTCTCTCTCTGCCTTTCTCTGCCTTTCTCTCTCTTTCTCTCTCTCCTAAGTCCTCAGTTGACATGAACTGTTCTTTCATATTTTCTCCCAGTGCCTACCGTTTATGTAAACAAGTTCTTAATGATACATATTTTCATTAAAGCCAACATTTGTCCAATAAAGCACTTTGTTTATACCAAACTTTGAACAAACTCGGGCAGTTTTGAGAAACACAAGGCTTAATTGATACAGCAACTTGTCAATAGCCTAAGATTTAATGGCATGGGCGGTAATCCATGATTGTGTGTGCGAGTGATCGCTCTTGTATGTGTCTTTGTATAAGTGTGTGTGTGTGCACGAGCGTGCCTTTACGTTGCTTTGCTTTATTTTTTCTCGTATTCGATGATCAAATTCCGCAAGATATCTTCCAAGATATTCGATTTGCAGCAAAACAGACCTGTTCTAATAATTTTCTCTCTGTTAGCAGTATCTTGTCAAATATTGATCGATATAAACAACATCGATATCCTGAAACACATAGTCATAGAGATTAGAATTATGTTCCTGTTTTCCAAAGACTGAGGCATAGGCAGCAGATCAAGCGATAAATATAGCTGTCTGGCTGACCATTTTGGTCAGAACTTACCAAAAACGCAGGTTTAGAATAAAATGAAAGGGAAATGAGATTTTTTTAAAATCTCAATATTTCTCTTTTACATGGCAATTCGGAAATGCTCTAGAGCAAAAATGTTAAGGTCTACTCTAATTCTTCTCTCATTTAAGTTTAATCTTCCGCACCCTGTTTTTCAATACTCCTCCTCCGGATTCAAATACAAGATGCTTATTTCTGTTCTCTACCGGGAGACAGGAATAAACACATAAAATGAAAGAGAGAAAGTTATTGGGTTTTTGTTCCATCTGCTTTTGTTTTTGATGTTTATTTAGTAAACATCGCTTTTTATCATTGTTTGTTGCTCCAGATTTAATTACTCCCCCCCCCCCCCCCCCCACCCCCACCCCCGCTTTTTTTTTCTCTATTCCGCCACTCTCTAAGCTTTTAACCGAGAAGGACAAAAGCTCATGACTACAGCCAATATAAGCCCTAGCTCTCCAGCTAATGGGTAGTTTTATGAAAAATGATCCCTTGATATTGACCTGTATTGAAATGGAAAATGGAGGGGATTAATTAAACAAAGACGCGTAGCATGGTGCCAACTTTAGGGGGGATCAATTTAAGAAAACAGGTGGTCCGGGGTACTTTCGCGGACATTCCGGGGAGCGCAGACAAAACTTGAATGAATGGTCACCTGGACGAAAAAAACCGGGTATCAATACAGCAAACAGGTCAGTGTTTATGAATTTTCGTTCTGGATTAAAACACAGGGGAAATCGTCGTTTATTTAAGCTTTGATAAGGGAAAAAGTCATGGCACGGTCCAAACAGTGGTAAATAGTCCACCTACACAACGCTATTGTTCTGGTAACGACAACTAACAGCATTTCTTCTTTCTGTCCATGCTTTAGTCTGTACTAGACTGTTCTAATATAATTTAAGTGTGTCTTTCTCTCGCACCCCCCCCGCCCTGCCCCCACCCCTACCACTATCCCCACCCTCTTGTCTGTCCTTCTTTTGCTTCGTCTTTCTTCCTTTTTTTACTTTCTTGACTTTTCCTTCATTTCTTGCTCCTAAATCCCCTACCTCTATTCTTCTTCTGAATGCCATACTCTCATCCCATATCTGAATCCCCGAAAAATCTCCATCCTAGTTCTGAATTCCCTATCCCCTCTATCCTATCTCTGAACCCCTACCTCCATCGTAGTTCTGAATTCCCTATCCCCTCTATCCTATCTCTGAACCCCAGCCTCCATCGTAGTTCTGAATTCCCTATCCCCTCTATCCTATCTCTGAACCCCTACCTCCATCCTAGTTCTGAATTCCCTATCCCCTCTATCCTATCTCTGAACCCCAGCCTCCATCCTAGTTCTGAATTCCCTATCCCCTCTATCCTATCTCTGAACCCCTACCTCCATCCTAGTTCTGAATTCCCTATCCCCTCTATCCTATCTCTGAACCCTTACGTCAATCCATTTTTGAATCTCCTATCTCCATGCCCACCACTAAAAATCCATTGGACAACTAGAAGAAGACCAAAGTCCGAGGGAGAGGATTTACAGGACAGCAAAACCTGCCGTTGAAACCACATTGTGGTTAAATCTTGCTAAATGGCTTGCAAATTTCTTTAGACTGGAGAAAAGATGAGATAGACAATGCTTACTAATTAACAAGCCAGCAGGTGATCTTGCTACAACTCCATTCAGTATTAGACACAACCTCCTGGCGACATTCGCCACAAGCGATCAGTGCCCACAGTTAAGTAGAGCCTACCTGGATCAAGAACAGCATTTAGTAATATTCAGAACACCCTGCGTTGTCCGCTCAACTGTAAAATCAAAGACTCACTATCGTTACAAAATTGCCTGTGTATGTTATGGACACGCACAAATTGCATTTAGTCATTATCGAAAAATCTTTACGCGTCTGGTCACAGCACACTGTAACAATCACCAGTGCGCCCTTTAAACGGTGGAATGGTCCGTGTATTTAGTTCTGAAATGTGAAATGAAATGCTATAGGTCTACTCGTCAAAAATAGTCCATACGGCAGAATGTTCCACGTGGGCCCTCTACCTTCACAGCAAAACACTGGATAGTATTTTCATAGCATCTCAAGCTAAGCTCAACAATAAACCGTATCACCGTCATGATATCATGAGAACCAAATGAAAATAATTGTAAGAAAGGCATGTAGACTGCCTTTCACCAGCTACAATAAGATTTCAGCCAACATGCTGTAAAGAGAATATCGTAAATTTCCCAATTTTTCAAGAATTAAAGATACCGCTGACGAAACTGAAACGAAAGCTTGATTATAGGTTGATAATAATTGTTATCCAAACATACCAACACGTTACAATAATTATTGCGAATCCTACATATATTTGGGTTCTCATTTCTTTGTTTTCTATTGGATATCTATATTATGCCATCATAAATCCCATTCCATATCAAAATGTAGGAAAATCCATAACCTTCTAATAAGAAACAGTGATAGTGTAAAACAATTTTCTTTTTCGCTTCATTATAAGGTTTTTCCTTGAAGTTCACTGTGTAATATTTAATAATCAACATCGGTATGTTTTAATTAATCCGTCATTGAGCAGAGCTTATTCTGCGAGGTTTAATCAAATAATAATAATAATAATAATAAGTCATTTCTATAGCGCCTGATTCCACAGAAGAGTGCTCTAAAGCGCCTAACAGTTCTCTCAGTCACACAACACACATTTTCATCCACCTATACATAATCACTGAATTAAGAATGTTACATATCCCGCGTATACGCTTTTGTAAATAACGCTGTTTTAAGTTTTCTTTTGAATTGGATCAAGCTGTTTGAATGTTTCACATGATCAGTCAAGTCATTCCACATTTTAGGTGCGCACACCGAAAAAGCTCTTTCTCCCATGATTATTCTAGATCTGAGCACTACTAATAAATTTGCTTCTGCTGATCTCAATTTTTTGGGTGGAATGTATTTTTCAATGAGCTCTGAAAGATATTCTGGTGAGCTTTGATTGAGGCATTTAAACACAATGCATAAAATCTTAAACTGAATACGCTCTCTAACAGGCAACCAATGAAGGTTTTGGAGAACTGGTTGAATATGAAATTTTATTAGGTTAACATTTCACACTATGCACAATGTCACTATATTAAAAACAACTAATCCAGTAAAGAATTCTATCGCAGCGATATTAATTTAAAACAGTTGTTTCGTCTAACCGAAGGTTGATTAAGCGATCAGTTTTATTATGTGAAGAACACACCGAAAGTGGACGTTGAATAAACGGGTCAGAACGTAAAGTTGTCCAGGGTGCCAGAGTTGTTACTTACTAATCCCTAGATAATCTGTTTTAATGACAAGGGATTATACGGTTTGATGAAGTGGATCGTATGTTTTCTTCAGGCTGTAGGATGGGATTAGGGACGGTTCGATAGACTGGTGGAGGTTTCATTGTGCCACAAGTTCCTGGTGTTTGTGTGAGAGGTTCACTGGAGAGAAGTCCTTTTGAGATCGATCGACATACAGACAAACACGTGGACAGACAGCCCCCCCCCCCCCACCAAAACAATGAAGGTGATTGACATGACAAAAGGGTGTCTTGTCGGACAATCAACATAAAAGTCTTTGGCTACACCATTGCATGTCATTATCACTTTTCATGAAGACACCAAGACAATTTCGACTCAGCATGACTGGGGGGGGGGGGGGGGGTTTAGTGAGCACATCAGTACATCTTACATCAGTAAGAGGGAGAACATTTGTTTTTCGTTCGTATTTTTATTTTCTCGGAGGAGGTAATGCGGGGGGAGGGGGGGGGTCCCTATCTAACTTGATGGTAACGTAAATTGCAGGCATTATAGCACAAGAACCCTCTCTGCATATTATCAATCCTCGGGTTTTTTATTATTCTTTGTTAAATTCCAAAGGATGCCCCCCTCCCCCCTCTCCCCTCTTTTTCGCCCCCCTCACTTTCTCTCATTCTTTCTCTCTCTCTCTCTCTTTCTCTTCATCTCTCCGCCACCTCTCTTTGTTTTTCTCTCCTCTCTTTTCTCTCTATATAATGCGAACAAATCTGAGATTTCTGTTTTGAGCAAGTGCCCTTGCTGCTGTCGGTGTTGTACGTGTATTCATTAAATACTTTACACACTCAGTCGGTCACACGAACATAGTAGTGATTAGAGTGATCAATTTCCAGTTTCCCCATCAGGTTAACAGCCTCATCAAATTGTCATCAAAGAGAAATTAACAAAATGGCAACTGAACATTCAGCAATACATTTGGGAAACGATTCAGGGCGGAACTATCTTAGGCTACCTCGTGTACTTGACACACAATTACTTCGCATCATTTGTTACTGTGGATAACATGACGTGTGACTTTCGCCCGTACTGGTCGTTAATGCAAGCCTAATTTTTCAGCTAATTCAACTCATTGCATTTTACACGAAATAGAGTGACTTCTGATCATCTAAATGCTAATTCCTGTCCCAGGACTGTCAATGGATGGCAATCAAGTGAAATATCAGAGCTCTTTACACTCAATCCAGACAATTATTTCGATTAGTTCATGCATTTAAAAGGTGCATTCTGTAATGACATCAGCCAGCGAGCTATGTTTTCATGCATGTTGTGGACGCCCACAATACCCTCCCCACCCCCATCATCCCGCGGGTCCCATTTTGCACGGGCCCAAATCAGCGCAGCTATTCACTATGTCTGGCAATGCCAAATTGCCAGTCTAGAGCCAAATTTCTTCGTATCTTGAGGTATTATCAAGTTTAATTTTTTGTTTTATTTTTAAAATTAAGGGTCGAAATCCGGAAGGGCTCTTGATACTGACAGCTTCTCGAGTAATACTGGATAAGACTCTTTGATAATGGCGAAATATCATAAAAACCACAGCAGTGTATTATCTGGCTTCTCTTTAGTTTGCTTTGTATTGTTTGGGTTTTATTTCTCATGCAGGGCTTCGCTACATACAACCTTTTCTTTTTGCCCAATTTTGTCTTTGATACTGGCGTATTCCTGGCGTTGCAGAAGCTTTAGATAGACGGGACTCTTCATACATCGTATTAAGAATTCAACTTGTCCTAGGGGAGAACAGGGATATGGGGTATGAGGAGGGGGCACTGGCAGGAGATCTGAGATGACAGAAAGTGGGGAGAAAGTCTTATGCCTTCACTTTGACTGAACTGTCTTCTGAGTGTTTGTCGGTACGAGAATTGTGGGATAAACAGGAGAGAGGGGTTAAGGGAGGTGGCAGAAATGGAGAAAGAGAAATGAGGAGAACCAAATTCAGCATTGCTTGCCATTTTTCCTGAGCCCTTTTTTGTATTGACACAGCATTGTAGTGAACTTTTCACTGCTCTGCTAGTTGTAAGTTTTGGCTCTTCATTAGTAACTCTGGATCACAGATGATTATTGGGGTATACATTCATATTTACCACTGAAAGTAACTGAAGCAGCTGCATACATGTATCAAAAAGATTTCAGAGACTCAACATTTACGGAATCGGCGGACGAAAAGGTTTATACATGTACTTTTAATACAACAGGTAGCATGGTATAAAGAATTTGACAGACCGAAAAAACTTCGAAAATTTGACCACTTACGAGGTTTCATCACGACAAAGTTGATATACTACATGTACAGGACTAAGGATCATTTCTTTTTTTTTTTCATGTGGGATTGAAGTAACAATTATGTGACCATTGCAGCAAACCCCAGTCAGCCGGGGCTCATGGGTCACATACAACAGTCCTCTCTGGAGGAAAGATCGCGTGAAGACAGAGGAAGAGCTCAGCCACAGTCTGCCAGCCACACCCAGGCTCTTGTCCAGAATGGAGACAGGTAAATCGTTCTAGACAGTCGCTCCACACTGCTAAGACACTAAAAAAAATGTTAAATAGTCCAGCGAAGTATATCATTCTCTTAAATACAAAAGCCCAGTGTGGTCTGAGACTCCGTGACTCTGAGAACCATTGTTCTAGACAGTCTTTACTCACTGTTAAGATACTGGAAATTTTCAAAACAGACTGGTGAAGCATATCTGTTAAATAATAGAGACCTTGTACAATGTGTCATTAGCTTGTGAAACACTAAAATTGTCACCATTATGATAGACGCGTTTCAGGCCAGATAGCCGAAATACTCACAATAGGGAGCGTGACAATAGCCGGGTATGCTAAATATAGCTCATGACATCAGGGGAGGGGGTGGGGACAAGTACAGCTTCCCCGCTGAAACATTAATTAGCACCATTAAAACATAAAGCATGAACGGTTTGTTTTGTTTTGTTTGTTTGTTGTTGTTGTTGTTGTTGTTTTTTTTTGGGGGGGGGGGGGGGGCAATATACATACATGTACTATTATTCTATTCTGTATTTCTTCATGATCTAAATTCTTGCATGCCTTGTAAAAGTTGTAACTTGTAAAATAACTGAGATTTTGGTGGATTTGAGGTTGTTTTTTTTCTTATTACCAACTTGTTGTCAGTTTGCGAAAAAGTTATTGTAGCCATGTTGCCAAAGAAAATGTTATTGTGGCCATGTCGCCAAAGAAAAAGTTATTGTGGCCATGTTGCCAAAGAAAAAGTTATTGTGGCCATGTTGCCAAAGAAAAAGTTATTGTGGCCATGTCGCCAAAGAAAAAGTTATTGTGGCCATGTTGCCAAAGAAAAAGTTATTGTGGCCATTTCGCCAAAGAAAAAGTTATTGTGGCCATGTTGCCAAAGAAAAAGTTATTGTGGCCATGTCGCCAAAGAAAAAGTTATTGTGGGGCCATGTCGCCAAAGAAAAAGTTATTGTGGGGCCATGTCGCCAAAGAAAAAGTTATTGTGGGGCCATGTCGCCAAAGAAAAAGTTATTGTAGCCATGTCGCCAAAGAAAAAGTTATTGTGGCCATTTCGCCAAAGAAAAAGTTATTGTGGCCATGTCGCCAAAGAAAAAGTTATTGTGGCCATGTCGCCAAAGAAAAAGTTATTGTGGGACCATGTCGCCAAAGAAAAAGTTATTGTGGGACCATGTCACCAAAGAAAAAGTTATTGTAGCCATGTCGCCAAAGAAAAAGTTATTGTGGCAATGTCGCCAAAGAAAAAGTTATTGTGGCCATGTTGCCAAAGAAAAAGTTATTGTGGCCATGTCGCCAAAGAAAAAGTTATTGTGGGGCCATGTCGCCAAAGAAAAAGTTATTGTGGGGCCATGTCGCCAAAGAAAAAGTTATTGTGGGGCCATGTCGCCAAAGAAAAAGTTATTGTAGCCATGTCGCCAAAGAAAAAGTTATTGTGGCCATTTCGCCAAAGAAAAAGTTATTGTGGCCATGTCGCCAAAGAAAAAGTTATTGTGGCCATGTCGCCAAAGAAAAAGTTATTGTGGGACCATGTCGCCAAAGAAAAAGTTATTGTGGGACCATGTCACCAAAGAAAAAGTTATTGTAGCCATGTCGCCAAAGAAAAAGTTATTGTGGCAATGTCGCCAAAGAAAAAGTTATTGTGGCCATGTCGCCAAAGAAAAAGTTATTGCGGCCATGTCGCCAAAGAAAAAGTTATTGTGGCCATGTCGCCAAAGAAAAAGTTATTGTGGCCATGTCGCCAAAGAAAAAGTTATTGTGGCCATGTCGCCAAAGAAAAAGTTATTGTGGCCATGTCGCCAAAGAAAAAGTTATTGTGGCCATGTCGCCAAAGAAAAAGTTATTGTGGCCATGTCGCCAAAGAAAAAGTTATTGTGGCCATGTCGCCAAAGAAAAAGTTATTGTGGCAATGTCGCCAAAGAAAAAGTTATTGTGGCCATGTCGCCAAAGAAAAAGTTATTGTGGCCATGTCGCCAAAGAAAAAGTTATTGTGGCCATGTCGCCAAAGAAAAAGTTATTGTGGCCATGTCGCCAAAGAAAAAGTCATTGTGGCCATGTCGCCAAAGAAAAAGTCATTGTAGCCATGTCGCCAAAGAAAAAGTTATTGTAGCCATGTCGCCAAAGAAAAAGTCATTGTAGCCATGTCGCCAAAGAAAAAGTCATTGTAGCCATGTCGCCAAACAAAAAGTCATAGTAGCCATGTCGCCAAAGAAAAAGTCATTGTAGCCATGTCGCCAAAGAAAAAGTTATTGTGGCCAAGTCGCCAAAGAAAAAGTTATTGTGGCCATGTCGCCAAAGAAAAAGTTATTGTGGCCATGTCGCCAAAGAAAAAGTTATTGTAGCCATGTCGCCAAAGAAAAAGTTATTGTAGCCATGTCGCCAAAGAAAAAGTTATTGTGGCCATGTCGCCAAAGAAAAAGTTATTGTAGCCATTTCGCCAAAGAAAAAGTTATTGTGGCCATGTCGCCAAAGAAAAAGTTACTGTAGCCATGTCGCCAAAGAAAAAGTCATTGTGGCCATGCCGCCAAAGAAAAAGTTATTGTGGCCATGTCGCCAAAGATAAAGTTATTGTGGCCATGTCGCCAAAGAAAAAGTTATTGTGGCCATGTCGCCAAAGAAAAAGTTATTGTAGCCATGTCGCCAAAGAAAAAGTTATTGTGGCCATGTCGCCAAAGAAAAAGTTATTGTAGCCATGTCGCCAAAGAAAAAGTTATTGTAGCCATGTCGCCAAAGAAAAAGTTATTGTGGCCATGTCGCCAAAGAAAAAGTTATTGTGGCCATTTCGCCAAAGAAAAAGTTATTGTGGCCATGTCGCCAAAGAAAAAGTTACTGTAGCCATGTCGCCAAAGAAAAAGTCATTGTGGCCATGTCGCCAAAGAAAAAGTTATTGTGGCCATGTCGCCAAAGATAAAGTTATTGTGGCCATGTCGCCAAAGAAAAAGTTATTGTGGCCATGTCGACAAAGAAAAAGTTATTGTAGCCATGTCGCCAAAGAAAAAGTTATTGTGGCCATGTCGCCAAAGAAAAAGTTATTGTGGCCATGTTGCCAAAGAAAAAGTTATTGTGGCCATGTCGCCAAAGATAAAGTTATTGTAGCCATGTCGCCAAAGAAAAAGTTATTGTGGCCATGTCGCCAAAGAAAAAGTTATTGTGGCCATGTCGCCAAAGAAAAAGTTATTGTGGCCATGTCGCCTAAGAAACAGTTATTGTGGCCATGTCGCCAAAGATAAAGTTATTGTGGCCGTGTCGCCGAAGAAAAAGTTATTGTGGCCATGTCGCCAAAGAAAAAGTTATTGTGGCCATGTCGCCAAAGAAAAAGTTATTGTGGCCATGTCGCCAAAGAAAAAGTTATTGTGGCCATGTCGCCAAAGAAAAAGTTATTGTAGCCATGTCGCCAAAGAAAAAGTTATTGTAGCCATGTCGCCAAAGAAAAAGTTATTGTGGCCATGTCGCCAAAGAAAAAGTTATTGTAGCCAATTAGCTTAACCTAATCCTAACCCTGGCCTTAGTTCCAAAACGTTTCCAAAGAATTACATGTATCTGTACAAAAAAAAAAAAAGAAAACAAAAAACTTAAGCACATGGTATAGGCCCGCACAGTCACTCTTTTATCTATTATTTTATTTCACTGACAAAGATGATCTTGATGCTAATGACGATGGCGGTGATACTGATGTTGCTAATGGTGGTGCTACTAAAAATGCATTTTTTTTTTTTTTGCGGTTCTGCGGAGGACGTTATGAATTACAAAAATACGTTTAATTCAACTGATAAGCACGACTGAGGCGATGATCTAGAAACATTAAGGCAGCCATTATTTCTCTGTTTTTCAGGTTTTGTCAACGACGCCATCTACACACACATCCTGTCCAACAGACGTAACCCAATTATTCCTCCGTATGACGCTCTTTCTGATAAATACGCCGCTGCCTATTTCAAGTCACCTTTTGTACAAGGCATCATGGAGAGAAATAAGGCTTTGGTCAACTTGAAGGTTGGTTTCAGATTGTCTGCAGCCTTGACATTCTCTCATTATCTGGGACATTTCCATTTGACAAATATGATCATTGATATTTAATGACAACTTTCATTTTTCTTTCGCTGTGTGATCTGTAGCCAGTGTAAACCCTTCAATAATTTTTTTTCAAAGTTACTTTTAGGAGTCGGAAGTTAGAACAAATTCATATGTCAGGATCCAGAGCATGTTTATATCTGCACCCCGCCTCTTAACCCCATTCCCAAGTTTGCATGATAATTTCAAACTTTCTGTCCATGCAAAACAGTGAATCAAATCTGTAGGCTACATACCACATTGTATTATGTTGTAAGAATCCAAGGGAGTACCTGTCTACCTTTGATATCAAATGTGCCTGTAAAAATTTAGTAAGCTTAATTAGAACATCGGGATCTATGGCTCAGAGATTCTGACCAACTTGTGGTCAGCCAGCTCGTTCATCCTTTTCTTTTTTAACCTTCTAATGCTTAGCTTTCCACATTTAAAACAACGCAGCTGATCTCCAGAGTTCTACAATATATCTGCACTTTTAAATTTATCAATCAATCTGCCAGAGCTGCAGAAAACCATAGAATATCTTAAAAGAACAAATCTGCAGATTTAGATTGGTGAACAAAAGAAGAAGATCAATCAATGCAGTTGCATAATAAATCTTCATAGCTTGCTTTTTTTTTTTTTCTTTTTCGTTGCAATTTTGAATCTGTTTTGCAACTTTTAGAATCTTTCAACAAGGCAAGGCAATCTACATATGTACATTGTATGTGTTTAGAGAATTAAAGAGAATGTGGAACTCTCAACTTTCAGAATCTTTCAACAAGGCAAGGCAATCTACATATGTACATTGTATGTGTTTAGAGAATTAAAGAGAGTGTGGACCTCTCAGGCCGTACCACAAAGTGTCAAGTAGCCCAAAAGAGTCGCAGATAGCTCGTGATTGTTCTTGTTTGAAATCTTATTTTGAACTTTTTATTTATTTGACAATTTTTTCCCTTGTTCAGGAAGTCAAGAATACAAAGACAATCAACAAATTAAGCATCAGACGGCGATGTAAAGCTACTCCTGACGTGTCCAAGGTTAGACAAAGGGAAACTGGTCAGTTTATGGAATGTTCAAATTGCTGTTTGGGTTTTGCTATTTGTATAGGCCCATTGCGAATGACGTCACAGAGTGTTTTTGTTTTGTTCTTCCGACACCCAAAATGGCCGGTGGACCAGCTGATGAGTGTAACTTCGAGATATAATGTCTAAGCGGTTAAAATGCCTGCTGGTTGCATTGCAGTTGACTGTTATGACAGGGGCGCAACAGCTGATCCACCGGCCATCTTAGGTGTCGGAATAACAAAACAAAAACACTCTGTGACGTCATTCGCAATGGAAATCATTTCGCAAACCGAAAACCAATGGAGTATCAATTGAGTTGCTGTCTGGTACCACGCTGTGCCTGTAATCCAGTGTTTCTCAAGATGGGGTCCACGCCCCCACCGGCGGGACATGGCAATATTTTGGTGGGGCGTGAGACCTCAGAATGGGGCGTGGGGGTTTTTCATAGAAATCTTAAGTTCATAGTCTATTTTAATGTAACTGTATGGATAAACCGTTGTTTGCTTCTGTCCTTTTGGCGGTTATCTTGTTTAGCTCGGATTAAATATCTTTTGAGTCTTTTTGTAGGCTATACTAATTTTGATCTTGATGGGGCGCAGGTGTTGTTTTTTTAAAAATTGAACTGGGCCGTGTGACAAACACAGTTGCTGCAATCATTCACATATTTTCATTCAGAATAACCGTCAAATGTGAAGCACAGTTGGAGCGTAAAATTAAACTATTGAACGACATTTTCTTCTAACCTCAAGACATCTTCTCATTCCTTGCCACCCCCTCCTCCCCCACCCTTTTGTTAGGGTTCGTCCATAAAGTACGTACCTTTGGAGAGAGCGGGGTACTGTACGGAATGTGTACACGGGGGAGGGTGATTCTGGTACGAGTACGTATCCTTATCTAAAATGGTAATAAATTCAAAGTTTGCTTTTATTCATTTACATGTATATTTTCTTTCAACAAAATGAGTGTAGGGTTATATAAAAATGGAGTATCGGCGATGTATCACATGAAACAATAAAATAGTCCTTGTAAAATGCTACCGTACCTGAAGTTTTAGAACTTCAAGGTCTTGTCATGAATATTCACCACTCTAATGGCCGTGTGCTGGTGTAGCCAAGCGGATGAAAACGTTACGTGCGGGCTCGAGGTGTCAAAATTTGCTAAAATATAGAGCGTGCGGTGTGTACTTTACATAAAAGTAGATTCAGAACGTTTGAGCTGAAGCAGACAGTTTTGTCATGTTTGCAGGTTTCGTAAATGACGCAATCATCACTGAAAAGAAACGGAACAAATACAAGGATATCATCCCTCCCTACGATGCCAAACACGACAAACTATGCAAGGATTACTTTGGACGACAAGACATCAAGAAACTCGTGAATACAACGTGCGCTCCAAGGGCGTCTTTGCCACAAAAGGGCGTCATGACTTAACAAAGGCCACCTCGGATTCTGTGATTTCTGTAAAATATTTATACTTTTTATTCCTTGAGTTATTATGACGATTACATCTTTTTATACTTTGTGCTCTGAGATACCATATAATTTCATATTTTTACAGTACCTGTCCTCTACAATCATGTGATATTTGAAGGTCGAAATGATTAGACAAGATACATTGTATTATTCTGATTGACATATGACAGACTTGCCAATTAAAATACCACGTCAGTAAGGGACATCTCAAGAGACACATTCACCCGAGCCGTGTGAAGACAAACTGAAACCATCTGTTTGTTATGATTTCCACTGAGCGGAGAACACGATGCAAAACACTACTGCACTTTACAGATCACTTAATGTTACTCTTATGTATTAAAACTGTGTGCAAACTGTCAGCGTCTCCGCCATCTTGCATTTTACTGGACTGGCTTTAACCTCAAATCTAGCAACACTCCTGTAAAATGAAAGGCACTTGGCAGGTCTGATATAGTCACTCATTTTGGCTGATAACTAGGCCTACATGTACATTGTTTTCATTAATTTCTAAAGCCATATCAACGATTATGATAAGCTATCAGTATTACATTGGACCAAACTAAATATAAATGAAAATGACTTGTTCAGCTAAAACTTTATCTTACTTTGGCCCCCTGGAACTTTTCTGTTCCTCAGACTTGAAAATAGAACATCGAGGATTTGTGTTCTTGCCTTGGTATTCTAGGAAAAGTGTAGTACAGTGAAAAATATTTAATATTTTTCAAAGAACCCTACGTGTGCATGTACATGTATTCTGTATGTATCAGTTAAATATGATCCCCCTTACCCTTTAAAAAAAATAAAAATTATTATTTGTTCCAACTGCTTACCGTTTCAAAAATACATGTTTTTTCATGTGTTTATGATGCAAAGATATTAACAATATTTATGTTTAAAATGTAACTGCAGTATTTAATTCTGTAATTATTTTTTGTCACATGATAATATGAATATGATGGACGTGTCTTTTTTTTTTTTTTAAACATTTAAAATTTAATGTAACTGTTTTAAGTACATGTATCACAGCCCCTTCCTACCGATCTCTGTAACAGGCAGAATGGCAGTAAATTAAACAATTTAATATAGAAATAATGGTTTTGTGGGAACTGTACATGTAAGCTTTGGATTTAAAGTTACATAATGTCACAGTGGGTTGAAATTAAGCAGAGAGTCAGGTGTGTATCTTGGTGTGTCCTGGATATAAATATATCTATGTTTGTTCAATCAGTTGCTTTGCCCTTCACAAACCCGCATAATGATACTTGAAGGAGTGTCAGTAGTTAGAGGCACTGAAATTTTGATCCAGACATCAAGAACATTGCTTTAACTGCCATTTGGATGTCACAGCAACTTCCCCGGGATGGAACTTATGATTAATTTTTGTATGCAAAGTTCTTTGTTGACTGATACAGTTCCTCTGTGATTGTGACCTTTCATTGTTTCGTATAGCATTTTTAAGGGAGTTTGTGTATTCGTCATTTGTGTCAAATTTGAGATTTTGAATGTCTGTGGATGCTTTGCTGTATATGAAGCTTTTGACTCTAGACAACACTCATGTAACATTATAATAACAACGATGTAAGTAGGCCTACTTTTCTTATCGCTTACCACATACCTGTGTAGATTATTTACGTCAGACTAGAACCTGAAATCTAAAATCACATTAACATTTCATTGTAATACGAAGTACATTGTATTTAACAAAGCATCTCCAGTTGTAGTGGAAACAAATCTCTTAGCATGCACATTTTAGAACTACTCTTGTCCATCCGAACTGTGAAAGATGTTATGATTTTTTTTTGTTTACAATTAAAAAATCTTCACAAATTTTATTGGTTGATCACTGTGTTTTTTTGAGGTTCACTGTAAACAGACTGTCAAAAGGATAATTAAAATAATATTTGCTGGTGTATTGTAGATGTCTGAAACATTAATTTCAGAATCAAAACGTGTATTGAACCTTGAACCTTGAACCTAGGCGTTGTCCCTCCACTGCAGGATGTAGCCCTCTGACAATGCCTTCCATTTGCTTCGATCTTGCGCACTCCTTGTCCAGGTCGCACCCTCTGTTCTTGTGATGTCGTCTCTCCATCGTCCTACTGGCCGTCCTCGTGATCTTCTCCCCGTCCTCGGTCTCCACTCTGTGCATCTTTTTGTCCATCTGTTATCTTGTGTCCTGGCTAGGTGTCCTGCCCATCTCCATTTTAATCTGAGAGCCATTTTCACCAAGTCCGTAACATTTGTTTGTTTTCGTATTTCCGTGTGTGGTACTTTGTCTTGTAGCTTTATGTTTAGCATTTTTCTTTCCATTGCTCTTTGGGTGGTTCTTAGTTTCGTGGTGATCTGTCTTGACATGGTCCATGTCTGGCATCCATATGTGATCGTAGGGATTACGCATTGGTTGAACACTTTTCTCTTGAGGGATATTGGTATGTCTTTATTTTGGAAAATTTCTCTGTACCTTCCAAAGCAGCTCCATCCTGCTCTTACTCTTGCACTCACTTCACAGCTTGTTTGATTTTCCATTTGAATTGTTTGGCCAAGGTATTTGTATTGGTTTACTCTTTCAATTACTTTATTTTCCACTTTTATATCTTCATCTGTTTCATAATTTGTCATATATTTCGTTTTGTCTTTGTGTATCTTCAGTCCGATATTTTTACTGTGTTTGTTTAGTATGTTCAGGTTCTTCTCCATTTGCTTTGTGTCTCCCGTGCACAGCGCCACATCGTCTGCGAACCTAAGGTCTTTCAGCTGTTCTCCATCAATATTTATTCCAAGTTCCAGACCTGATGATTTGAAGATTTCTTCTATTGCTGCTGTAAATAGTTTAGGTGATATTGGATCTCCCTGTCTCACTCCTCTTTCTACGTTGAATGTTTCTGACACGTGGTTGTCTATGTGTACTCTGGCTTTGGCGTCTTTGTATATGTTTTCCAGCAATTTCACATAAGTCTCTTGCATATTGATTTTTCTTAGAGCTTCGGTGATGGCAAAATGTTCAATAGAGTCGAAGGCTTTCTCATAATCGATGAAACCTACACACAGTTTTATGTTATATTCTTGACATTTCTCGATTGTTTGTCTGAGGGCCTGTAGGTGGTCTGTTGTTGAGTATCTTTTTCTGAATCCCGCCTGTTCTCTTGGTTGGTTCTCGTCCAGCTGTTTTTCCATTCTGTTTTGCAATGCTCTTGTAAATAGCTTGTATGTGTGGGCCAGCAAGCTTATTGGTCTGTAATTTTTTATGTCTCTTCTGTCCCCTTTTTTAAACAGTATTATTATTTTTGCCTCTTTCCAGACGTCTGGGATGGTGTGCGTCCTCAGGATTTCATTGAATGCTTGTGTGATGTATTTGATGGTATCTTTGCCTCCCGCCATGATTACGTCACTGGTGATTCCATCGTTTCCTTGGGCCTTTCCGGTTTTCATCTTTTTCAGGGCATCCTCTATCTCATCCTCCAGGAAGGGTGGTACTTGTTCTGTGTCTTGACTTGTCCTTGTAATGGTCTCTGTTTGATCCACAGTTCTTTCATAAAGTGTTTTGTAGAAATCTGCACATATGCTGAGTATTTCTTGTCTATCACTGTATTTGCTGGTGTATTGTAGATGTCTGAAACATTAATTTCAGAATCAAAACGTGTATTATGCATTATTATTGTAAAGATGTCTGCAAATGTATGCAACTCACCACTCACCTACTGCAGTACATGTATCTGGATACTTTACAGATCCTGATACAGTGAGATATTAAGAAGCTTGAAGTTATTTTGTGGAGTATTTTCATACAAAAAGTACCAAACATGCACAGAATATAAAGTACCTGTTCATGTAAAATCATGCTCCTGGAAAAAAAATCCATTTTACTCAGAGTGTTATTTGCCTAAGAAAATGATATACTAATACATGTATATGTATATTGCATAAACGTGTGCAACTTTTGTAATAATTACAAAAGTTCAGATGTCATTCTCATTTTCATTTATATTTTGTGAAGCAGAAGGCATGAAACAATCATTCTAAGCTTTGTGTACACATCATGCCTTATCTGGTCATATTTTTTGCAGTAGCTTTTAACCACTGAATAAAGTTGGATGAAAGAAATGTTTTGATGATTGTTTCAGTTTGTTTTTTGCTTAAAAATCTGTTCAATTTCCTGGAAAAGTGTTGTTTGTGAACTTGCTTTGAATTTGAGTTTGGAACATGCATGTCGACATGACACTGGTCAAATTGTGCCAGGAAGAAGCAGATGATGGACAGAATATAACAGAATGATGGGGCAGGAGATCCTGTCAGAAGTGCCCACCAATCACTCGTGTGAACTTGTACGTCTTGTCATACCCTGGATGCTTCAGTCCTTCAGTCTACAATGCCTTAATAATACAATGTAATAATAATAACTTCATAGCATTAACACTTTTATACTGTTAACGACCTGATTCTCGAATTCTTTACAACATTTATATCATATTTACACTGAATCACACACACACAGTAAGAGAAGGAGAGGTAGAGAGAGAGAGAAAGAGGGGGAGAGAGAAAGAAAGAGAGAGAGAGAGAGAGAGAAATGCTTCACTGTTACTCTGGACTGCCTTGTAAACATATGGAACACTATACGGTGACATTGTTACTGCCGTTCTGGTAAAAGCTGAAATTATCGCTTCTCTCTCATCTTCACTCCATAAGACATCTCAAGATGACTGCATATCTTAAATCAGAGCAGCATATCTTAAATCAGAGCAGCACTTCAACAGCCATACATGTATCACAGGAATGTACAGTCCCTAATGTACCAGTAAAGGGATGAAACAGACCAAGGCTGGCGTAGACCCCAGATCAGTGGCTCGACACCCATAAAATCTGCTTCACACTAGCACAGTAGGAACTGCCTGCTGCATCCCACTGGGTCTCAATGTGGGCAGTGCCTGTTGTGTTAGTTTGAGGCACAGTTGATGGGCTGGTGGGCCGCCGGTCTGGCATCTACACCAGCTTGGTTCTGTTTCACCCCTAATGCAGTGCTTAGATCTCTTCCTTATTTGCCAGTCTTGAGTCACACAAATCTGCCTTTTTCCATTTGCAACCACTCATAAAGTACGCTCGTAAAGCCGAGTTCTAATACCGACTGACATTGTAGCACAGTTGATGGGCTGGTGAGCCACCGGTCTGGCATCTACACCAGCTTCGGGCTGTTTCACACCTGATGCAGAGCCAGGGCCTCTTCCTTATTTTCCAGTCTCGACTCACACGGAAGTGTCTTTTTCCATTTGCAACCACTGATAAAGTAAGCTCATTAAGCTGAGTTCTAATCCCCACTGACATTGTAAATCTGTGAGTTATCAGTGCTACTGTTGGCCAGAGACATCAATGGTTACAATTAAAAATATCTCACATCTTTCATTGTTCATACCCAATGTCTCGTCTAAGTAAGTAAGAGCAAGTTGCAAAACTGATGCCAGGATAACTCCAAGACAACCACAAACCCTGGGTAGTGAGATCATGCGTTTTTCAACCTCGTGTCCATTAAGGGATGTGTTGCAATGAAAACTAAAATCTACATCCCCCCTCTTCTATGCCATGATACTGTGTAACTAAGGTGAGAGACGATGAGAGAAACAGGCCAGGGATTCAGTTTGGCTACAACTCCAACCCTTGCCACAGTAGCCGATAAATATTATCTGCCATACTGGATTTTCTACAAGCTATCAAACATACGTATCTACATACTTCCCTATTGTTCAAATGTCGTGATATTGCACACATTCTGAAAAATACCAAAAATACAAAATCAACAGTTTTTTTTACTGAAATCACAATTTTTACTGCCATATACATCCCCTTAAAAATAACGCAATTTGCGATAAATGACTGAAATTGTGAGTACATAATTGTTCATATTATGCTCCAAGTTGAAATGTAACTTTTTCCACTCCCTGTTTTTGTGCAGAATACTCCCAGCTTTTTCTGTCCGTGTTTTGTAAAAAAAAACGTGTCTGTCTTCCAATGTTTGAATGTGTCTATATGTATCTCTTGCAAGGGTTGGCTAGCTTGTGACAGAGTGAAAGGAACAGATCACAATTATTTGAACACAATGTAAAAAAGAAAAAAAAAAACCCACACAACTTGAGAAAGGAAATATTATGCAATTTTACAAATGAAGTTTATTGTCATATATCACAGATATCTTGACCATGAAATCATGACCAGGGAATGTGTTTATTACACAAAGATTTGTGGACGGAGATTTTGAACATAGCAGACTGGTAGAATCTATTAATTTAAATTTAAAAAATTAGGAAATGGATACCGGTACTCACTAAGAATTTATTTGAAAATACTTTTCTCCCCTTGTTATTTCAATAACAGGAGACATTTGGAAAATTCCTATAAATTTTCTCACAGGCCATGTCCTAAAGGGTTATCCTAAGCTTCTGCTTCATACGAAACTGTCCTGCGTTGAAAGTGGAGGTGGAAAATATTTCGCTGCCGAAAATACTACAGATAGTATGTACACTGAAATTATATACATGTACATATCTCAGAGTTATTAAATAATGAAACCGTCGGCTCCTGCTCCAGATGAATGCACCTGCTTGTTTTGTAAAGTTTTGTCTTTCAGTTTAGCTTGTAATAAGATGTGCTCCACCACACCAGCACGGATATCCATTTGGGTGTTTTCTTTCTTCAGCTGTTGGATCGACTGCTTTATTCTGACCAGTGGAGCTGCAGATGAAGAAAATAAACAGTGTGAAAATTGCATCCTTGGAATTACATCATCTCTTCATTTGAGTAAATCAGTGACAAGGTTTTTCTCTTCAAGAATTGTGGCTGTCTCACGAATGTGTACCAAATCATGTTCCCATGGAACGTCTGAATTTGTAGTGGCAAAATGCTTCTTTAATGAAAAAATGACATTCAGGGCAGTCTTTTATACCTCACTGACACACAAATAATTCTCCAAAGAATGATGGAGTCAAGTTAAATTAAATGAAGAATATTATCTGGTTGTACAGGAATTCCTTGACATCTAAGAATTCTCGTTGTACAAAAAGGCAGAATCTATGTTGAAATTTTGAAATTTCATGTTTCTTGTATTCCACGAAACTGTTTCTGAAAGAAACTATAAAGGCTGGTTTAACTATCTGACCATGTATCTATCAAAACATGCTGACATTCAAAGTACACTTAGCAACACTGACAATTCACTTTCAGACACAATACTCCCCCTCCCAGTGACCACAGTATTTTACATAGAAAGCTATAGCTGAGCAGTGAACGTAACTAATTAATTTCTATTTGGCTTTGTAATTAGACTACAAAGCGAAATAGAGATAATACCGAGTCCCCTGACAATAGCTTTGCTTTGAGGCCAGGTTTAATAAGGTTCCAACAGCCAACCAAAGATATCGGTTATTAAATATGAATGATCTCTTTCACTACTGTCAAGCAAACTTTGTTAATCCAAATCTTATTTTGTCTTCTCCCTTCCATTTCCTTGACAGACAAACCATCTAGGCAATTGTGTAACTGCACACTCCTATTGTAAAAACAAGCATAAAGCTCCACAAACCTCCATCAGTCATGCTGCTGCCTCGTTCATCCATTTCCTGTTTCACTTTTTCTAATTCTTCTGTGATCTGAAATAAAAACAGAAATTTCAATAACACCTAAAATATTAGTTTGACAATGCCTTTTATATTGTACAGAGGAGCCCAAGTAAACCGAACTTTGGTAATTCGAGTTTCTGTTAAATAGAGGTGATTTTGAAATGAGTTTTTTTTTCCTTCTTTATCTCTATTAAACATTTACTGCTATTTCGAGTTGGAACTGCCCCAATCCTGATAAATAGAGTTGATCGAGGGCTCTCATCCTCAATCAACTCAATGTAAGTTAATGTAACTTCTGATTTCCAGCCCCATGGGAGTGAAAATCAGTTTCCACAAACATGCTGACACAGGCCTGTTCAACAACTCCACGTTTCCCAGCCATCGAGGGGGAGGGTAGAGGTGCCAAAAATGATGCAATGGGTAGGCTGCAGAGCCTTCCTCTTACGTGTCTGTCCCAAGCAAGCAAGAAATATGCTGCAGAGGGTTCCAATGGTACGGGTCGGGGTCCCTGCACGCAGCGTGATTCTGCCCCAATGACCAATGATATCAGCCAACAATATAGTACGCGAGACGGCCAGTGAATTAATCGATTGCTGACGTAACCACAACAGGTAGATCTACAGCCAAGACATGGTATAGCGTAGAACATAAATTACACACAGTTAAGCCTATAGTAGCCTACTATACTCCTCTTTGCGGTGTGCCCACCTTGCTCACATAGAGCCATTCTAAGCATCACATGACTGTATTCAAAAGTAAAAAGTTATAGTAAGGCCCTGGAGGAACAAAGACCTCACTTTCACGAGGTTCTTAGCACTTCAGTACTGCAAATTTATATACGTCGCTGCAGTGTTTACACATTCATCACACTATACTCGATGGGGAAGGGGGGACGAGTATAGCATTGTTACACTGTGTAATAGTAATTCCACGCTACTAATAGCAAGGTGGGATAACGCAGAAGGCCTACAGTCTCGCATTTGAACATCGTACACAGTAGAATGTCTTTATCGATTGATGACGTCACACACAATACATGCGGCCAAGAAAATGACAGTTTGCTGACCAGCAACTACCAGTACCACTAGTACCAGGTCTAGGCCATTCAATGTTGCTTTTTTGTTTTACTGCCATGGTAGGGTCACTTCTAAAGAAAAAGGGGGGCAAGGCAAAGGGATGTAATTACACATATGGTATGGGGCAGACTGCAAAGTAATGGTTATTTCTCTGCCAAGAGGTAAACCGAACTTTCGTAAATAGAAGTATAATCGATTTCCCGGCGACTTCGAATTAAACGGGCTCCACTGTATCAATCTAGCAGCCCACAACAATAATCTGGGCTCAAATATCAGGTGGATGAATATTCTTGTGATTTGCAAGCTGATCACAAGGCCCATGATTTTTCTTACAAGTGTAGAGACCAGACGTTCAGCAAATTGTTCTTGGGTATTGTGAAATGTAAGACCTGCACAAGTATAGTGACATATTCAAATATCACTGCCGAGACCAGATTGGTGAGAATTAATAACAAGGACATGATGCAGATTAAGTTTTGATCCTTCTATCCTCTTCTCAACTCCATATTACACCTCCCTACTGTTGTCTTGTGAGTTTTTTGGGTTTTTTTTTTTTATCACTCTCAGGGATTTGGAAATAGCAAAAGGTTTCTTACAAATTAAAAAAGTGCTAAAATAAATGTAACCCAGTCATAAATGACACTGAAACTGCTCATATACATGTATAAAGATTTGTACAGGTTAACCATCACTTCTCCCTCAGTTGTAATTTCAAACGTACCTCTGCCAAAGTGCGAGACCTTTCTGTCACCCCGCCACTGGCTTGTCTGTATTTCTCTTTGGTTTCTGCCAGGGCATCTTGTGCTTGACGGAAGTTCATCAGCAAGTGCTCCAGTTGGGAGTTGATGTACTTTTCTCTACTGGAAATTTTTTCCAGTGTACGAGAGATTTCATCCTGCAATTTGTCTAGATGAACTTTGCTTTCATTGAGAGAAGTTTCTATGCCATCATGATGTTGATGCATTTGTTCTAAGTGGACACGCCAATCCTATATAAAAGAAATGAAGTTGCTTTATAGATTAATGTGTCCCATGAAAACTTCTTGGAGGAACAGAAAAAACCAATGCATAACTACTTCAACCACACAGCATTTCTTATGTCTGTAGCAAAAACAAGTTCGACATCCAAGCACAGGAACTGTACTTCAACAGCAGACCGATGAATTATGTTTTCTCGGAAATGAATAACAATTGTGCACAGTGCAAAGTGCTAGGCAAATCTGAGTAATTATCTCTACTTTTTGAAATAAATCAAGTTTTTGAAACAGGAGTGACAAGGCGAAAGCCAAGAAATTACAAGACATGTCGCTGGCACGTTTACGAAATCCCACACAAGTGTGAAAGAACTAGTTTTAGGGAAGAAAAACAAAACAAACAACTCTTTTAAATGAAGTATATTCCTTATCTTGAGTACATTTTTAGTTTTGAAGTTTGAAAATAACGTTTGAAAAGTAACTTTTCTTTACCAACATTAAAAAAAACGATACACATCCTCTAAGGTGTCCGTAAGATACTTGGCAAAATACATTTATGAAGAAGGTCTTTTCGTTTATCTCAATGTTTATTCACAAAGAACAACGATGAAACAACAAGATAGGGACAGTATCTATGGAATAGCCAAATACAGATAGACATAAATAATAATGTTATATCTAAGTAAATTAATACTAGGTATATTATAATGCAACTGCATGAACATATAACTAACATATAAACTTATACATATATGACTGCATAACCCTACAACCCCCCCATGTTTATATGTCTTTACCCCGACGTGTACGTCTACCCCCATCTTCAGGTGAGATTATGTTTTCTGCGTTCCCTGCGTTCCCTGCGGAATTGAAAGATTTCAATCGTTTGAGCATGGTGGGTTCTATTTTGGCTGTAGGGGGTTGAGTTGTTAGTGAGTCCGCTGTACCGGGTGGAACAATTCCCACCTCTGGCACAGGAAACGTGTTAACCGGTTCGATCTCATGTTCATGAGTACCAGCACCCGTTTCCGGGAAGATCTCAGGTGTTTGTACAGGTGTGATAGGTATGGGCGACCCTACTGAGTAATTGTTGGGTGCTCTATTAGAAAGGTCTTTTAGCTCAGTATCTGCATTAAGAGGCCTTACAGGGGCAACGTTGATGGTCATTGAAGCTGGCTTGAAAGCCCTGAGAAAACGACGGTTTCTTTTTGTGAGGCGTCCGGAACCATCAACTTTTATCATATATTGGTCATGCTTGGCTGTTTCAAGGACAGTTCCAGTGCGATGCCACTTTGTCGGGTAAGGACCCGTTTGATTTTGGATAAAGCACTTATCGCCTACCTTAAGAGGCTGTAACTCCTTAACATGTTCATTAAGGGCCTCAGATGTCTTGGTGAATCGTGTGCGAAGTGCACCCTCTTTGTAAACCCATGCCTCTCGCCATGTTGGTCTAATGTGTGGGTTTGCAAATTTTTCCAAACAATTGACGAATGAAAGTGAGTCTCGGATAGGTCGGCCAAAGATTATTTGAGCCGGTGATAAGTTGCAATCGGGGTCTGGGGTGTTGCGTAATTGCAGTAGTACCCTAAGGAGTTTGTCGGTATTCAATGAACCATTTGCTCCAACATTTGACCGCAAAAGTCTCTTCGCAGACTTGACGGCTACTTCAGCACGTCCATTTGACTGTGGGTGGTAGGCTGACGATATCCTATGCTTCACATCCCACTTTTCAAGAAAGTCTTTTGTAATGCTTGCTGTGAATTCTGGTCCACCATCGCTAGCTAGTTCGTCAGGGACACCAAATATCGAAAAGAGGGATCGTAAGCAACCAACAAGACCACGGGCCCCTGACCAAACACTTCCTGTTGGTGTGGAGAATATCTCACACCAACCGGACAATCTATCCCCTGCTATCAAGTAATGGTGCCCAGCAAATTCAAAAAAATCGGCAACTATTTTCTCAAATGGGGTCAACGGAGGGGTAGCTGGCTCAGACGGGGTAGGTGCCTGAGACGGTGCATTGCGATTGCACTCTAGGCATCTTGATCTTGTTTCCTGGATGTCCCGTGTCAAACCAGGCCAAAATACAATTGATTGTGCCCGAGATTGCATTGACGAGACACCCTGATGGGCTGAATGCAGACTATCCAGGATGGTTTTCTGTACTGATGACGGAACAACTACTCTGTCCTGATAGAGTATCACCCCATTAGTAATGTAAAGGGAATCCCGATATCGCATATAATCAGCTATCTGGTCATAAGCTTCTGAGAAGTTTGCATCTATTGCCAACATAAGTTTTGACAAGATGTGGTCCTTTCTAGTTGCATCAGCCAGGAGGGGCCATGAGACTGTAGTGATGATCTCTGCTTTATTACTGATCGCAGCAGCAATGAGACATTCTGACTGGTCATTGATCGTCAGTGAGGATATTTCTGTGTCACTATCTGGGATGGGATATCTTGATGCAGCGTCTGCCGCATGGTTCGTTCTACCAGGTAGGTGTTCAGTACGGAAATGCCAAGGCAGTGTTCGCTGCTTAAGGCGGAACAGCCTTGTGTTGGGGATTTCGTCAAGGGTGCGGTCGCCAAAGATTTTGATCAGTGGCTTGATCAGTCACAACAATCAGGTTATGGCACCCCTGAGTGAAATATTTCGTCTGTTCTAACCCCCAAGCTATCGCTAAGGCCTCTCCTTCAATGGCTGCGTAACGTTTTTCTGCCCCTGATAAAAAACGTGATCCCGCAAGGGTGACCTTCCATCCATTAGGACAGCAGTCTGGCAGGCTTGATGAACATTGGCAGTGCTTCTGGAGGAGAAAGTAGCCTATCCCACGTGAGGACCAGTCTGGGCGAAGGCATGTCGGTTTTGACATGTCAAAAATTTCGACCCCCTCGCGAATGGACTGAATGATGGAATTCTTTGATTCTTCAAATGCTCTGTCCAGGACATCGCTCCAAAAGAACTTATATTTTGGACTAAGGAAGGGACGAAAGATTGCCATAGAGTCCCGAAGCTGGGCATAGTTCGATACTTGGTTGACAAGCCCGAACCAGCTGCGGATATCTTTTATGCTTTTGGGTGTGGGGAATGTTCGGATGGCATCAATATATCTTGGTAGTGGCTCAATGCTAGTCTCTGATATACGAAATCCTGCAAAATCAACCTGACGCTGAGAGAATTGAAACTTCTCAGGGTTCATGACTGCACCAGCAGCCCCCATCGTAGTCAGGAGCTCAATGGTTCGCCACCAATGAGTTTCAAGGTCCTCATCGTAATGAATGGTGTCATCAATGCACCTTTCCTTCCTTTGGAAGGCGGAAAGGATGCAGTCAAAACGGCGGTTGTACCTGTCTCCGGATGATAGAAAACCCTGCGGTGCGCGGTTGTACCTCCACCTACCAAATGGGGTTATAAAAGTAGTCAGGTGGCGGTCTGATTCCCTTAGGGGGACGCTATGATAGCCGTTCCATGCATCTGTTACAGACTTCCAAGTCTTACCCGGTACCCGACGGGCCAAGTGAAAAGGGGCCTCTGCGGGGAATGTCTCTCGTTTGCAGAATTTGTTCAGTGGGCTTAAATCCACTGTGCGTCTTGGGGTTCCGTCATGTTTCCTGGTGACCACCATGCGGTGGCACCAAGTGACAGGCACTCCATCTGGAACTCTTTCAATCACCCCAAGGGCTTCATCCCTTAAAAGGTCCTCATATACTCGTTGCTGCCAATGCAGTGGCACTGGGGCAGGTTTGTGGCATACCCTAGGAGTTGCTGATTCATCAATATGGTGCACGATGGGGACACGTGTTGAAGGTAGAACTTTCATACCTTTCAAGTAGCCACTCGCGCATCCTATCTATGTTCTCTGGGATAGCTGGGAATGGTAGTGATTTGGGTTTATTGGGAACTGGTGTCCTAATTGGGCATGTACATGTGATAGTGTCATCGTTCGGGTTGGGGCAACCTGATATTGATCTTAAGTAAGTCTCATTAGCTGTAACCTCTTCAACTTCATCATTCTTTTTGCATAGGCCAATTGTCGGGAAATTTTCATCTATGATGTACAGGTTCCTCATTGTGTTTTTGGAAAGATAGAAACCATTAACATTATCTGAAACATAAATCACATCATAACATAAAATATCAACATTGTCGGGGCTTTTGCCCGTAAACAGTCCGTCAAACTGGCCCACAATGTTCATAAGTCCACCATTTGCTGCTCTCAGCTTAGTAGTTGAATGACGCAGGCTTGTCAAGTTGAACCCAGCACCCTCATAGTCGGCCTGTCCCCACACATTGGACATGGCACCTGTGTCAGCGATGGCCTCAACGGGCGCCATCTGAGGCTCCTTTTGGTTAGAAAATCCAACTTCAAACGAAATCGTGGGGTGCTCGTTATTGTTCTTGATGGCCGAGATTTGGGAAATAACTTCTTCGGCTGATATTGAAGTCACATTGTTAGTTTGCGTTTTTCTTCGCTCCGCTCTCCAACATTCCACACACTTTTCGTATGGATGCCTGTTGAACCCCCCATTTGGCTTTTCTCTGAATCGTGAAAATGGTCTCTGACATTCAGGGCACGGGATTGTTTTACCGGTGGAGAGTTCCATTTTGGGGTTCGGGCTCTTTGATTTCTTGTATGACGACATTGAGGCTACTGATGTTGTGGTTGGGGTAGGGGTGGCGTTTCTTGCCATTTCCCTACTCTCGATGATGGTGATCACGTCGTTGGTAGGCTTGCCCTGAATATCCGGCATACCCAGAGCTTCACGGCGTATGTCCATGTCTAGGAGGCCTGCGAGGATGACATCGCGGATAACTTCTTCCGTATAATCGACACTGGAAGTCTGTCCACATATGCAGGTTGCTGCGGTAGTGAAACCACATACTTCTGCCTTTCCTCTAACTCTGGCTGCAAATGTTCTTACAGGTTCGTCGCACGTTTGTCTCATTTGAAATAGCTCCGCTCTAGTCACACCCCTAGCCACAGGAATAACAGCCAAGGATCTTATCGCCTTTAAAACCTCGTCAGTTGATCTTGTTGTCAACCTAGGGTCAGATTTAAGTAAGAGGTCACCGAGAGCCTCACTGGCACACTGGAATAGTTGCACGGGTGCTGCATCATCACTGATACCTGACCCTAATTTAAAGGTCTCCCAGCGCCTTAGGAAGGCATTCCATGTTTCCTCATCCACACCTATGTCTATACATGGTCTATTTAATTTAGGGCCCTTTGATGCAGGGGTCGGGGCGCGGGAATGCTCCAGAGCATGTATGTTGACAAGAGGAACGACTATCTCGGCCGGTAGATCTTCAGTCTTGAAGTTGCAGCCTGATGCTGGACAAGCGACGATTACCATGATGATTGCCTCACTCCAGTTGTTGTTTCATGAAGAAGGTCTTTTCGTTTATCTCAATGTTTATTCACAAAGAACAACGATGAAACAACAAGATAGGGACAGTATCTATGGAATAGCCAAATACAGATAGACATAAATAATAATGTTATATCTAAGTAAATTAATACTAGGTATATTATAATGCAACTGCATGAACATATAACTAACATATAAACTTATACATATATGACTGCATAACCCTACAATTTATCATGTGCAGTTCTGTGGATGTAGTTATGTGGTTTCATCATTGGGCCTGCGAAATCTGAATTTTTTTTTTTTACCTTATTATCTGTTCGAATGGTGACCTTCAGCTGGGGCATGACCCGTTCCACCTCCAGTTTCCAGTCTGCTGCATCTGTTGTGGATTCTAAAATTTCCTCTGGCTTCCCAGATTCAAAAGTTTGCTGGAAAGGAGAAATTTGATACAAAACACATAAAGACTAGAAGTTGTTTCAACCCGTGTTCAGATGCAAAAACTTGGTTGGAATCATATAGTCAATGAAAATTTCAGGGGGAAAAGAAAAAGACAAAAGATAACACCTAAAGCTCTTTACAGAAACAAAGAAAAAAAAAAAGATCTTGTCTGATTTGGGTGTAGAGAATATGTAAGTAGATGTACATGTATGAGACAGTGTTAGTCAGCTCAAACCATCTTTCACGAATTTTAACCCAACTGCCCAATTAGCATGAAATAATGTAAGTGGAAAAATTTCAGATTAAGCTGTTTTCTTCACTTTATAGAGATTCTGAAGTGGTCAGGACTGTAAATTGAAAAGCATAAAACAATTAAACATATGTGGAGTGGATCTGGCAAACTGGGCCAAAGGTGAAATTTTTTTACTTCTATAAAAAATTAAAAATAAAATATTTCTAAGATGATTTCAAGCAAAATATTTTAACTGAATGCAGAAAAATGGCTGATCTTTTATAATATGAGCAAATCTCAATTTTCATAGAAATCTTTCCCCTTCGGAGGGGTTTTCTCTGGAATTTGCTCTTTCACCTAAAACTCCTTAAGCTTTGTCAGATCCCCTTACTTATAAGTAACGAAAATTCACCTTGTTCTGGTTTAATCTCTTCATTCCTTCAAGATCAAGGATTGGTTCATCTTCATCTCCATCTTCAACATCTGAAGACTGTTGGTGCACAGAAACAAACAAAAAATTACAAAATGACAGTCAGTTCCATCAGATTTTACAGCTGAAATTAAATGACTTACTGTTATAATATCAGAAAAATTAATTCCTTGAACAATAGTGAAACTGCCGGTGCTAACCTCTGTAATTTTTGCTTCTATTTAAATACAATGGATTTCTACTTAAAACTGTCTGGTTTGAGAAGCCCAGTTAAATTTTAACCGGCAAATGCAACTACATTATAAAAAAAACAAAAAACATGTCAATGACATGAAGTAATACAGGATGTCTTAACAATGTTTATACTTGCTTGATAACCACATTACAAATTAGCGGCCATTAGTCAGCCTGCAACATTCAAAGCATATCAGCTCAAGAAGTAACCTACAGCAAGAGTTCTTGCAGCGAAGTTAAGACTCTCAGCTTACCCCAATGGCCATAGACTTTTCTATCTCATTCAAAGTGAGTTCTGAATCATCTTCAACAATATTCTCTTCATCCATTTCTTCTTCTGGATAGGTAGGCCTGTAAAATGAAACAAAGAAAAACAAAAATATATATGCGGTTCACTTTACATAGGATATGACGTAACCTACAAAAGGGCTTCCTCTGACATGTAATGCCAAAGAGAAAACAGTATTAATTGAATCAGAATCAGTGAAGTAAATTATATTTCTCTGTATCATTTCTACATTCACATCTGCTGTTTACCTGAGACATTTTATTGTTTTTTCAATTTTGTACTTTCATTATGAAAATTAACTAAATTCTAATTACCTTTGCCATGAAAATGAGATACTTTTAAGAGCTTCATCAGCTAGTCTGTCAAGGACAAAGATGCAATGTTCTCCCCAACCTTGCTTCAGTTTTGATGGAGGAAATTCAATTGGATGACCCTAGAGAATGAACATTAATTCAAGTATCAATTATCTAAAGCCAGTAATCATATGTTAGATCAAAGTTATGTTTCGCCAGATGCGCTTCCATCAGGTAAATGAAAATGATTGAAACACTTTTAATTTTAACACCAATAGATCTGGTTTAAATAGAGAAAAAATCTGAACTAACAAATGTCGCTGTTATGCTGAGTGTGTATGACAAAAATCCAGCTAATCTTGCCAAAATTTTTGTACATATCCAATGAACACTTAGTTCTTATGGAACTGAATCTTTTTAGAACTGTCAACATCTCAGTTGATTATCATGACAAATCCGTGTTATTCAACAACTAGTAAGAAATTTGAAATAAGACTCTGAATTGTATGTTGAAATATATATATACATCAAGATTAAAACAATTGGTATGACCATCATAAAATGTCACTGTGAAATAGCCCAACATTAGAGTAGACTTACATATCTCCGGACTTCATCAAGAATGCTTGAAATTGTTGCATTGGGATCATCATACTATTAGAAAGATGGGAAATTCATAATTCCTTTGAGTGGGAAATGACAAACGCATGAATAAAAAATTAGTATAAAGTTAAAAAACACATTCACAGAAAGCCTAATGATAACTTTTTAAAGACTGAACAGTAGATAATAATTTCAGTGACAAGATTAGAAACCTAAACTAAAATAAAAACACAGCAACTACTTTTGAAAGATGCCCTGTTCTGATACTACCAGATAAATGCTGTGACTAACTGAGAAAGACATGAGAATGTGTACCTTTAAACTGACTCTGGCAGAGATATACATAAAAGCGCACAAGAAATGGCAAAAAAAATAACAACCCACTACAGAAAAATGAACTCATGAAAATCTCACCTCTTGGGGTTGTTCAAATTGTCTTCCAGCTTTGCGTAACAGCCACGCCGCCAGTGATGTGAACATGTAAAACTGCTCTCCTGGGTTGGTCTGTATTGCAAAGTAGTGCCTGCAAAACAAATGGCATTTCTGTATACAACTAGTGTATTAATGCCATATTCAGATTTCAACGCCCTGCATACCATGCTCCACTTTAAAGAAACAATATCCCTCTTTCAAATAACATATTAATATTATTTCCTTTCACTCACATTCCCAGCAAATCTATCTACTGCTTAACTGTGATCTGCTGACCTCTGAAACCTTAGTCAGCCTCTGTTGAGTGTTATCACCATTAACTCATGAATTGACACAACAATCTACAAAATATTAAATTCTGAGATGTCATGTTCTATATGATGATTTATAAATGTCCACACACTCTACACAAATTGGTAACTGGCTTAGTTTAAAAACAAATCATTTTACAAGGTCACAAACAACAGTCCAATTGGTAATAGTCATGAGAGTGTATAATATTTAACAAGACCTGAGAAAGTACAGGTTCTATGATCATTCAGAAAGAGTCACATACATCCAGACCATTTTGAACTCTGCCAATCAGGATTTGGGATAAGGACAGGGCTAAGGTTAACAAAAAAAAAAAAGGTTAGGGTAGAAAAAAAAAATCCCTTCTTTCGGCATTTTCACTAATGGTTGGGATGTACAGAATTCTTCCCATCATTTCAATCAAAGATCTCATGAGAGGTGAAGTTATGCTCTTTCTTACTCCCATCTTTCTCTGCACTTTTATCACTTACCTACTAATAGGTTTGAGATTCATCTTGCGGGAAAAATCCTTGTCATAGTCTAAAAGTCGAAGCTTGTCCAGTAGCTCCTCCATGATGACAAAAGGCATATAAACCAAACCTGGACCCCCATCCTCTACATCATCTCCACCTCCTCGTTTCTTGTCCTCTGACATGATGAAACTGTCTTAGTCTTACCACCACAGACCTAAAGATGCAAAGGAAAGCTGCACTATGATATTATATTATAATGTGTTTCATACCACCAGATTCTTGTAATTTTCTAAAGGACTGATTGCTGTATTGCAATGATGTTTTCAGTACAATCTTAGATGTTCATGGCCTTAAGGTTTTCTTACAATCAGCACATCCACAGGCAAGTGCATTTCAGCAAATTTCTTTTCAAGATCTCTTTAAAAAATGTTTCAAAACAAAAATGCATTCAACATTCAATTTTACAGCAAATGTACAGCTATTAGATCTAGATCACTGCCATTCGAAGGTGTATCCTTACAACACACAGGAGACATACATGAGAAGGGTCCAATCTCAGTTTTACATAGGATTTTACTTTGACAAAGGTATGAGTTACTTCGTCAATATCCTGATAAAAGGCCTAGATCTAGATCTAGATCGAGATCTACGCTTGATTCTCAGTTTCTCTCTCATGCCAAAGCAACTCAGATTTTACATGGTTGTTTTCAGGATATTTTCCTTTGCATGCCACATCCTCATTTGTTTTTTCTGTTTGTGTATGTATGTGTGAAGAAGAGGGGCATTGCAAAGTATTCAAACTACTAGATCTAGTAATTTTTACCTGCGTTTACCAGGCAATGATCCAATGTTCAACCAAAACAAAATGAGAAAGAATTTCTCCAGTGCGCAACTGCAAACACAATTTCCGGAAGTTCCTGTGAAGGAGTCTTCATTGGAAGGTGGGAAAATTTTAGCGTGTAATGTAATAATTATTTTTCTCCGAACTATATAATTCATAAAATCATTATAATAAGTATAAAAATGAATGCAAGTGATTAATTATCAATCTATTTTTTTAAAAATGATTTCAGCAAAATATTGTTTCCAACTTTATTTCCTACTCCCTTCAGTATCCAATGTAATCAACATGGCGAATACTCCAAACTTGCCAAACCAACCCTCTGAAGCAGAAATCACAGATTTTCTGTCCAAAGTTGACGAAATTGGTAATGTTATCTCATTTGTTAGGAGCATAATCATTGTTACCTATGAAGCATTGGTAGAAAGGAATTCCTAAAGAATTTCAACCAGAAATGTATATTTAGGCCTAGGTTTAGACAAAATTGTAATTGAAATTAATAGATTAAGATTTATCCATATCATCCCCCCTCCCCCACCAGCAACAACAAAAATTTATTATTATTCATTATTAAATATATATTGTTATTAATAAATTTTCAAATATTATGTGAGTTGTAAACTGATGTGAGTTGTGAACTGCTGTGAGTTGTGAACTGTTGTGAATTGTGATCTGCGCCTAACAGGCTTCGTTACAATTTGCTCCAAGATAGAGAGAGAGAGTGAGTGAGACAGCGAGAGAGAAAGAAGCAGTGCAGTGTGTTTAGCGCCTCGCAGGCAGCTCCATTCTGCTTTGTGGTTGACATGAGATTGTGTGCATATTATGTACAATTAGAATGTGGGAGTGAATGCGTTTGTAAAGTAGTAAATAAGTTCTCTAAAGCGCTTAGAGCCTGTGGAACAGGGTTAAGCGCTATATAAATGCCATTTATTATTATTATTATTATTACATGTTCATAACTACAGTATACCAGCTGTTCTGGAATCTTCTTTGCTTTGGTATGCTATGTTAGAGCTAACGATTTCATGTGCTTATCGCACAATCAATTTTTTTACAATGTAGATCTATCGTCATGTGACATATATACAACTTTATCTTTTTTTGTTTTTTTTGTTTGTTTGTTTGCTAAAATATCGTTCATTTTGCTGATGACAGAGAATGTTATCAGAGGCCTGAACTCTGAGGATGAGAAGAAGCGGGATTTGTATATGAACAAAGCAGATCAGTTGATAGACAAAGTGGAAGAAAAAGTGAAGAAGAAACCCAAAAGAGAAGATGATGATGATGACGATGAACTAGAAACAAGAACAGGTAGAGTATTTTATTTCCCCTTATATTTAAATGTTAACAAAGTAAGTTTCATAACATTTGCTGTGAAGTGGGCAAGTCATGCAGTTTATGCGGCCAAACTTTAGTGACCCCACCAGTTACCTTGTCATATTACAAAATCAGAATTATGTTGTCGGTTTCCACTTAGAAATTTTAATTTGAACAGAATTTAGCTGATTCAGTATTACTTCATTCTATTAAGTTTTATCAGTCATTATCTTCAGACATTCTAGTCTTTGAGTTTAATGACAGACTTTCAGGAAGTGATCAGCATGACTCATAATTTTTATGTTGTCATAAACAATGCAAAAACATTTTGCAGTGCTGATATTGGCTGCAACAATTTTTGCAAAAAATACAATTTAAATCCTCCTTCCTTTTCTGCAGGTTTACAACCTATCCAATTTTCTTTCTTTCTTTTCCAATGTCGTGTTTTTAAAAAAATATATTTTGGGATGTTCCAGGCTTTAGCAAAACCAGCATTAACAAAGATGCATACAAGAATGATGCTCCTCAACCTGCATCTCCAGAAGGACCAGTGGATATGGTGGATCAACGTAAGTGAATGTGAACATCTGGAATTATATACACATGGCGTGCATGTGGTTGCTTTAGAGAAGCAACTTACACTACTGTCTTGCTGTTATCTTTGCCAACTGCTTTCCTTTTTCTTCTTTTGGAGTACAGACCTTTATCTCCTATCTGTACATCCAATTTAATGTCCTTTTTCATTTTCTTTCATTTCTTATCATTTCCTGCCATATTGCTCCTACTATTCTTTTTGTCTTTCTAGATACAGCGAACCCTGCGTAATCTGAAGTCGTCGGGAAATGGATTACACTTCGATTTATCAGAGTTCGATTTACGCCTGAGCAGAGAAATAACCACTGTTACGCTGTTTGCCCCATACATATAATTACATTCCTTCTTGCGGACAGACACATATGAGAGAGGCTCTACAGCCTACCCATTGCATCATTTTTGGCATCTCTACCCTCCCCCTCAATAGTTACCAAGAGTAAAGAGTTGTTCAACAGGCCCGTGTCAGTGTGTTTGTGGAAATTGGTTCTTATGGGGTTGGAAATCAGAAGTTACACTGAGGATGAGCACGCTCAGTCAGCTCGATTTAACAGAATTTGGTCAGTTCAAACTTGAAGAAACAGTAAATGTTTAATAGAGATAAAGAGGAGAAAAAAAACCTCATTTCAAAATCACCTCAATTTAGCAGAAATTCGAATTACCGAAGTTCGGTTTACATGGACTCCACTGTATGTCTGAATACACCTTTCCACCGTTGTTTTTGTTGCCATTTCTGTTCTTGTTCTACTGTTCTATTCTTTTATTTCTAACCCCTTTCTGCATATCATGAGCTCTTTCCTGTCCAAAAATGTATTCCTCATTTTCCTATCATTATCATGAGAGATGGTAAAACAGCTGTAAATAATAATTTTTATTTTCACATGGTCATTTTGGGACAGTACATACACATTTAGTCTAATAATAATCCTACATATTCTTGGACACCAGAGGCATTTATGGCAGCAATGGAAGCTGATGCTCAAGAGAGATCAGAGCGAAGGAAACAGGGAGAGAAGATAGCAGCAGGACTCAAAGAACAGGGGAATGCAGAATTCAAACAAGGAAATTTTAAGAAAGCCTTGGAATTCTATGACAAGGTATCATCAGCTGATGTGGGCATGCCTTTTCACATTTTATTTTTGATATTAGATTTTTATTATGCTTCATTTTGTTCTCATGTGTTCTGCTTTCCTCTTTTATGTCATTCTCACTCAGAATATCAGTTGCAATGGTTCTGCTAATATAGCATGAATAATACATTCTAATTACATCACTATTATCTCATTTATTAGCAGGTGGTAGTGAGTTTAAATATACAGATTTGTTTTTATGTCGACACTGATGAATGTTACTTCAGTGTTTAGAAAGAACCAATTATTAATGAATTTTGTCAGGACATCCACCTGCGTAGACCATTTCATGCAGATATCCAATATCCAAACGCATGACTGAAGTTCAAAACTTTTGGATGGTAATTGGTTGTACTCAAGAAGTATAGCAGCTTGACTCTACCATCCTTGGGTCAGGATTATTCAGACTTTAAAAACTCCCCAAAAACATTCATGCTTCAAGGATGTGAATCAAATATTTTTGGTATGCAAACTAAAACTTGTTACTACTTGATTGCATGTATAAATGTCAAACATGGGATGAATGCTTTCGTGGCAGATCTAGATTATCAAATTCTAGACATGTTTGCCAATCTGATTTCAGGCCATAGAAAACCTGAGAGACAGCTCTGCACTCTACACAAACAGAGCTCAGGCAAGAATCAAGCTTGGGATGTACACTGAAGCTCTCAAAGATTGTGACTTGGCCTTGAGGGTTCGTTTCTGAAAGCTGATGTTCCAATGTTGTGGCTCATGTTTTATTTTGTATTTTTATCATTGTCTCTTGATTTCCTGTATGCTTTTCACTAATTTCATTAACTTTATCTCAAGATGTAAATTTTGAATTGCAAATGTTTTCCTTTCTGTATACATTACTCAACCTGTATCAACACAGTTTGGATGGGCAGAAATCAAGTTTTTCTAAAATACCATTCAGTCTACCACAGATTTTCAATATTTTCTTTTTTTTTTCGTGCAAGTTTCTATGTTTCAGGCCACTATCATTTACTTAGTTATTATGTCATCTGCCTTTTGTGATTTACCTTTTCCATTCCCTTCTTACCTTTTGAATGTGAGGAAAGATATCTGTGTTTCCTACAGCTGTGGCCAAACTGTTTGAAAGCGTATGTTCACCAAGGTCGTGCCTATCTAGGTCTGAAAGAGTATGACAAAGCCAGAGACAGCTACAAGGAAATTCTGAAGATTGACAGCCGGAAAGAAAATATAGTGAAAGGTTTGATCACTTATTCTTTACCTTGTATCATTGTCAAGCAAAGTATGTGTTGTTTGGCTTTTTAAAAAAAATTAAGATAAGGTAGATAAGATAAGAATAACTGTATTATGCTGTGAGGGAAATTCTCTTTCACAGAGCAGTTTTAGAGCACATACATGGTACACTTTCGCAATATTACATGAACATTACACTACTCAATAAACTCAATAACAGGCATATATGAAGTAATATGGAAAGGAACCTTCGTGAAATATGGCATACATCTAGCTAAAGTGTCTTGCTGAAGTGAATTGCAGAGGTTAAAAACAATCTTCTGTATTTTTCTCTTGGCTGGCCCAGTAGGCTCAAATGTGTAGCTTCGACAGACAAGTACATGGTCTGGTGATGTGCGATAATAATGGCACATCACTGGTCATCACTAATCTCCGCTGCGTGCAGTATGCTCTTTGTCTACACAGGACATACTGACCACATGCCTACACTCTCCATATCGCTATCAATGGTCAATCTATTCACATTCATTGAATGAAACAATACAGGAAAACGCCGGAAACTCGCTTGTCTATTTCTAAATTTTTGTGGCTAACTCTGATTTCATCTCATAATTTGATTGAAACATGGCTACTGTCAGCAAAAGAAAAAGAATCAGTATAGATATAAAGGCTGAGATCTGTCGTCAATTTGATGATACATTGAAGTGTGACACATTCAAGTAGTAAATCCCCTAGTTTGATATACGGTATTTTTTTATTCCCTTACAATTTCATGTTGCTTTTCCCAAGTTGGAAGTACCTCCAAATTGTAGAATGACCTGTTCCACTTTTAATATAATTTGTGGTTGACTGTGTTTTCATAAGAATAAAGAATTGTTTCTATGCTTTTTGAATGAAAAACATGATTTTTATAGATTTAATGAATTCACTAAATTTACAGAGTACCTGGCTGAGGTGGACAGAGTAGAAAGTGCCGAAAAAGATGAGATGAAGGCAACACAATTGTTTGAGGAAGGAGATCAGATTGCTACGGGTGTGGTCAATCTTCTGACACGCATAAATTCCAAGGATCAGCTACCTATGTATTATGCTGGAGGTTTCAGGGTCATAACAGCGGCACTAGAGAATGGTGAGTTTTGCCGAATGGATCTGTTTATCTGTGAAAATGAAGGAAATGTTTTATTTGAATTATGGTTTAATGGCACGGAGGCATGATAATAGCCACTTTGTGTCTTTCACAGTTTTTGGGTACATTAGTAACTGTCCCATTCTATGAATGGTAAAGACAAAGGCACTACTTCAGACAGAAAAAGAATCAGCCAAAAAAGTTAGGATAGCATAGGCATGGAGGTGCGTTAAGTCACTCGCAAAGTTCAACGAGGCATACAGATACATTTTATACATTTCTTAAATTAAGACTTGTGTAATTTTTTTTTTTTCTTGACACTGCAGATTAAAATTTTCAGTCAAATGTGAATTGCCATCTGATGTTATTTCAATAGCAGCTGCAAAATGAGCCCTCAGCTTGTCAAAGTGAATACATGATTTTGTGTACTGTTAAATAACCAGCCAATACCCGATCAGCAGCATACAGTTTTTTAACCAACGAATTGGAATGCCTTTACTGTGCGCACCATGGCATGCCAGCTCAGCGTGGATGATATATTGGAAGAAGTGATGACATCATGGGCTCATGCACTCTCGGGAGAAAAAGGGATCAAAGACGAAATAAGCGACACAAAGCAAACTCATAAAAATCCTTCAACCTTTTCAAATCTCCAGATCCAAAATAAACCTTCTGTGGATGAAAAGGAAGACACCGTCAAAATTTCACACCAATCTGAGCTGTACAAGTGGCAGTATCTCTTGTTCAACATTGTATGCCTTTTTTTTAAATGTGAAGCTTGATTCTCAGCATTTGATCATTTAATATTTCACCAATAAAAAATCTAGTGGAAAGAAGGCCGATATAAAGTAGTCCTATCTTTGCAATTTTAAAACAAATACAACAGGTTGAACGTAAAAGTTACAAAATGGAAATGAGAGAAAAAAAATATTTAGGGCTTATTTGGGCTGAGTACAGGCAACAAAATTTTTTTATGGTACCAATCTGTCACCAGTTTCAAAAAAAAAAAAAAAAGTCGTTGTGGCCGTGTCCCTAATAAAACACTTGTTGTGGTCAATTAATTAAACAGAATTATAAAGCTTTCCAAAAAAATTCGTCACGCAAACAAAATACAATTTGGCAACATGGTGCAAATATTGGTAGTCGTGATCATCCTAAGAAAATAAAATCTGTCCTCAAGTGAAGCAAATTGATTCAATGGGAATTAGAGATGAAGATCATGCCAGTAGGCTGCAAGGTTTTTAATGCAAAAAATGACAAATTATTGAAGGTAGACATTCTTTATTGTAATCAACATTTGAATGATGGAAACATTCTTGAACACATTGCTGTCATTTTACTTTGCTTAGGCACCATGAAAAGAAAATACTTGGAAAGATGTAAGTAGACTGGATATATATTTTACCTGCAGTAATTCCAACAAATCTGTCCCCGCGGAATTATGCAAAAAAAATCTTCAAATTATGCAAGCCAAAACCCCAAATTATGCAAAAATTATGCGACCTATGGGTAAGTCCTGTAATTTAACTATCTGACCAAATGACCAAAAAAGGCTTAATAATAACACAACACCAATGAATTAAAACCAAAAGAACTGACTACCTGGATATACCATTCGCATTTTAATGGAAAAAAACATTACTAAAAAAAATCACGACCGGCAAAGTTGTTATAAAATAGAAACAACAGTTTCGCAATGGTGTCCTCCCCCAGGCTTCTTCTCCTCTTGCTGTGACTCAAATTGTAGAGGCTGAAATTGCAACCACATCTGCGCTATTGGTTGTCACGAACATGGACCGGAGAGCAAGCTGTGCCAATGTAGGGACATCATGATCAACACCTTTCCAGAATAGCTGGAGATCAACCCCAGAAGGTGGCGCATTCCGTAGTGCTGCAGGCCCCAAATCTTCTCTGTAGCACAAGCCGGTACCTCCATCAGCGCTGGAACCCCTGATAGTGCGGATGCATGTGTAGGCAACAGCACCAGTTTTGCTGGGTTAAAAAACTGCACATCATGCAGAAAAGGCATCCACAGACATATATTTATCTATCTTGGCAGCCACCAGTGAATAGGCCTGGTTAAAAATGTCCAGTAGTTGTGTTTTCTGGTAGCTGGAAAAATCTTCCGAAATGTATCTTTTAGCCATCATCAACATTGATCGATGATGAATGACTGTGTTGACGATAGGAATCATGGATTGCGCTTTGAGTTTGAGATTGAGAACAAAGAAAACTCGATAATCTATGACTAAACCTAAGGGAAAACACTCCAGTTATAGTTGTTTTTTCGTAGGTTCGGAATATCGGAAAATATTAACTTCTAGGCCTAGACTGCAGCCCAAAATGAAAAAAAAAATGTTTTTCCAGAAAAAAAGTCGAGATTACGCAGCTGCGTTGCGGCTGACGGGAAAATACGCAGCCGCGGTGGACACGTAATTCCACGGGGACAGACAAATAAAGATAATTGTGTGCGAAGTTTCAAGAAAGATGAGTAACAGACTCAGTCTTAGCATATTGTGTGAAGTTCCATCAACCTAAGGTTGTTCTCCATATAATTGGTTTGCTTTACAGGACTGGAATGTTCTGTATAAAATGGGAGTATTAATTATCCCAATGAAATTTTGAATATTTTTCTGTTCTCAGCTGATTCCCGAGTGTTATTCCGGACCAATGAAGGCTTACAACTCCCACTTAATCATCCTGTACTGAAAAGGCAAGCATGTTTTTGTAACTTTGTCATTGGATGTGGCAGTAGGTCTGGCTTGAAGAAAGTGATGGTAATTTTGTCTAAATGAACTATGGGGGATCAAAGCAGTCGTAACCCTGCTTGATTTCTGCTTTAAACCCATCACTGTGCTCTGGACGTACACTGCAGCCTACATCCTAAAGTTGATAGTGGGAGTGTGCTGTGGATGTATGCCATATGTTCTACAATCAAAAGTGAGAGTGGGCTGGGCAGTTTGGGCCTGTGGAAAAACATGTAGCAGAAAGGCTTGATCAGAATCATTTCTTACGCAGACTATTCGGGGTGAAAAGGAGCCTTATTTATAACAAACGGAATCTTTTAATTGTATATCAGTGTTTATTTCAAGTTCAGTTAATTTCACACCTGTGTCAGAAGAAATATGCTGCAAACTTACAATGCAATAAATATGCCCAATGATGTTTTGTCCAGAGGAAATATAAATAATGCCTATTAAATTTCTGATTTTGCATACCATAAAGTTGCTATCCACAAGCACCCCACCGTGGTTTGAGAGAAAAATAATTTCTGAAAGTCTTCAGAGAATTCTCATGTGTTTTGAAGTTTATTTGTCTGATACAGCGGCTGTGGAAATAACATTTCATTTTGGTCATCAGAAAGTGCATTGGCAAAGCCATTGAAAATTATCATGAAACTAAAATTAGTTGCTATTTGAAAAATTCTATTGAACCTTGTTGCCAGAGGACAGCTGAAGGGTGAGAAATAGCTATTTCCATGAATCTGAACAAGCCAAACCATTTTGTGATTTTTCACTCATTTTTGTTGTTGTTGTTGTTTTTTTGATAGGTGTCTATCAGCTTGCCCTCTGAGTTTATCAGCAGAGGAGAGAGACATGGTGACCTCAGCCCTTGATATGTTCACTGCTGCTTGTAAAAACAATGGTAATTTTCTGTGTTGTTGTTTTTCCTTATTGGTGCAAATTATCTTCTGGTTTAGTTCAGCTCTTCTGTATTCAGACTGAGAAAAGCAAAGCAGATCATTCACTTAGTGATACTCATAGGGTTTGATGAAATATATTACAAAAGTACAATCATCTGCTGCACATTTAAGTTTGATAAATCAAGCTGTATTTCTTGGAAATATAGAAGTAACTGTTCTCTCAGAGCATCTTCTGTGTCTTATTGTCTTGTGTGTAAGAATTTTACATTTTTTTTAGAATTTGTTATTATTACCTCGGTGACACTTTCAAGGGAGTGATGCCATTCAGTGAAATGTCAAAGCAAGTCAGCCAAACTAGATACATAGGAATACTGATAGTTATGCCTGTGTATGTTTACATTATATATACCCAGCCTACAACCCTATGGAAATCTGATGTATAGGATTGATGTTAAGATTGCACATAGGAATGACCTTGTTCCTATATAGATCTGTTGGTTATGACATTGTGCTGATGTCGGTTTGATGTAGGGAATCCACCCCTATGGTAATCCTACCAATACTGTGGAAACCTAACATCGGATTGACATAGTGATGCTGGCTGGGTATGTTTTTAATACTGCCATTTATTTCCATGGTCATGCATATTACATTCTTTTCTGTTCTGTTTTCTTACATCTTTCCCGTTGCCAGAAACCAGCCAGCAACAGCTTCTTAGTCAGTCAGAGTTTACCATCCAGCTCCTGGCCATATTGGAAGTTAAGTTCAAGGGTCAGGGCCGATTACTGAAAACCAGCTGTCTCACTCTTCTCCATGAGGCTTCTGTCAGCAGCGCGGGTAGAGCCACCATTGTCAGCAAATTTGATGTCCACAGGTGAAACTCGAATTTGTATGAACTTACGAAATCTCTAATTCATGACAACTGCATCTTGAAAGCAAATCTATTATATATTTCAGTAACTTGCAACCTTTGGCATGACTAACTGACCAAACTATACACTCTTCAGGCCTTAAATTTGGCAGGAAGGTGGCAATTGAAATAAGGAAGATGATGGCTATAATTAAAATTTGTTTACTTCAAGCATGTATTTCTTAAAAATAACAATGTTTATTGCTATGTAACATCTGTATTTTTGCATGTTTGTTTCGTAATATATAGTACTGTGAATGTCATAAAAAGTAACCGTATCAAGCGTTCAGTTTGGTGCACATGAGTTCTGAAGCAAGACTGTAGTTTATTACTTTTATTATATGAAAGAGAGAGAGAGAGGGCACATGATTGTTTATTCCGGGCAATGCCCGGTAGGTCATCTAGTTAATAATAACTGTGGTTTCTATAAAATATGTTTGGGGCATATGCATATTTATTGAGGGGTGACTGTTTTTGAAGAATTTCAGCAACATAGACACAAATTTTTCTGAAATGGCGCTTTGAGTTTTTGTGTGGACTAAGACAGATTTTTGTGTATTGTGGATGTAACACCGCGTTGATGAAAGATTGCCTTGTTTCTGCATCAAATGAAGTTTCGATATGAGCTAAACTTCAGCGAGATATAGTTTTTGGTGTTCATCATCATCATTGCCTTTCTCACCCTGGATCAGGGTATAGGCCGCCAACAAACACCTTCCATCCCTCTCTATCATGGGCCAGCCTCTTTACGTTATTCCAAGTCTTTCCGCTTCGTTGCACATCATTTTCTCTGGCTCTTCTCCACGTTCCGCGCGGCCTTCCTCTTGATCTCTTGCCCTGGGGATTCCAGTCCAATACCTTCTTCGTGATGCTGTTTCCTGGTCTCCTGAGAGTGTGGCCGATCCATCTCCATCGCCTCCTACCAATTTCCTCTATGACTGGGTTCTGTCTTGTTCTTTTCCATACAATTTCATTGCTGACCTTGTCTGTCCATCTGATCTTAAGTAGCTTCCTCAAACATCTGTTGATGAAAACTTGGATTCTCTTTATGCAGGCCTGGGACGCATTCCAGGTCTCACATCCATACAACAGGACTGACTTCACGTTCGAGTTGAATATCCTCAGCTTTGTTTTTAGAGATATATCCTTGGTTCTCCAAATCTTGCTTAAGGATGTGAAAGCTGCCTGTGCCTTTCCAATTCGTGCTTTGACTTCTGCCTCTGTTCCTCCCTTATTGTCAATGATACTACCAAGATAGCAGAAGGACTCTACATCTTCCAGTGGTTGATCTCCTACTGTGACTTGTTCGCTTAGGGGTGCAACAATTTTTAGGACCTTCGACTTCGCGGGATGTATCCTCAATCCAATAGATTCTGAAATTTTGTTTAGAGCTGTAGTCTTTGCTTGCATCTGGTCGTGTGTGTGCGACAATAGTGCCAAGTCATCTGCAAAATCTAGATCGTCCAGCTGTGTCCATGGGGTCCATTGTATGCCATTTCTTCCTCCACTGGTGGTTTCTTTCATAAGCCAATCAATCACCAGGATAAACAGAAATGGGGACAGCAAACAACCCTGCCTAACACCAGTCTTGATATCAAAGCTGTCAGTAAGCTCACCATCATGTACGACTCTGCAACTTGTCCCCTCGTACATGCTCTTGATAAGATTCACCATCTTCTCTGGGATTCCATAATGTCTCAATATTCTCCACAGTGTTTCTCTATCGATGCTATCAAAGGCCTTCTCGCAGTCAAGGAAGTTCACTATCAGTTGGGAGTTCCACTCTAGCGACTGCTCTACTATGATTCTCAGCGTGGCGATCTGGTCGGTGGTTGATCGATTACTCCTGAAACCAGCTTGCTCCTCGCGAAGTTTTTGGTCTGTTGCATTCTGTATTCGCTTGAGAATAATCCGATTGAAAACCTTTCCTGGGATGGAGAGAAGTGTGATTCCTCTGTAGTTACTACAATTGCTGAGGTCCCCTTTTTTTGGGAGCTTCACGAGGTGTCCTTCCTTCCAGTCCTTTGGAAACTTGCCTCCGATCCAAATCCTCGAGAATAGTGAGTGCAGACCCTCTGCAGCCCCAGCAGCATCTGCCTTCAGCGCCTCTGGTGGGATCTGGTCTGGTCCAGCTGCCTTGCCTCGATTTAACTGCTTTATGGCATCATTAATCTCTGCTTTAGTCGGAGGGTCGCAACTGATCGGTAAATCATTTCTTGCGGGTAGAATGTCGGGTGGGTTGCTTGGTGGAGGTCTGTTCAAGAGGCTGTTAAAATGTTCTATCCATCTTTTTGCCTGAGCTTCCTTTCCAAAAATAGCCTTCCTGTTGTAATCCTTGACAGGAACTTCAGGTTTTCCATATTTTCCAGCAAGAGTCTTTGTAGTCTGGTAGAGGATCCTCATGTGTCCTCCTGTTGCTGCCTTCTCTGCTTTCTCTGCTAACATTCCTATGAACTCCTCTTTGTCTTTTTTAATTGATTTTTTGACCTCTTTAGCTGATGCTCGGTACTCTTCCTGGTTACCAACTCTTGAGCTTCTTGTACGACTTGCATTTACCCGTTCTTTTAGGGCTCTTCTTATCCTTATCAAGTCCAGTGATTTTTGACTGATCCATTCCTTGTGTTCCACTTTCTTTTCCCCAATAACATCCTGACATGTCGATGTAAATACTCCTTTTACCTTAGCCCAGTGAGTCTCCAAATCTACTGTCTCTTCGAGGTCAACAAGGGGTTTGAATCTATTCCTCAGTGTCAGCTGGAACTCTTCCTTCTTGTCTCCATCCAGAAGGCTCACTTGAAACTTTCTCCTCTTTGTTCCTGCTCTGGTACCTTGTTTCTTGAGGCGGAGTTTGAGTCTTGCCAGCAGCATGTGATGGTCAGATCCAACATCTGCTCCTCTCTGTACTATGACATCCTCTAGTGAGCGTCTGAATCGTCGGGTGATGCAAAAGTGGTCAATCTGATTTTCAGTTACTCCATCCGGTGAAATCCAAGTGGCCTTATGGATCCTCTTGTGTGGGAATACTGAACCTCCAATCACATAGCTGTTAAATGCGCAGAAACTTGCAAACCGCTCTCCATTCTCATTCATTTGTCCTAAACCATTGCACCCCATAATGTCCTCATACCCAGTATTGTCCTGTCCTATCTTGGCATTGGCATCTCCCATTATAATGTTCACATCTTTTCTTGGCAATGTGTCAACTATTTCCTGAAGCTGGTTGTAGAAATCGTCCTTGTCCTCATCGGTTGCTTCATTTGTTGGGGCGTATATCTGCACAATGTTCATGTTGATGTTCTTGTTCTTACTAGTAAATGATGCCAATATAATTCTCCTTCCATAGGGTTCCCATCCCCTCAGTGACCTCTGGGCGTGCTTGCTCAAGATGATCGCTACTCCTTCTGTATGCTTTTTGTCCTCCCTTCCAGAATACAAAATCTTTTCCCCAGTATTAAGTTGTTTCAGTCCGGACTGTATCCAGCGGGTCTCGCTAACTCCAAGTATGTGCAGTCTGTATCGCCTCATCTCCATTGTAACCTGGGCACTCTTTCCTGCTTCATACATGGAGCGGACATTCCACGACGCAATCCGGAGTGACTTGCTTGTTGAAGGAGCAGTCGGGCCAGTGGCGTCCTTTCGGCTTTGTCCATTGTCCTTCATTGAATCTACAGGTGCAGATGCTCCCCCTTCTCCCAAGATAAAAGACTGATTTGAAGTATTTGCTTGTGTTTCTGTAACTGGTTTATTTTTACAGGGTGGGTAGTTGGCCCACCGCCAACTGGCTCTTCTCGGGAGACCAGGACCTTTGCACCTTTAGTCGCCTCTTACGACACGCAGTATCACGTCAGATGTATTCTCTGCTGTCCCTCTTCTACAAGAGAGCCCCGCATCTGCACGGGCGTTTTTGGTGTTAGGTATTACAAAAATTTAGAGAGGGAGGTGGGGTGGTTGTCGAGGTCAGAAACAGAGACCAGAAGAGAAACAAACGAAATTTGTCCTGAGAAATTTGTTTTGTGAAATGTTACCAATGTACAAAATTTTTCATCAATTTTCAGACTCATTGCAGCCCTGTTTGCTTTGATGATGAAGAAATCCACTTACGCCAGCTTAGCAGCAGCTTTGATGAATAACCTTGCCCTGGAAAAACGGTAGGATTGGCATCGTGATCATTTCTTGGTATATTAACTTCTAATGTGGGAAGTGTTGAGAGAACATTCAGCAGCCAAGTACATGGAACTGCGTGCAAGCAGTGCGATTTGACCCATTCTTATGTTATTGCTCAACACATTGCAGAAGTTCTACTGCTGATATATGCATGTTGTTTTAGATGTTGCAAAAGATAATGGAAACCTCCAACCTGTATTATTGTGGGTTTTTTTTGTAACTCACTGTGGACTACCTTTGTCATGACAGTTGCAGTAAAAATCATTGCTAGGATAACCTACTTTTAGAGGGAGCCTGCAGTTTCCAACTTCATAAATTTTTCTATCGCATTAATACCAGAGCAGTTATGGACTAACTTCGCCCACTAAATAATGCATTAATTTTCCTTCAGGTAGAAAGTCGCGAGACGTAATATGGCGAATAGGAATGAAGTTATGATAATTTTATGTACAACAACCACTGATTATGGTGACAGTAATTCTGAACATCCATTCAGGGGTTTTGCACTCTTTTGACAATTTCAGTGCCAGATGTGACTCAGTTAATCAAAACTTCTGTAAAATTAAAATTAAAGATTGGGATATTGTTTGTTATGTCCCAAATATCACCTGCCTATGTTAACCCTTGTCCTGCGCAACACACGAGACCAATAGTGTGGCCTACATTTTGCGAACCGAGTCCTGCGGGAGCCAATTTATTGCACAGCATCGTTGCTTCATGTGTTTTGTTTATTCCTTTGCTGCGACTATCGGTTTTTTCCACATTTTTTTTTCTCACTAATTTCACGTGTTTCGCTTGTTTATCTATCCTGTCACCTCTACAATGTCTAAGAAAGTGGTATCGTCCAATTACGTTTATTATGATGCAACTATTCGTAACTATTCGTCATACTCATTGTCATGATTCGGATGTTGTTAAAACTCACGCAGAGAGTGAGTTGTTGTTGTTTTACCAGGGCCATGAGAAATTGGCTGGTGGCCTTGAACGGTCCTCGCCAAATTATAGTTGGTGAGTAAATAAATGTAAAGTTAAACTGTTAGATTCACGCTTGTGGGTTTTAATGTTCGTGATTAATAAGTAATGGAGTAGGGGTGAAACAAGGTGGGGCTAGTTGACATTGTTAAGTATGACTAGACAAGTTTTTGCACGTTAACTGGCTGGTAGAATAGTGCAGACGTATTACTACAATTAAAATGGTGGGAGGTTTCGACCTATGAGATAGCTGAACTAATTGGGCCAGCGGACTAGCACGCTGGGTAGTTAGATAGTATAAGACATCGTGTAACGTTCAGATTTAGTGAATACAGACGAGAGAAGCATCGTTTCGTGAAGTATCTCCGGTTGGCCAGTACCTGAACTGTGTGGTCTGAAGACTAAGAAGTCCTTGCTAACGGACTGACTGAGCTCTAGAAAGAAAGGTCTGAGTGGGCTGACCTTTGAAAGCCCACGCTGCGCTATTTTGATGTTCGCGCCTCTCAGTAGGCGTGAGCAATGGTAATATATCTTAATTATTCAAGTATAATAGAGATCGGAGATAGAGAGAGAACTACAGCCTCATAGGAAGACTAAGGAAACCCCAGCTGGCACTCGACCACGAGTGTCCTGTATGATAGATCTATTGCCATAGTATGATTGGAATAATATAGCACATTGTTGATGAATTGAATAGTGATTGTGCATAAAATATAGTCTTTTGGCAACTGCTTAAATTACCTACAAGCCGAAGAGTGCTTCTGTAGGCTTTGAACGTACTGGGCTCTCCTAACATTTAAGCCCATATGATTTATGGAGAGTTTGCCTGGCGACTGGCCAGTGGCGACTCAACTGTCACTTTAAATTGATATCCAGTTTCGTATAATATACCTATTTACTATTGATTGCAGTACCTCCATAGTTACATGAATATCATTGGTTAAGTTATTAATTAGAGTTTTTGGTTTGAATATATACCTCTATTGTCTTTTGTTTTGTTATTAATATTTATGTAAACTATGGCCTGACCGGCCTGACATATATACGCTCTAGTTATTTAGTACTTTTCTTGTGTGGTTGTGTCCGAGTGTGAGTTAGCTGCCTCTCGTGCAGTCGTAACATCCCCAAGACCCTAACTCTGCTCGTGACATCTGGAGGGGACCCCACTGACATCTGGAGGGGACCCCACTGACATCTGAAGAGGACCCGTCACCTTCTGACATCTAGAGAACACTACTATCATCGGAAGAGGACCCCGTCAACAGCTGCAGGTCTACCACTCTAAGACTCCACTGTTATTTATGTAATTTTTGTAGTTTATAGTTTTGTATACTGCTGATTTTTGTTTTTGTTTCTCCCCCACATGTCTGGCATGTCCTCTCGTCATTGATCCTGGGACCACTACGAGGGACTGACAGCTAGCATCAGGAAAAGACAAGACCAGCGCTGTGGACCAAAGGAAAGAGCCAGTCCATTTTGCCCAGTTAAGTGAACCATCTGTATTTGTCTTCGTTTGAGGGGTTCGTCGTTCCAGCTCCCCTACTTTTGACAGGCATTATTTTTTTCTTTTGTGTTAGATTAGATAGGCGGGAGGTTGGAAGGGATCGAGACTCAGCATACCTCTTTTTGCCAGACTAGCAGATCTAGATGGCGTTTAAAACGGATAGGAGATACGCTTTGCCTTGAATAGTTCTGTAGGGACCTGTTATTCGTATAGATTGTTAGCGTTCTATCTTCCTCGTATTTTAGGAAGACGTCTCTCCTGTTCTTTTTCTTACCTTTTTGTAGATAGTTTCAGGTTAGTCAGGTCTGTTGTCGTTTGTTCTTTCTGTTAGTCTAGCGTCTTATTGTAATTTATCGTTCGTTCTGTTACTCTTGCGTCTTGTTTGTAATGTATTACCTTTTTATATATTCGTTATATAGTATTAATCTTTCTTGGTTACACTTTTTTTTCTTTTTTTTTTGATTACATACTTCCATTGATTCACGTGTTTTGACACGTTGAGCGGTTTTTAGAGGTAACTTGGCTTGGTGAGAGGGAAAAGTTTTTAAGAATTAACCCTCCTGTGCTGTAGAGTGACAACACTGTTTAAGTGACAACTATTATTGAATTGTTGGAATCCGTGCAGTGAGTACACTGCCAGTTCTTGCTAATTATTAATTTATACCGATCTCGTCTTTAAATTGACGGGCCCCCGAGAGGACAGTATTAGACTGTTTAGGGAGGTGACCTTTTTTTTGTGTAGTGATGAATAGTGAGTATTGGTTTTATTGTCGGCTGGTGCCGCCGCCCGAAGGAGCAATAAATTGTCTCAGGGGAAGAGTCTGTATCAGTGTCGAGGTGATATCAATATAAGAGCTATGTGAATTATATATATTGAGGATACTTTTTTTTAGTCGTCTGCGTATGACGTCGACCCGAGGAGAGCAATAATGAGATTGCCTCGTGGGATGGATGATATTGGTATTTTTCGATTATTTGAGAGATGTTTGGCAGTGGTAACGTAGTACACTGCGTATTCGTGTTTTGAGAGATATTTTGCAGTGGTAATAGAGGACACTGCGTGTTCGCGTTTTGAGATATTTTGCAGTGGTAACAGAGGACACTGCGTGGTCGTGTTTTGAGATATTTTGCAGTGGTAGCAGAGGACACTGCGTGGTCGCGTTTTGAGATATTTTGCAGTGGTAACAGAGGACACTGCGTGGTCGCGTTTTAAGAAGTTTTGGAGAAGTGTGGACTTGTTTTTTTATACAACCGATTATGACTATGATTTTCCGCGTTTCGTGGACCATCTAACGTAATACTATATATGACAAGTAAGAATAACCGATTATGATTGTGACTATCCATGTGGCCAGTGGATGAGTTACCTAAGAACATACCCGATATGGATATTGAATTGAACCGATTATGACTATATTACCGAGATGACTGTGACACTTGACGTGTGCATGGCTTGCGTACGGAAACGGCGCATTAAATTAACTGCTATCGCCTCGTGGCATCTCATCTATACCGGATTGGATGTTGGAAAGATTTAATTGTAATGTTATTTGAGATCTAGATTAGTGTTAAATGCGAGAAGCGCTATGTAATTCTTAACTCAAGACGAGGGCTACGCGGATTTTAAACGAGAACATCAGATTAATTTATCTTAAGGACGCTTCTGTTAGTGTTAATTAAGCTTAACTATGCCGAAATTTGTAGTTGTGATAGACCCGGAAATTTTGTTCTCCTATTTAAGTCTGTCATATGTATTGGCGTTGGATACTGATTAGCACCTCATTCAGAGACCGAGGGATGGTATCACATATTGTTCACCCATTGTGAACACTTTTCACCTACCCCTGTGCTTTCCTTTGTTCCAACAGCTATTTTACTGACGTCGACCCGTATTTTGGCCACACCAGACGTTGTTGCCCAGGGTCGAGGACGAGAAGTCATGGCAGACCAGGAGTCCAGATCCACTAATGCCATCGATGCTACTATAGTTATCTTTTCTTGAGTATTATTCATTGTATGTATGCATTCCTGATGACATTCGCACAGGATCAGTGTTGTACTCTAAAATTTTGGAGTTATGATTGTTAATGTCTACGTATTTAGAGGTAAGATTTAATCCTCAGAGAGATATATACTTTTGGACGGAGCCTTAAGATTTTCATGAAGTTTTGTCCATCAATGATACCCGTCCTGTAGGTTTTTTTCAACTTTAGTACTAGTCTTAGTTATTACCTAGTATTCTTAGTTAAGTTAACCTTTCGAGCAATTTCTCGACTCATGCCTTCCCTTTACGATAATAATTTATATCGTTAAAATTGCAAATTTTAACTGGGGTGGGGGATGTGTCATGATTCGGATGTTGTTAAAACTCACGCAGAGAGTGAGTTGTTGTTGTTTTACCAGGGCCATGAGAAATTGGCTGGTGGCCTTGAACGGTCCTCGCCAAATTATAGTTGGTGAGTAAATAAATGTAAAGTTAAACTGTTAGATTCACGCTTGTGGGTTTTAATGTTCGTGATTAATAAGTAATGGAGTAGGGGTGAAACAAGGTGGGGCTAGTTGACATTGTTAAGTATGACTAGACAAGTTTTTGCACGTTAACTGGCTGGTAGAATAGTGCAGACGTATTACTACAATTAAAATGGTGGGAGGTTTCGACCTATGAGATAGCTGAACTAATTGGGCCAGCGGACTAGCACGCTGGGTAGTTAGATAGTATAAGACATCGTGTAACGTTCAGATTTAGTGAATACAGACGAGAGAAGCATCGTTTCGTGAAGTATCTCCGGTTGGCCAGTACCTGAACTGTGTGGTCTGAAGACTAAGAAGTCCTTGCTAACGGACTGACTGAGCTCTAGAAAGAAAGGTCTGAGTGGGCTGACCTTTGAAAGCCCACGCTGCGCTATTTTGATGTTCGCGCCTCTCAGTAGGCGTGAGCAATGGTAATATATCTTAATTATTCAAGTATAATAGAGATCGGAGATAGAGAGAGAACTACAGCCTCATAGGAAGACTAAGGAAACCCCAGCTGGCACTCGACTGTTACGAGTTGGAAGAGGGGTGTGCCCTCGAGTGTTACGTTGGGGATTACTAAACTATAAATTTAGGTGTTCGACTGCATTTAAATCGAGAGGTTTTAGAAATTACTCTGCCATACCATGCCACATACACTAATAACAATTTCGAGTAAGTTATATCAAGGACCTTGTAGGGCCACAAATTTATTACCTAAAAGTCCTAACAATTTCGTCTATCTTACATATCAAAAGACAACATCAGCAGCATCAAATGAAAATACTAAAATACATAACTATAAATCTCCTCTAGAGTCTTAAGAGATTTGAGACTCTATATCATTCTGATTCATTCACAGTTTACTTAGTAATTATTTATCTTCAGAAATATAGACTGCCTACTACTTCACAAATAATATACTTATGTCTCAGACGACAATATTAACTCATTTAACTGCTTATAAAGGATCAAACCGTCAAGACACACTGACGTAGTTAAGATAGATCTAGATCTGTTCTAGGATGGGCTGGCAATCCCCAGCCTCATCCAGACACATCAATTACAATTTACAAATGTGTATATCAGTCACTCGTTCTAGATCTTAATTGCAAGTAAAACTTTATGGTCTTGCATTCCCTTGGTCGCACTTCTACTGGAAAGTTAGGGTCAGATTCACATCATCTCGAATCATTTTGATGGACTTACGATTGGTTCCCTGAAACGATTTCAGGGAACTGGAGAAAAGAGCTGTGGGTTATTTTCATTGTCTATCCAGGACATAGACATGACGTTAACAGTCTTATGGTTCCCTCTGGCTGAACCTTAGCCGACACCTTCGCAGAATAGGATACGCTGCATGGAGTGAGGTAGCATAAACATGTCACCGCTTATCTTCTGCAAATCACGTGACTGCTCAAATTTGATTGGTGCATCCACTTCGAGCTCCGCTCGCAGCGCCAATAGATTCTATTAATAGTAACAGACAAAGTCAGACTTAGGATGTCAAAACCTTTCGCAAAGTCTCTACACCCTAAACGTTTTATGTACGAATTTCCTCACTCCTTATTCGCCCCGTCTTTCCCTGTTAAAGTACACCCAAACCACGGGGTCGAAAACTGCATCGTCACTGTTAATTTATCCATTCGTTCTATCCTGACCCACTTTCTCTCCATCTCTAAGAAAAGCGTTACAAAAACAAACTGTCCACGGGAACAGTTCAAGGACGTTTGGACTGACTAAAATCAATGATGCCATGTAATAAACAATGCGTGACCTAGCACGGCAATTCAAATCCTAACCCTGACATATCCCCCACCCCAGTGAAAATTTTAAGAAAAATTTACACGATAAGATCCAAGAATCCCAAAGTTATTGTGGTAGGGGCTTAAGTAGTACTGTAGAAAGATGAGACTTAAGCTTGAGAAGAAAAATCTAACTAAGAACGTGCATATTGGATGGACAAACAGCATACAATTATTAATGCCACGTTCTATAGAATTTATTCTATTTAAACATTCCTACTGCACACAATCAAAATTCTCAGAAACATCTATAATAATAATGAGTATATCACTGTATACTGCTGGATTAAAGTATAACTATTATCAAATAATGAAGCCTTACTGAAGAAATAGGCTCATAATTATTTAGTCAACACACACAATTGCTGCTTATATACACATTCACACACAATATATTGTTAATTAAAATACTGTGGTATCCAATGGCAGCAGTAGCTCTGGTAGCTTGGTTTGCCATGTCTTCATCTCATTGACCCGCTGACAAGGGCGTCAGGTTTGCCAGAAGTTCAGGTCACAGTCAGGAATGACGCTGGTGGAAAGAGGATATTCACAAAAAAAAAGGATTGTAAAAATGGTTCATAACGTAATGAACAAGATAAATGTGAATCCATCCACCGTCTATTGAATCGTTTCCACGATAGGGAAGACTCTGCGGTCTACTATAATTATAACTATCATCAAAATGCACTCGTCGCGGCGGTCCCTGAGGCCGGTTATATTGTTGGCCTGGATAGTTGCCACGATAATCTGGGCGAGGCTCGTAAAAAGAATAAGTCTGATATCCTCGACGCGGGGATGCATTACCTCGATTCGGAAAATCTCTCTGTCTACAAAAAGGCGGCTCTGATTGAAAGCGTGAATTTGGGGCCTGACGACGAGTCGCCCTTGAACGATCGTGTCCGGTTGGCGCTCCTTTGCCTACGTTGGCATAACACGGTGTTGTAGTTGAAGGCTTTGCCAAAGGGCGATTTGGGTGAGCGGACGCGTATCGTTCGGCGCACGATGTGATTTCTTCAGAGGATGTCGGAGCCCTCTCTTTAAGGTGGGCGACTAAATCGGAATGACATGCGGTATAGATTTGGTCCTTTAAGACCAAATCGTATAGTTGGGAATAATTTCCGGTAGTTACGTTCGCGAGCTCTATCCAGCGATCTAAATAATGTTTCAACCGATTGACATAAGTTGAGAAATTTTCAGATGGCTCAGGTTTACATGAGCGAAATCTTTGATGGAAGCCATCCTCGGTATGCTGGAATCGCTTAACCCGGGTGTCCCCTCCAGTGTTACGAGTTGGAAGAGGGGTGTGCCCTCGAGTGTTACGTTGGGGATTACTAAACTATAAATTTAGGTGTTCGACTGCATTTAAATCGAGAGGTTTTAGAAATTACTCTGCCATACCATGCCACATACACTAATAACAATTTCGAGTAAGTTATATCAAGGACCTTGTAGGGCCACAAATTTATTACCTAAAAGTCCTAACAATTTCGTCTATCTTACATATCAAAAGACAACATCAGCAGCATCAAATGAAAATACTAAAATACATAACTATAAATCTCCTCTAGAGTCTTAAGAGATTTGAGACTCTATATCATTCTGATTCATTCACAGTTTACTTAGTAATTATTTATCTTCAGAAATATAGACTGCCTACTACTTCACAAATAATATACTTATGTCTCAGACGACAATATTAACTCATTTAACTGCTTATAAAGGATCAAACCGTCAAGACACACTGACGTAGTTAAGATAGATCTAGATCTGTTCTAGGATGGGCTGGCAATCCCCAGCCTCATCCAGACACATCAATTACAATTTACAAATGTGTATATCAGTCACTCGTTCTAGATCTTAATTGCAAGTAAAACTTTATGGTCTTGCATTCCCTTGGTCGCACTTCTACTGGAAAGTTAGGGTCAGATTCACATCATCTCGAATCATTTTGATGGACTTACGATTGGTTCCCTGAAACGATTTCAGGGAACTGGAGAAAAGAGCTGTGGGTTATTTTCATTGTCTATCCAGGACATAGACATGACGTTAACAGTCTTATGGTTCCCTCTGGCTGAACCTTAGCCGACACCTTCGCAGAATAGGATACGCTGCATGGAGTGAGGTAGCATAAACATGTCACCGCTTATCTTCTGCAAATCACGTGACTGCTCAAATTTGATTGGTGCATCCACTTCGAGCTCCGCTCGCAGCGCCAATAGATTCTATTAATAGTAACAGACAAAGTCAGACTTAGGATGTCAAAACCTTTCGCAAAGTCTCTACACCCTAAACGTTTTATGTACGAATTTCCTCACTCCTTATTCGCCCCGTCTTTCCCTGTTAAAGTACACCCAAACCACGGGGTCGAAAACTGCATCGTCACTGTTAATTTATCCATTCGTTCTATCCTGACCCACTTTCTCTCCATCTCTAAGAAAAGCGTTACAAAAACAAACTGTCCACGGGAACAGTTCAAGGACGTTTGGACTGACTAAAATCAATGATGCCATGTAATAAACAATGCGTGACCTAGCACGGCAATTCAAATCCTAACCCTGACATCGACCACGAGTGTCCTGTATGATAGATCTATTGCCATAGTATGATTGGAATAATATAGCACATTGTTGATGAATTGAATAGTGATTGTGCATAAAATATAGTCTTTTGGCAACTGCTTAAATTACCTACAAGCCGAAGAGTGCTTCTGTAGGCTTTGAACGTACTGGGCTCTCCTAACATTTAAGCCCATATGATTTATGGAGAGTTTGCCTGGCGACTGGCCAGTGGCGACTCAACTGTCACTTTAAATTGATATCCAGTTTCGTATAATATACCTATTTACTATTGATTGCAGTACCTCCATAGTTACATGAATATCATTGGTTAAGTTATTAATTAGAGTTTTTGGTTTGAATATATACCTCTATTGTCTTTTGTTTTGTTATTAATATTTATGTAAACTATGGCCTGACCGGCCTGACATATATACGCTCTAGTTATTTAGTACTTTTCTTGTGTGGTTGTGTCCGAGTGTGAGTTAGCTGCCTCTCGTGCAGTCGTAACATCCCCAAGACCCTAACTCTGCTCGTGACACTCATATATTAGTACTGATGGTCTGAAGTTCGAACTAGGGAAAATCTTAGGGAAACTTTTGACTTGGATCTGGTTGTCGTCTACATGTGAAATGAGAAGAAAGAGGCCATCTGCGTATTTGAGAAACTATTTTATGTCTGTAATAATGTAATACCAGGGCATGCCGCATAAGTGCATCTGTCGGTAGGTTTTTCATCAGGGAAAACTGGGAGAAAATGACCGACCTGGTTTTTGGTCGTTATCGTTATTTGACGTGGTAATTAGAAAAATATTGTGTTTCTTTGATTAAACCGCTTTTCGGTACATGTATGTACTCTTCGAGCTGGAAATAAAATCTTTTGCTAAATGTGTGCCAAGGGAACAAATGTGCAGTGATTTTTTAAAAATACCCTTGTAATGGCTTGTTTTAAAGGGCCCACTAAGAAAAATGCTGGCTGTCTGTAAGCTAATTTAAAGTTTTATGTCGTGATGAAATTTTGTTGAAAAATTATGATAAATTACACAGTCCATGCATGAAACTATTTTTCCTTGGGATGTCAGTCTGTTACTCGTAAAAAAAAGTATTTCAAAATACCACTGGCAGCAGGTAACTGACAACAAATTATCAAAAAAATAGAAAATCTATGGGGTGTCAGCAAGGCTTTGCAGCAAAGTCAGAAGGTGGCAAGAAGAAAAAGTTGTATGTAGCAAAGCCTCGTGCAAGAAATAATACAGAAATGATACAACTTTTTATTTTTGCCAGATTTTGACTTGGCATCATGTAAATACACTGCAGTAGCCCCAGTTTTCACTTTTGTTGTAGAATTTATGATTTAGGCATGTCATTTAGCAATGTTGATGACACGATGTTAGTCATTGTGTTGATATGATCAAGGCAAGCAGTGGATTTGGGCTTATTGAGTACCGCTAGTTCTAGTTAATGACAAGTGATCTTCTCATCCCTACAAGTTACCTGGTGGACCCAGCAATGTACATGTATGTTCATCATGTTAGATCCATTGTACACTTCTGTGAGTTTTGAGCCTGTTAAAAGATCTGGCCCTTCATTTTCAATAATGTTTTGCAAATACCAGGTTGAAATCCATGCTAAGAGACACCATTGAAGATGCCATATTGCCAGCATTTGAAAAACTACTGGTGAGTCCGGTTTCTTTGTGCTGTCCATCATATTGAGATGCTATTGATTTATTGCTTATTGACACACAGATTGTTACGACAAACACAAGTTTCTGAGAGCATGATTAGTTAAGGTCCTGTTTTCTAACTTTGTATGTTAACTTTCTCTGTCCTGATCAATGCATGGTGCGTTGATCGCCAGATGCCTGACCAACGCACCATGCGTCAATCGTCATGTATGTTTCGCTTTTTTTTCTCCCACCATCTCTTTCCTGAGGCTAAATATAGCAGCAGACACACGAGATCACACTGAATTGTACATAACATAAAACTTCTGCTTTTTCCCATCAGTATGGTATATAACAACATGAACTTTGTGTATGTTTTACTCTTGTTTTTGCTATTTGAAAAGTACACCTTAGTAGAGTTACGCTCTGTGTTGTGTCCCTTGGGCATGTAGTGCTAAATGGCCTGGGACAGAAAGAGTTAAGTTTGTGATTACCTCTGACCTCATTTGAGAGACTAATAGTTAAATGAATTGGAACATTGCGAAAATCTTTGCAGAAGTGTACAAGAGGTTTCTGTGTGAGATATACATTGTATTACAGGCTTTCTACTTTTTCTTCCATATTTATGTGGAACAGCAAAGTAACAAGACTTCCCCATCTATTGCTGGACAAGCTGCTTCTATAGCAACCAACCTAGCTGCAGACATGATGATTCGCAACAAAATGGCTGCCAGGGCTTCCCTCTGGAATGGAATTGCACAATTACTGGTGAGTTGTTTAGTTTGAAATATCATCGGCTGGCTGTTGGAACCTGGTTAAAACTGAAATCAAAGGTTATTGTAATGAGACTGCAGTATTTTACATAGAAAGCCATAGCTGAGCAGTGAATTTATCCCTCTTAGCACCTGACCTTTTTAAGCATTTGTTCCCAAGAATACACAGGGGTTTTGTAGAGACAGGGAAAAGAAAGTGGCTAGTCACAGAAAATCACTTTTCACAAGGAAGGAGTTGTCAGATCCCATTACGTATATATATATAGTTTTTTGATATGTCAGGCCAGAGTTTTCTGCTATTGTATGACAGTACACAATACAGCCTGCTACTGTCACCCCCACTGTCTTGTGGGTCATCTCGGGAGAGAGGAAGACTAGGGGAAGGTAACCCTGAATACAAATACCACACTGCCTTGTGTGTTGCTATGATAGCAAAGGCTATGGGAGTAAACCCAGACAGAAAATCAGGAGTGGAGACCCGAAGGTGGTTGTCAGGGAGAACTGCATCAAACTGGCTTCCAGCATCTCCTGCAGCCGGACTAGTTCCAAATGTATTGACCTGGTCTCTCCCTTGGGTTTAACTAGAATGGCAGAGAGAGGGGTGGTGCCTCTGGGCAAAGCACCATCTCTTAAAAATAGCCCAGGCAAGGCAGCAAAACGAGGAGGCGTTTGCTCGGGCTTGGCAAGCGTCTGTCTCTCCTCTATAAGCCCACCCATTTCCGATTTGGAGAGGACACTCCAGCCATCCGTTACGGATGGGCACAACACGGGAGGTGGCAGTTACCGGTGATAAGCTCAATCCATTTGGCGTACGGATGAGCGCCAGGGGTCCCCTCTGTCGGTGGGAGCGGCTTTTCAGCTGCATTGATCAACTACCGCCCGCCGTAACCTGGGCAGCCCCCAGGCAGTTGGGTGTTGTTCCGCCACGTCAGCCTGCTTCATAAGGTGGTTGGAGCTAGACCAAAAGTCAAAAAGCTGACGTAAAGTGTGCACCTGGCAAAAACAGAAAAATACTAAAACTTGGTACCTGGAACGTCAGAACAATGCGCCCAGGCTTGCAACAGCAAGATCTCACTGATATTGATTCCATCAGGAAATCCCAAATTATTGATCGAGAACTTCAGCTACTAAACATCGACATCGCTGCCCTTCAAGAAACTCGACTTCCCGACTCCGGGTCAGTCAAAGAAGAAAACTACACCTTCTTCTGGCAGGGCCTTAGCAGCGAACAGCCGAGAATCCACGGCGTGGGCTTTGCCGTAAAAAACTCCCTTATCAATTCGATCGCAACTCCAATTGGAGTGTCAGAACGCATCATGACACTCAGACTGAACACCCGGTCTGGTTTTACCAACATTATCTGTGTCTATGCCCCAACACTTACCTCCTCTGACGAAACCAAAGACATTTTCTACGAGGCATTGCAGAGGACTCTCCACAACATCCCTCTCACCGAAGGCCTGCTAATTCTGGGTGACTTTAACGCTCGAGTGGGAGCAGATCACTCCGCATGGCCAAAGTGCATTGGGCACTTCGGCATTGGCAACATCAACGAAAACGGGCAGCGCCTTCTGGAGCTATGCTCCGTAAACTCATTATGTGTTACAAACACGTACTTTGACCTTAAGAGATGCCAAAGAACATCATGGCGCCATCCCAGGTCTGGCCATTGGCATCAATTAGATCTTATTCTCTCAAGGAGGAAGAGTTTGGGCTGTATAAAAATAACTCGTTCCCTCCACAGTGCTGACTGTGACACCGACCATGCACTGGTAGTCAGCAAAATCAAAATTTCGGCCAAGAAAATATACAGATCAAAAGCCCCTTCAATCCCTAAGATCAATGTAACAGCAATCAGAGATGAATCAAATAGAAAGTCATTTGAAAAGTTATTTGCTGAAAGCATGGATAATGTCACCCAATGTGACTCGGTAGATGAAACATGGAACACTCTCAGTTCAAAAATTCATGACTGTGCCATCAAGTCTTTTGGACAGCATAAAGTTTCAAACAACGACTGGGTAGCCCAGAACAGCGAAATTCTCCTACCTCTCATTGAGCAAAAGAAATCTGCTTTCAATGAGTATAACAAAAATTGCAATCAGAGTACAAAAACTTGTTTGAAAAATGCAAAAGCTAAACTTCAGCTGGAGGTAAGACGTTGCGCCAACAAATACTGGACAGACTTGTGTAACAGCATACAAGAGGCAAATGAAAAGGGAGATATGAAAACCGCCTTTAGTCAGATGAAAGTAGCTCTTGGGCCAATCATCACAAAAAGCGCCCCACTTAAGTCTGTAAATGGTGAACCCATCACAGATAAAAATGAACAACTGAATAGGTGGGTAGAGCATTACTCTCTGTTGTATTCAACTGAGAAAAATATTCCACCAGATTTTGAGGAACACCTCCAAAAACTGCCAATAATGGCCGAACTTGACGCTGAACCTTCCTTAGTCGAGCTTTCCAATGCAATCGACCACCTGTCTGCTGGAAAAGCCACAGGAAGTGACAACATTCCTGCAGAGGTATTAAAAGACCTAAAAGGCCCACTATTACCACACCTGTATAATCTGTTACTGCAGTGTTGGAAAGAAGGCGTGATACCACATGATATGAGAGACGCCAAAATTGTCACACTTTACAAGAACAAAGGAGACAAAGGCGACTGCAACAACTATCGAGGCATATCCCTCCTCAGCATTACTGGAAAGGCTTTTGCTCGCGTCATCCTCTGCCGCCTTCAACAACTGGCGGAAAAAGTCTTACCAGAAACACAATGTGGCTTTCGAAGCAAACGATCAACTATTGACATGATATTTGCACTTCGGCAAATCCAAGAAAAATGTAAAGAACAAAACAGGCCGCTTATAACATGCTTTGTGGACCTAACAAAGGCTTTCGACACCGTAAGCCGATCTGGCCTGTATGCAGTCCTTAAATCCATAGGCTGTCCACCAACATTGCTAAAACTTATTGCATCCTTCCACACTGACATGAGGGCATGTGTCAACTTTGAAGGGCTGCACATCCAATTCATTTGCTGTAAACAGCGGTGTGAAGCAGGGATGTGTTCTTGCTCCTACCTTATTTGGTATATATTTTGCAGCCCTACTCAAGAATGCCTTTGGTCAATGTTCAGGTGGAGTACTTATTAACACCAGAGTGGACGGCTCCATTTTTAATGTTGCCAGACTAAAAGCAAAATCTCGTACAGAGCATATTATGTTACAAGAGCTCCTCTTCGCAGATGATGCTGCAATCGTGGCCCACGATGAAACCACGCTCCAGGCTCTCATCAATAGCCTTGCCAAAGCCTGTGACAAATTCATGCTAAAGATCAGTGTCTCAAAAACTGTAGTTTTGACACAAGGCTTGAGAAACCCCAACCCAATCATGCTGAATGGCTCTCCTCTGGAGCAAGTGGGAAAATTCTGCTACCTAGGCTCAACCATCAGTGGTAGCACAGACATAACAACTGAAATAAATGCCAGAATAGGAAAGGCGGCCACAGCTTTTGGCAAACTCTCAAAAAGGGTGTGGAACAATAGCAAGCTGACCATCAAAACAAAGGTACTCGTGTACCAAACTTGCGTCCTAAGCACCCTGCTGTATGGCTCAGAGACATGGACCACCTACTCCAAACATGAAAGATCCCTCAACTCCTTCCACCTGCGCTGCCTACGCAAAATTCTCAAGATCAAGTGGCAAGACAGGATCTCAAATATCGAAGTTCTGAGCCGAGCCAACATTCCATCAACTCAGGCTCTCCTAGGCAAAAAAAGACTGCGGTGGCTTGGACATCTCCACCGTATGGAAAATGATCGCATCCCCAGACAAATTCTCTACGGGGAACTTGCTACTGGCAACCGACCCAGAGGTAGGCCACATCTGCGATTCAAAGACACTTGCAAGGTCACGATGAAAGCATTCAACATCGACCCCAATGAATGGGAGAACCTTGCAAATGATCGAAGCAGATGGAGACAAAAATTGCGCAGTGGCACGCTCGCAATAGACTTCAAGGCAAAAGAAACATACCTGACAAAACGACAGAGGCGGAATGAAAACACTCGCCAAAGTGAACCCAAAAGAATGACCTGCAATCACTGCCATCGCACTCTCGGGTCAAACATTGGTAGAATAAGCCACGAGAGAAGCTGTCAGTCAAAGTGAAAGTGAATATTCTAGCTGCTAAGACCGTCTGTAAAGACGCTAAAGGCCATATATATATAGTTTTTTGATGGGAAGAGAACAGAGATGAGAATATGAATTTGAAACAGGGGAAACATTTAATTTTCGTTATGAAAATTAGCTCATTTGCAATTCAAAACATAATTGTCAACAACAAAAAGTCAACAATTGAAGCTTGAAAACCAACTTGGAGAAACTTTGCATGCAGTAACTCATATTTTTGTGCAGTCCTGGACTTTTTACACTTGTGTTTTGTCATGCAAACCTCATGGAGGCCCCTTTCATCAGAGCTAACTGCAGTAGTATCTAGATCTAGATCAGATTCATCACTTGACACCATAGTTCACAACAGTCACTACATCTAGATCTAGCCTCAGATAAAAAATTCTCAAAAAAATCCCAATTCTCGTCTTGGAACAACTCTGTTTGCTTTGTTCAGCCCAGAAAGATTGTGGGAGTAGCTTCCCTTGAAGTAAAAAATAGTTTAAAAGGTTGGAGCTGGCACACAGATTCCCGAAACAAGACATCCGATATATCGGATCTCACGTATTTGTCGCTACTTAATCCACATCTGATATATCGGATGTCACATGCTAAGAGGGTTAAGTCAGTATTTTTTCTATTTGGCTTTGCAAGTAGGCTCCGGCTCAGGAACAACAGCCCTTGAATTTAGTTTGAACAAGGTTCCAACAGCTGACCAATGATATCTGTATACAGGCTGTCTTTTTTCCTGGTTTTTTGTTGTTGTTTTCATTTTTCCACACAACTCCTAAATACATTTCTCCACCTTTCATGATAGAACAGCGCTTTGGATTCTTAAGATTGTATGTGAGCGAGCCCCACTAGCACTAACCTCAAGGGAAGCCGCACTGGACCAAATGGAGAAAATCGCGATGAAACACAATTATGCGATTTTTTAAGTTCAACTATTTTTCTGCATTCTTTGAAAATATTAGGTCTCAAATCAGGCTCTACTATTGCTTTTAATGCCTTTAATTTTGCCTTTGTCATACAATATCATTTCAGTAATGGGGTTCATTGAACTCCCAATAACTTCAAAATTAATAAACCTATTGTCACAAACTTTTCACACGGGATGTATCATTTATATTGGCATGGACATGCAAAATTTCAAAGCCTTAGGTTAATTACAAGTACCCGATGCTTGGGAGATAGTAAGGCCACCCATCTCACCGAGAGCGAAAATCACTCCTCCATCTTTAATGGCAATTTTCTCGGTCCGTTTTTGACGGGGGGGTTGGTGTCTTTAAAAAGCCATAACTTTGCAAGGAAAAGGAGCACTGCAATAATTTTTACACCAAATTAAAGATGAGATTTTAAATTTTATGGTGACAATCATAACTCAAAACTGAAATAATGTGACTTCCGTTGAGGTTAGTGAGGCTCACTTACTGTCAGGGTTTAGGTACTATAATTGCCGTGCTGGGTCATGACTTGCAAGGAGTTGATTTTTTCACGGTCTCGTTGATTATAACCAGCGTAATTTTGTCCTTCGCCCGTGCAGATGCGGGGCTCTCTTGTAGAAGAGGGACAGCAGAGAATACATCTGACGTGATACTGCGTGTCGTAAGAGGCGACTAAAGGTGCAAAGGTCCTGGTCTCCCGAGAAGAGCCAGTTGGCGGTGGGCCAACTACCCACCCTGTAAAAATAAACCAGTTACAGAAACACAAGCAAATACTTCAAATCAGTCTTTTATCTTGGGAGAAGGGGGAGCATCTACACCTGTAGATTCAATGAAGGACAATGGACAAAGCCGAAAGGACGCCACTGGCCCGACTGCTCCTTCATCAAGCAAGTCACTCCGGATTGCGTCGTGGAATGTCCGCTCCATGTATGAAGCAGGAAAGAGTGCCCAGGTTACAATGGAGATGAGGCGATACAGACTGCACATACTTGGAGTTAGCGAGACCCGCTGGATACAGTCCGGACTGAAACAACTTAATACTGGGGAAAAGATTTTGTATTCTGGAAGGGAGGACAAAAAGCATACAGAAGGAGTAGCGATCATCTTGAGCAAGCACGCCCAGAGGTCACTGAGGGGATGGGAACCCTATGGAAGGAGAATTATATTGGCATCATTTACTACTAAGAACAAGAACATCAACATGAACATTGTGCAGATATACGCCCCAACAAATGAAGCAACCGATGAGGACAAGGACGACTTCTACAACCAGCTTCAGGAAATAGTTGACACATTGCCAAGAAAAGATGTGAACATTATAATGGGAGACGCCAATGCCAAGATAGGACAGGACAATACAGGGTATGAGGACATTATGGGGTGCAATGGTTTAGGACAAATGAATGAGAATGGAGAGCGGTTTGCAAGTTTCTGCGCATTTAACAGCTATGTGATTGGAGGTTCAGTATTCCCACACAAGAGGATCCATAAGGCCACTTGGATTTCACCGGATGGAGTAACTGAAAATCAGATTGACCACTTTTGCATCACCCGACGATTCAGACGCTCACTAGAGGATGTCATAGTACAGAGAGGAGCAGATGTTGGATCTGACCATCACATGCTGCTGGCAAGACTCAAACTCCGCCTCAAGAAACAAGGTACCAGAGCAGGAACAAAGAGGAGAAAGTTTCAAGTGAGCCTTCTGGATGGAGACAAGAAGGAAGAGTTCCAGCTGACACTGAGGAATAGATTCAAACCCCTTGTTGACCTCGAAGAGACAGTAGATTTGGAGACTCACTGGGCTAAGGTAAAAGGAGTATTTACATCGACATGTCAGGATGTTATTGGGGAAAAGAAAGTGGAACACAAGGAATGGATCAGTCAAAAATCACTGGACTTGATAAGGATAAGAAGAGACCTAAAAGAACGGGTAAATGCAAGTCGTACAAGAAGCTCAAGAGTTGGTAACCAGGAAGAGTACCGAGCATCAGCTAAAGAGGTCAAAAAATCAATTAAAAAAGACAAAGAGGAGTTCATAGGAATGTTAGCAGAGAAAGCAGAGAAGGCAGCAACAGGAGGACACATGAGGATCCTCTACCAGACTACAAAGACTCTTGCTGGAAAATATGGAAAACCTGAAGTTCCTGTCAAGGATTACAACAGGAAGGCTATTTTTGGAAAGGAAGCTCAGGCAAAAAGATGGATAGAACATTTTAACAGCCTCTTGAACAGACCTCCACCAAGCAACCCACCCGACATTCTACCCGCAAGAAATGATTTACCGATCAGTTGCGACCCTCCGACTAAAGCAGAGATTAATGATGCCATAAAGCAGTTAAATCGAGGCAAGGCAGCTGGACCAGACCAGATCCCACCAGAGGCGCTGAAGGCAGATGCTGTTGGGGCTGCAGAGGGTCTGCACTCACTATTCTCGAGGATTTGGATCGGAGGCAAGTTTCCAAAGGACTGGAAGGAAGGACACCTCGTGAAGCTCCCAAAAAAAGGGGACCTCAGCAATTGTAGTAACTACAGAGGAATCACACTTCTCTCCATCCCAGGAAAGGTTTTCAATCGGATTATTCTCAAGCGAATACAGAATGCAACAGACCAAAAACTTCGTGAGGAGCAAGCTGGTTTCAGGAGTAATCGATCAACCACCGACCAGATCGCCACGCTGAGAATCATAGTAGAGCAGTCGCTAGAATGGAACTCCCAACTGATAGTGAACTTCCTTGACTACGAGAAGGCCTTTGATAGCATCGATAGAGAAACACTGTGGAGAATATTGAGACATTATGGAATCCCAGAGAAGATGGTGAATCTTATCAAGAGCATGTACGAGGGGACAAGTTGCAGAGTCGTACATGATGGTGAGCTTACTGACAGCTTTGATATCAAGACTGGTGTTAGGCAGGGTTGTTTGCTGTCCCCATTTCTGTTTATCCTGGTGATTGATTGGCTTATGAAAGAAACCACCAGTGGAGGAAGAAATGGCATACAATGGACCCCATGGACACAGCTGGACGATCTAGATTTTGCAGATGACTTGGCACTATTGTCGCACACACACGACCAGATGCAAGCAAAGACTACAGCTCTAAACAAAATTTCAGAATCTATTGGATTGAGGATACATCCCGCGAAGTCGAAGGTCCTAAAAATTGTTGCACCCCTTAGCGAACAAGTCACAGTAGGAGATCAACCACTGGAAGATGTAGAGTCCTTCTGCTATCTTGGTAGTATCATTGACAATAAGGGAGGAACAGAGGCAGAAGTCAAAGCACGAATTGGAAAGGCACAGGCAGCTTTCACATCCTTAAGCAAGATTTGGAGAACCAAGGATATATCTCTAAAAACAAAGCTGAGGATATTCAACTCGAATGTGAAGTCAGTCCTGTTGTATGGATGTGAGACTTGGAATGCGTCCCAGGCCTGCATAAAGAGAATCCAAGTTTTCATCAACAGATGTTTGAGGAAGCTACTTAAGATCAGATGGACAGACAAGGTCAGCAATGAAATTGTATGGAAAAGAACAAGACAGAACCCAGTCAGAGAGGAAATTGGTAGGAGGCGATGGAGATGGATTGGCCACACTCTCAGGAGGCCAGGAAACAGCATCACGAAGAAGGTATTGGACTGGAATCCCCAGGGCAAGAGATCAAGAGGAAGGCCGCGCGGAACGTGGAGAAGAGCCAGAGAAAATGATGTGCAACGAAGCGGAAAGACTTGGAATAATGTAAAGAGGCTGGCCCATGATAGAGAGGGATGGAAGGTGTTTGTTGGTGGCCTATACCCTGATCCAGGGTGAGAAAGGCAATGATGATGATGAATTTTGTCCTTGAACTGTTCTCGTGAACAGTTTGTTTTTGAAACACTTTTTCTTAGAGATGGAAAGAAAGTGGGGCGAGATAGAATAAATGTATAAGTTAGGAGTGACAGTGCAATTCTCGATCCCGTGATTTTGATGAACACTTAGAAGGGAAGAGAAGGGGTGAATAAGGATAGATAGTTTAAGACGCTTAGTCGCGTTCAGAAATTCGTACATAAAATGTAGAAAGCACGAGGGTTTAAAGTGTCACGAGTGGAGTGAGTGCAATTAAGGGGATTGCTACAGAGCGGGTGTAGAGTAAGAAAGGCTCACAGTAGACAGCAAGTTAAGCGTGCTGTTGTGAGTAGTGGGGGCGGGGTCTGAAGGAGGCGAAAGCGCGGTATTACTATCACTGCAAGTTAGAAGGTCCTAGGGATCGGACCTGTGAATAAAAGCCCATCGGGCGGACATAAAGGGGAAGCAGTCGAGAAGACTAGTGAGAGTCTTTCCAGTTATGACTGGTGTCGGGGACGGGCCGCAGAGCCACCTCGATGAGCACAGGGGATAGGCCAGCATAGGGCCGGAGGCCACACATAGGCCAGAAGTGAGGCTGTCAGTGTAGGGCAGTGGAGGCACATAAAGTCGTGGCAGTCAGGTCACGGACAGGGACGTAGATATGAGAGTGAATGAGATACTATATTGTTGCCATGTTGATAGGCTAGTGAACTGATACTATGTTGTTGCCATGTTGATAGGCTAGTGAACTGATACTATGTTGTTGCCATGTTGATGGCTATGGAAATAATAATGTGTTATTGCCCTGCGGAGGTGCTAGGGGAGTGCTACGGTGTATGACAATAGGAAGGTGATATTGAGAGACTGCGGTGCCAGTAAATTATTAATGTACTATTAAGACCCTGAGGGGAGAGGCTGAGGCCGAAGTGCCTTTAGGAGTAACTACCGGATTGTGGATCCGAGGGAGAGTGTGTGTGAGAATAAGGCCGTTGTACGGCAGGCATTTCAATAATATAATGTATGTAATTGCGCTATTATTTGTATAATTATGTTTAATAAATGTGTGAGTCTGATGGATTGTTCTGTTAAGTGTTAACTTGTTTGTTCGTGATTGTTGTCCTGTCATAAACTATTACATTTCCCAGTCTGGGATTTGTGACACTGGGGGCTCGTCCGTTGTGACACTGGGGGCTCGTCCGTTGTGACACTGGGGGCTCGTCCTGTTTACCTGTGGTCATTTTGACATTGTGTATTCGTTATATCTAGTTGTTTTTCTGTTGTGCTAGGAATTCATGCTGTTGTCTTTGTTCGTCGGATGAATGGAAATTTCATGATATGATTTATGTATGTTTATGAATAATAATATGTATTGATGCATGTATTGCTATGAATAGGTATTAATGTGTATTTAAACTTTCCAGAGTGTGTGCGTGCAGCCTGAGGAGACGAGCAGCCAGAGCTCCGATTAAGGGGAGGAGTTAAACTCAAAATTTGAAAGTTAAGTAAAAGTCAAAATTTTTGTGCCCTGGATTGTGGGCTGTTCCTTTAATCTGTCTTTTTCTCTGTTTTTGCTGTTTTCGTTGTAATTGATTGTACGGGCGGTGGCGCGGGTTTGCTGTGGTGAGCGTAGTTTGTCCTCTTCGGGAGGTGGGCTAAATTTGGAACTTCGTTCATCACAGCGAACAGTTCTATAGGGACCTGTATTTTTGTTTAGATTGTGCCGTTCCGTCTTCCTCGTTGTTTTAGGAAGACGTTTCTCTTGTCCCTCTTCTACCTTTCTGTAGATACGTTCTTTTTTTTTCAGACTCTGTTCTTGTTCGTACCGTGTAGTGTAATCGGCGTAGTTAGGTTGCATTTTTTTTTCCATTATATTTTCTTTTTTACGTCTTTGTCCTAGTCTGGTTCGTTGTCCTTGACGTCCTTGTGGTCTTTCTACTGAATTTCCTTATTCTTGTCTTTTCTATTTTTTTTTTATTATTAATAGTGCTATATATTTTATAAATATAGAATTAGTTAGGAAGTACGTAAATTTCTGAATTGTATTCGAGACAAGTGGGTGTTGCTATTATAGTGACATAGTTTCAGGTCTCTGGTTAGTGATCATACCGACAGGGTAGCCGTTTTCATAGTATACATACCATAACCATAAATCTGTGAAATGGCGGAACGCCAACAACTAATGAAGTTGGGTAAGGAACTTGGCCTTGAGGGAGACGAGCTACGCGGCTGGATTAAAGAACAGCAGGCAGAAATGCGCGATGAGCTTGCTAAGGATAGAGAGCGAGAGGAGCAGGAGAGACAGGATAAGGCTCAGGAGAGGGAGTTAAAGTTAAAGGAGATAGAGGCGCAAGTAAAGATTGCGGAATTAGAAAGCAAAAAGAATGCGCCAACAGAAACAGTTGAGCGGCAGGTACACAATAAAGGTGGCGTTAGGATTAAGCTCCCTACGTTCGACGACCGGAAGGACGACATAGACGCCTTCCTTTACAGGTTCGAGCTGAACGCACAATTGCAATGGGGGGAAAATAAGGAATTATGGGCCACGTACCTGGCATCGCTATTGCAGGGGCGAGCGTTAACATACTTTAAAGAGCTACAGCGCGAAGACGTACAAGATTACGATAAGCTGAAGGCTTTGCTGCTTCGCCGATTTGCGCGTACCGAGGAATACTTCCGGGAGCAGTTTAGGCGAGCACGTGCAGATACCAGGGAGGACTTTGCTGCCTTCGTCGCGAGACTAACTGAGTATTTCGCGAACTGGGTAGATTTGGCGCATGTGGGCACGGATTTCGCTAAACTGAAAGACCTAATGATCCGTGACCAGCTGTACGCGTCGTGCCACAAAGATCTGGTGGCTTTCCTGAAAGAGAACGAACCCGCGACGGTGCAGGAGGCGTCTAAGTTGGCGGAGGCATACCGTACGGCGCATCCGTCCAAACCAGTCGCCAGGGCGTACGTCCAAGATGCTGGGTACGTCGCCGTTGTCGAGGGGTCGCCGGCAGGACTTGGGGACAGGTCGCGTCAGCGTGGTGCCTATAGCGGGCAAGCCCAGGGGCAGCGTAGGGGCTATCACCAATCACCGGCGTATGGATCCGGTAAGTTTGACCGAGCAGGAGGGCTAGGTCGCGGTAATGGCCGGGGGCGAGTTGTGACCTTTGCCGAGGACCGACGGCATAGGGACTCTAGTTCCGGTCGCGAGGGGTCACGGGGACCCAGGCCTAGAGCAGCACAGGGAGCGGAGTGTTGGACTTGCGGACGCGTGGGTCACTTTTCGCGCGAGTGTAGGGCCGCGAAGTGTTGGAACTGCGGAAGAGCAGATCACATCAGCGTGAACTGCCCTGCAGGTAGGATAGCGGCGAACGTGGACAGTAGCTCCAGTCCATGTTCCCCAAATAAATTTCATCATGCGGCTGCGTGTGTTACATCGGACAACGGAGGCGGACAGTATTCTAAGTGTCCCAGTTGTGAGAAGTTATTATCTTCCGGTGTTTTACCTTGTAGGAGAAAGATCCCCGTTATAAATTCATGTCATACAGGAGGTGGTCTTAGGGTTTATCCGGGGTTTGTTGGGGACGAACCGGTCTCGGTTTTACGAGATACAGGATCTACCGTTGTGGGAGTGCATAGGGATTGCATTCGGGATTCACAGCTTACAGGTGAGACTGTCCCGTGCATACAATTTTCGGGGGCCATTGAGAAATTACCCATGGCAGGAATAATGATAGATACACCTTTCCTTAGCGGGGAAGTCGAAGCAGTCGTTGGCTGTTTTCCAGGCGCCCAGCTCATCATTGGGAATGTATCACGGGTAGTTTCCCCTTCCGATGAGAACGTGCAAGCATGGTCGCAATCAAAAGGTATTGACTTTTGCGCCGCGGTCGAAACACGTCGACGGGTAGCGGATAAAGATAAGATTAGACCTTTGGCGACGCCAGCGGCCAACCTAGATATCACGCCAGAGCGCTTGGCGAGATTACAAAGAGAGGATCCATCATTAAACCCATGTTTTGGGGAAGCGCGAACCGAGAAAACGAGGAGATATAAGAACGGGTCGTCCTCCTTTTTTGTCCAGGGGGGCATTCTGTTCCGTATGTACGTCACAGTGGCTTCCGTTCAAAAGCAGGTCGTCGTGCCACGGTCGTTAATTGCTACAGTATTGCGTCTGGCCCATGATGTTCCATTAGCGGATCATATGGGAAGTGCTAGAATCAAGCAGAGAATTCTGAAAGATTTTTATTGGCCGTCAGTATACAGAGATGTACGTTTATATTGTAAGACGTGCAGTGCGTGCCAAAAGACGACGCATAAGGGTCGTTCACCCCAGGCTCCTCGTCAAAAGATCCCCACGGTTTCGGAACCGTTTAAAAAGGTTTCAGTACCTTGTTGATTTAAGAGAAAGACTATCTTCAGCGCGCACTATGGCACAGGAAGCTTCTGGTATCGCTTCGAAAAGAGCAAAAGACTATAAAGATAGAGGGTCCAAACTGAGAATTTTTAAGCCAGGAGACAAGGTTCTGCTGTTGTTACCTACGGACCATAATAAGTTATTGATGACATGGAAAGGTCCTTATGTTATTGAGCGAGTTGTTTCAAAGGTAGATTACGCTATCCACATTGATGGAGCGAGTAAGGTTTTCCATGTTAATATGCTACAGAGATTTTATGAGAGACCACAGTATCTGTGTGCACAGACAAGACCAGAGGAGACTGTCTTCTCTATTGCTTGTACGGGGGTCGTAGACCAGTCGGACTGTGACGTAAGCGACACCGAGGCGCAGCAAGAGTTGCAAATTCAATTGCCGGAGTTAACTGCGACACAAGGTTACAGGGACGTAAAAATTAACCCTGACCTTACGAGTTCAAGGAGTAGGGAACTTGAGACCCTGTTAGCGTCATTTCCGGATGTTGTTACGGATTTGCCGGGTCGCACTACGGTGATCCAGCACCAAATAAAGTTGACTTCGGATAAGCCAGTATTTCTTAGACCGTATCCGTTGCCTTTTTCGTCGAGGGATAGGGTCATAAAGGAAGTTGAGTCAATGTTGAAGTTAGATGTGATAGAACCATGAACATCGCCGTATTCATCACCCATCGTCCTCGTGAAAAAACTTGATGGATCGGTGCGGTTCTGTATTGATTTTCGAAGATTGAACACTATTACGGTAGGCGATAGGGAGCCTATTCCGTTTCAGGAGGAATTAATAGCTTCATTGGCCGGGTCCACGTGGTTTTCCAAGATAGATTTGACGAAAGGGTATTGGGAAATCCCGCTTACTGAGGAGTCTAAACAATACACGGCGTTCCAAACGCCCATTGGATTATTCCAATTTAAGGTCATGCCATTTGGGTTGGTAAACGCACCAGCGACGTTTGCACGATTAATGAGATTGGTGTTGAAGGACATACCTAATGTCGTGTCATTCTTTGATGATATAGCATGCCATACGTCGACATGGTCTGATCATATTCAGACACTAACAGTAATTTTTCAACGATTACGTCATTTTGGGTTAACTGCTAAACCCGCAAAGATGGATTTGGCATGTCCAGAGATAGTATTCTTAGGACATATTGTGGGTAGAGGGGTTCAGAGACCTGAAGTAACAAAAATTGACAAGTTAGTAGGGTTGCAAATCCCTAAAACAAAGAAACAAGTCAGAAGCTTAGTGGGAATTTTAAATTATTACAGAAAGTTCATTCCAAATTTTTCCTCCTTGTCATCTTCTCTTACTGACCTTACTAAGAAGGGACAACCCGATAAGGTCCAGTGGACGTCTGAATGTCAGACAGCATTTGATAATTTGGTGACAGCATTATCATCGTCACCCATTCTGATATTACCCGATTTTCGATCTAATTTTATCCTCAGAACGGATGCGTCGGACTCTGGTGTCGGCGCTTGTCTTCTACAGGAGAAGAACGAATGTCTCCATCCTGTATGTTATGTCAGTAGGAAGTTATTGCAGAGAGAAAGAAAGTATTCTGTGATAGAGCGTGAGTGTCTTGCCATTGTCTGGTCAGTCCAGAAACTAGGACGTTATCTCATGGGACGAGAATTTTGTATCCAGACAGACCACAAGCCACTGACATTTTTGTCGAAGAATCGTTCGTCCAGCCCACGCTTGTCTAGATGGGCATTGGCTTTGCAGCCGTATACCTTCGTTATTCAACCAATTCCAGGAACCAGCAATCATATCGCCGACTACCTTAGTCGAGCCTAGGGCAAGATTTCAGGAGCTTATACATCTGAGGACAGGAACATTGACAGGATCTGTGTGAATAAGTCGACTTTAAAACATTGACATTATAAATATGATATGAAGAATGGTTGATAGGTTGAATGGTTTTTGATTCTGTATTAGATATGGTGGTTAGTTAGCTATTCATGATGTGACACATATATGCATATTGCAGGCCATATTGATCCCCATATTTTCCCCTGATTTCGGTATTCTATATACTAGGGGAACTGCTAGGTCATTTTTCTAGTGTAGGTATTGCTCACGCTCACTCGTTGACGGTCATCTTGATGCGATTTGAAATTAATTGCATTAATTTTTTTGGGGTGGGGGATGATGTCACGAGTGGAGTGAGTGCAATTAAGGGGATTGCTACAGAGCGGGTGTAGAGTAAGAAAGGCTCACAGTAGACAGCAAGTTAAGCGTGCTGTTGTGAGTAGTGGGGGCGGGGTCTGAAGGAGGCGAAAGCGCGGTATTACTATCACTGCAAGTTAGAAGGTCCTAGGGATCGGACCTGTGAATAAAAGCCCATCGGGCGGACATAAAGGGGAAGCAGTCGAGAAGACTAGTGAGAGTCTTTCCAGTTATGACTGGTGTCGGGGACGGGCCGCAGAGCCACCTCGATGAGCACAGGGGATAGGCCAGCATAGGGCCGGAGGCCACACATAGGCCAGAAGTGAGGCTGTCAGTGTAGGGCAGTGGAGGCACATAAAGTCGTGGCAGTCAGGTCACGGACAGGGACGTAGATATGAGAGTGAATGAGATACTATATTGTTGCCATGTTGATAGGCTAGTGAACTGATACTATGTTGTTGCCATGTTGATAGGCTAGTGAACTGATACTATGTTGTTGCCATGTTGATGGCTATGGAAATAATAATGTGTTATTGCCCTGCGGAGGTGCTAGGGGAGTGCTACGGTGTATGACAATAGGAAGGTGATATTGAGAGACTGCGGTGCCAGTAAATTATTAATGTACTATTAAGACCCTGAGGGGAGAGGCTGAGGCCGAAGTGCCTTTAGGAGTAACTACCGGATTGTGGATCCGAGGGAGAGTGTGTGTGAGAATAAGGCCGTTGTACGGCAGGCATTTCAATAATATAATGTATGTAATTGCGCTATTATTTGTATAATTATGTTTAATAAATGTGTGAGTCTGATGGATTGTTCTGTTAAGTGTTAACTTGTTTGTTCGTGATTGTTGTCCTGTCATAAACTATTACATTTCCCAGTCTGGGATTTGTGACATAAAGATTTCAGTAATTGTTTTGACATTTTAAATTGACCTTGTCTGTTTTAGTACAAGGCCGTGACCAACTCCCACGTAGAATATATTAATACTGCGAGATGAGCTCGCATGGATGCACCAATCAAATCTAGGGATTTGGACGGTAATTTGCAGGTGGCTGCACAGTATAAAAGTGTAGCCATACCTATGTCCATTACTCCATACAGAAAACTCCAATCTGTGCAGGCGTCGGCACGATTCTGCCTGAAGAATCATAATTCCGTTCGATTTCATGTCTAGTCCAATATAGACATTTGAGAGGAAGCCATATGCTTGAATGAGATATGCCCACTGCTATTGTCCACTGTTCCCTGGTTTTCTAACACCAGGGACCAAGCGTAAGTGTTTGTCCTTTGATGATTCAACAATGAACGAGGAGCTGAACATAATTTATCCAGTAGGACAGGATTGCCGCATATACTAGGAGTGCTACCCAAGAATGCAAGACAAAGATTTATATTGACTTGCAACTAGTATGAATGTTGGCATACACATCTGTGAATTGGGATTGATTTGTCTGGATGAGGCTGGGGATTGCCAGCCCATCCTAGAGTAGATCCAATAGACTTAACTACGTCAGTTTATATTGACGAGCTTGATCCATTATAAGCGGTAGGCACAAATAGTTGAGATGACATCGTCGCCAGAGACCATATTAGTATATTGATTGATAGATAGTAGGCAGACTATATCTGAGAGATATATAATTAGTACTTAAATTGTTAGTGAGTCAGAATTATCATAATATTATAGGAATCTAGAGAAGACTTCTAGTGACATATTATTGAATTTAGATTTGATGCTGCTGATGTTGTCTTTACTATGTAATAGATCTAGACCAAAATTGTTAGGGTAATTAATGTAATTAAATTTGTGGCCCTGCAGGTCTGTTTATGAAACTTATTCAGATTGTTCTTAGTGTGTGGCATGGTACGGAAGATTAAATATTAAATACCTCTCGATTTAAAATGCAGTCATAATACCATCATTGAGAAGACCCTCTTCATAACAGCTAGAGGGGACTTTAGTACCAGAACCCTAACACTGGAGGGCACTATCACCCAGTCCAGATTCGTAACACTTACATATGATTTTTACTTTTCACAAAAGACTGAACTAAACAGTAATTAGAGATCTGTACATACTCACGACAGATGAAGCCTTGAGTAACGCTTGGAGTCCTGATCTCCTGACCAAAAATTCACTCAAAACTCACAGAAAATATATGCCGTGTGGGTGCAGACATGTTGTTTACCATTCCCGGATGTAGTTTCTAACAGGCAAAGAAACTGCCTTTCCGCAGTCCTTATAACAAAGCGCATCTCCACACCGTTTTACCATTGGTACGGCAAAAAGCTGCCTGGGGTTCACACCGGTGTACCAGTGCTATGGTCTCACAGGATTAATTGAGTCTTAATCTGCTGTGCATTTGTGTGAGGTTTGCAAGTGTACATGTTCATGCACATCTATTTGTTGTATTTTTTTCAGATGTCTTATACTAAGTCCAAGCTTTGCAGCCCAGTGGAATATTTGTCAGGGCTTTCAGTCAATTTAACTACTGGAGTTGAGAAAGCTTCCTTGAAAAGTATCATGCCAGAAGTCACTGTTGCATATAGCTCTATTCTGACATCCAAGGATTTGTCAGCAGTGGCAGTGACAAGATCCCTGGCTGTTTTAAGTAACATTTTACCTCACTCAGAAACTGCTGTCAAACATCTGTGTGAGAATGATCGACCAGCTGTGATACTGGATTTTATGAGGGTATGTCAGTAGTTCAAATACGTTTGTAGATGCTAATTTTTGACATATGGCCCTCACAACCTGACTTATCATGTTTCTCTCTTAAACTGTTTCATTTGAAGCTACATAAAGCCATCACTGATCACTGTAACTGACACAAGATATTTGTTTTTTTTGCATGTAATCTTGAATGTAACTAGAAACTGTAATGTATGAATAATGCGATGTTTTGAAATATGGGTATTTCAGACAAATTTTTTTATCTTCCAAATAACAGTTTATGTAACTAGAAACCGGGCAGTGCGCTGAACCTGAGATGAGAAAGGGCATGATCAGCTCAGTGGATTCAGTCTGGCTTCCATAATTTCTATTGCTTGCCATATGCGCCCCCCCCCCCCCCCAATACAAGTAAATAAGTTTCATTCTTACCTGTCTTTCTAGAGTGAAGACCCACTTTACTATAAATCAGCACTGAAATGCATGACAGCGTTAACACAGGGAAATGAAGCAGTCCGTTCTTTTGTAGCTGAGAACAAAGGTAATGACAATTATAGATAGGTTGACCTCTCTTCAACCACACCTGTTCAGTTAATTTGCCTGTTGATTGTAAAAGCTTTTTAACACTGTATGGTAACAGAGATCACAAAGACCTCATGGTAAACTGTTGAAACTCAACTTTTCTTTTAAAAATGGAGATGTAGGCAGATATAGACATGATTGTATAGTCTGTGACAGCCCCTAGGTTGTGTATAAATAAGTTGGGGGTTATATACTCTGAAAATGGTTAAATAACGTTTTTTTTAAAAACATCTCAGCTATTACTGGTATGCCTGATAAAGAATTTTATTCAGTTTTTTGCTTCTCATGAAAATTTTGTAAAAAACAGAGTTATCACATGGCCCTTGATCTGTGCATCTCTTCAGTTTCAACCTGCTAAACTATACCCAATGCTTACACATTTATTTTGTCGTTTGGAAACTAATGTTTAACTCACTGGCTATTAGTGCTACAGCCGTTGCTGTAAACTGGCCTCTTTCTGTAAGATACCTACACCAGTCTCCCTGTGATATTTTCTTCCTCATTTTGTTTGTGCTGCAGTACTGCTTGGCTTACAGTATAGGTTTGGCTAATCATTACCACCACCATTTGTGCTCTTCTGTGGATTTGTCAAAACCCCAAAAATGGAACTGAATAAGTTCTGTTTTCATGCACAGAACATATATTATGTCCACATACCTGATCCAAAATTTTATGGTTCCATATTAAATTACTTATGGAAAAGTAAGTAAAAAAACAATTAAAAAACACTGATGTGACAGGTACCCAGTGAGTTATTTCTGTTTGGGAGCTACAAGACTAAGATGTTGTTCATAGTGGCATGTCTATGCTTGATCTTTACAGGTACGTCAGTCCTCTTGAATCTCTTGAACACAGAAGACGAAGCTGTGGTTGGAAATGCTGCCTTGTGTCTGTCCCATCTCTGCCAGGTAGAGAAAGGTTGTGCCAAACTGACCAAGACAAACATCATACAGAAATTGCTGGTCCTGGCCAGGGATGGCAGAAAACCGACAGTTCAGTCCAATTGTGCAATCTTGATAGGAAAATTGGCTCAGGGAGACAGCAGGTGGGTACAAGGATTCCTGTTGTCCATTTCTCTACTCTGTGTTTTGAACTTCATATTCTCTGGTTAATTGTAGAATCAAATCTCATAGTACGCAGATAAATGGTGCTCTAGGAAAACCCTCCACATTGGTCAAATTTCACATTTTGAAATATACAACTATTATGAAAGAGTGACATTTTCTGTGTATTTTACTTTTTATTTGAAATCAATATCTCAAATAGTTTTTGAAATATGGCCATTTAAAGTGTCAAGTGCAGTAAAAGGAGAAACTGAGAAAAATGACTTTGTAGGCCTGTATCTCAAAACCAGCCTGTGCGTCATCCGACGAGTTTTCCTGGAGCGCCACACAGATAGTAGATTATATTGTTCAACAATTTTGTTTGCCCTATGATTTACTCTCTGAATTTTTAGAAACTTTCTTGTTCAGAAAGGTAAAGCCTGTGCTGCTTGAATCACTGAGTTCAGATGTTTTTTCTTATAAGTAAATTACTCAAGTATTGGTAATTAAAACATTGAAAATAAACTAGTGATGATTTGTAGCATGAACTTCCCCAGGCCCTTGCAGAAAATTTTTTTTTAAAAATGTAAGGCTTGTGTCTTTCTTTTAATATTGCACTATTATACATGAAGTGACACAAAAGAAGAAAAAAATTTACATGCAGTCGTGGGGCCCCATTGTGACCTTGGACCTGTGTCGATCTCTGTGTGTGTGCCCTAGCTCCCAATCATTTAGACGTTACAAAACTCTTTACTTATCAGTGGAAATTCCAAAGCGCTACCACTGAACAAAAATGTATTTAAGTGTGTACACTGAAATTTGATTTTCATCACATATATTCAATCGACACACACCATAATTTAATGGCTGTATATCGTGTTCAGTGCAGCAACACTGTTATTGCCTGGAAGCAAATCTTATAATGTTATTTTAGATTTTATAATGCCCAGGCACAAGCAGTTCAAGCAAAAGGACTTCTCTCTTTTACATTATTAGTTTCTACCTCAAAGCAAGTATTAATACTGTTAAATACCATGACAGCCATGCATCAGGGGCATAGGTATTGAGGGGGTTTGCTGGCTCAACAATGCCAGACATTCTGGGCTGAAAGAATAATAATATTAATAGCTGTGGGCTGGCAGATTTAATTAGATTAATGTAAGCACTATCTTTTCCTATGGTGCTTTAACATTAGAATTGGTGACGACTGTATTGGATGTATGAAATTAACAAAGTCATTGTTTCTTGTTCAAATTTTGCTTCACAGGCACTTGGAGAGATTGAGAGAACTTCATGGAATAGAGATCTTACATGGATGTATGAAACATGTCAAATGAGTGATATTTTTAAAAGTGTTGTTTTACAAGTCATTTTTAATTTGGAAGAGTAGCAGAGCAAGACAAAAACTATGAGGCATGCATTTTTCAATAGGTTACATCAGTCTCAATGCCTTGAGAACAAATTAACAGTTTACTTTAGTATTTGTTGGATTCGTTTCTTCTATGAGACTTTTGTTTTATACAGTTGATGAGCTTCAGATATTGTTTTGAATCAAAAGAAAAAACAAACCATAATTATGATCATTGTTTTTACACACATTGTTGCAGTATGATAAATTTGTGTTTTGTTGTTGGTTATTGAGAACCAGGAATTCATTCACAGATTTACATAGAGCAGGTTACTTGTATTTTTAAGTCATCCCAGAAGATGAGATTGATACCCCTTGATTTGTTAAAGAAAGCTAAATGCATCATGATCACGTATACAAGTTAAATGTTGATACAGCGCTCTGGGAAAGATTGTTATTGAGTGAGCTCATTTATTTAAGCCTGACTGTTGCTCGTTCAGAAGTTTTAAATGCACTGCATGCATTTTAACAATTCATTGACACTGAAATAAATTTTACATTCAATTTTGTTTTCTTCATGACTTCTTTAAAAAAACTTGTTGTTCTGAGTGAACAATGGCAATTTACTGTGAAATATTTCCACCTTTCTACATGTTTCATGTCCACTCTCCTCTTTCTCAGTGTCAGCACCAATCCTCTACATAAACAAATTATACCCTGGTTAAGTCTAAATGACATATCGTCATGGTGCTAACCTTTTTGGCCTAACTCAGACTTACGCCAAAAGAGAATGTGCCTGTTACGTCATTGCCCTATCCATGGTGCATCTATATTAATGTAAAAATCATTCAAAAGTGCCAAGCCATTATCCTGGAAATAAAACTTTCTGTAATGGCCTAAGCCTAACTCATTCATAAACGTAGGCCAATTTGGTTCTGCGGTTGTTTCAGCCAACGTGGATGATGGCCACTGTTACATTGAGTCATTTTGGCCTAAGTCTGACTGCATTGCAAAAGAATTAAATGTTTTTTGCCATTTTCTCAGAAGTGCAAAAAATGACTTAGGCCAAAAAGGTCAGCACCATGACGATATGTAAAACAAATGTCAGTAGAAACTTTATAAAACACTCTATCGATTTTCTCGATAAATTCATGCAAGCGATGAAAGAGAAAAAAAGGTGTGGGTTAAAATCAAATGTATTTTGTTCATCCACTTTGATCATATAATGACAAATTCTGAGGAGTTTGACAAATTCATAAGAGACCAATGCAACTATGAAACTATAGTACAAGTCACAATACACAAACGTGTCGGGAAATACAATGCAAGTACCATCATATTTAAAGAACTACTCACCCACATACATATGCAAAAAATAAAAAATATAAAGCCAGTGAGTTCTGCCATGTGTTGGGAAAAGACCGTGTTGACCAAAAATGGAATTCACAACACACATAGAAGCATTTGGAACAGCTCTTAGTCATAAATTCTGTGTTCAATTTTCATTTCTTGATGATCAAAAGAAACTGATGTGAAAAATTATAATCCAGACAAAAAGGCAGAGCCAAGTTCACTTTATAAGATGGTGTAAAAATGCAACAGTCTTTTTCCGTTTCATGACAAGAGTTATCTCCACTCGCTCTTCACCACATAACAATGTTACTTTTCTCCACTCTCACACGAAAGTGCATCACCTCAGATATCGCATTGTACAATATCAATGGGGTTGTATGAACTGATACAGCTCAGCTGTCCAGGGGAAAATGCACAGCAGTAGATGCTACTGATGTAAAGATTTATTATTGGCCATGCCAAGTTTGTCTTCACCTCATATTGATAGTCATGACAGAAACATAATAAGGAGAGAAAAGAAAACATAAATGATCAAACTATACCTGAGATCTGACATACTCTTGCAACAACAAAAAATTAGCACTGAACTGAAAAATCTTAAAATTTTTATTTATGAAAAAATTGATATATGACATAAATTATACCAAAAGCTGGGGGAGAAGATAAAAAACCAAAAAAAACACTGATAATCCATAAGAAAAATTGAAGGGTTTATAGAAGATTGATTACATCTGAGAAGCCCACAGGTATGTAGAACACACAACTCCATGACAATCATGAATTTGAAAAAAAAAAAGTGTCGTTTGGACGAACTAGAACATATCTGAACATCAGCTGTCCAGTCCTGGGAAGGGTCTCAAAATCATCGCAAAGTTTTCTGTGCTTTTATTTTCTGTATGGGCAATTTGCATGTAACTAATAGGTACATGCACTTAAAACTCTGGTGGACCTTACTGTCACTTTTTTTTCAAATCTGTAAATCTAGAGGTATGCACTTTTCAAAAGTTTACACCAACAATGAACACTGAACTACATACCACATGGTGAGCATAAAAATAGGATTTCATGATATTCATCCTCCATGGAATCTGCTGGGTTTTCCACAACCAAATTGATAAGAACATGATTTATTCTCACAACACGGTAACTGCTAAGGGTGACCACTAAATCACCTTGCAGAGTGGTAGCACATACAATCTAGCGTACTATGTGATAACGTGACATAGTTTTCTTTAATACTAAATTGTCCAATTGTCCACCACGAGAATTGAAAATCTAATTACTTCCATGGTTCACACAAAAAGTGCCTACAAAGACCTGTTGAGGTAAACAATATCCGTGAACGGACTGAGGTGCAACATCATAGCCAAAGTCATAAGCATAAACTGAGTGGAAGTAAAAACTTTACAGGAGCCTGAGTCAAATCTGTGAATTGCACCTTGCTGATAAATAACTAAAGCTATTCTAATTCTAAGACTTGACTCTAAATAAGAAAAAGTATAATCCATCACACACTGATTTGAAGTTGTACCACTCTTGAAACTATCTTTTTCCCATTGAAAACTCTACAAGATTGTAAAATCACACATTTTATGTTTCATTGCTTCCATAAATATACTTTTCAAGATTATTTTTCTGAACATTTGAACTGAGAATTTCTGTAAAGGGAAAAAGATCTTTTACAAAACAAAACAAAAATTTAGTTTAGTCACTTAGGTTGACAAGCTGACAGCAAAAGTCAGGATAGCAATGTTCCTGTAACATATTCCTTAGTTTTCAATCTGGGTGGGTGTTAGCATTTACTGTGTGCGTGCACATGGGTGAAAGTGAGACAAATAGAGGTATATCAAATGTTAAGAGACAATACATCAGGGAACTGGCGATCCATATTCAGCAAGAAAGAATCAAAATATATTATATACATTTATGAAAGTGTCTTTATTGATGCCAGAACATAATAAATAAGTAGACATGAAATACACATGCATAATGTATACACAGTATGATCAGCCTTTGCCCAAAGGTTGCATGGAAGATTCAGGCAAAAACATCATACATTGCAACTGACTGGAGAAAAACATTTTTTTTTTTTCACTTTAAGACATACATGCAAAAGTCATATCTTAAAACAAGCAGAGGTAGAGGGTAGGAACTGGTTTACTGACAGTTCCTAGGACAGACCAATGACAAACCAGGATATTGATCGGAAACCACTGCCTTTCATCATCTATCTCTCACCTACAGAGACCAACACTTTTAAATGCTACACAAAGCAAATTTACAAATTTACAAATAAGCAATTGACACATTTACATCAAAACCTGGCTCTATATTTCTGCTACGTACAAGATGAAATTAGAACATATGATTTCCAATGATATGGTGCATCAAAGCAGTTGTTGCAATTTTGTGCCACTTTGAATGAAATTCATTTCTTCAACAAGAATGCATCTTCATTTGCAGTCTGTATCAACATGGCTGCTCCACCACTTTTTTCTGCTCATTGTAACTTTATTCAGTATTTCTTGGACACATTTAAACATATGATCTCAGCAGAAAATTTCAACTAGTGGAGGAAAAAAATCTCATTTCAGCTGAAATCTTCTGAAAAGCTGGCAGTTTTCATCTATGCACATATCCAATATAGCCATTGGCAATATATTAGTCTTATGAAAGCAAGGCGTCCCACTGAATGATGTAGGTGAGAACAATTTTTTTCACTGGTACCATCAAGGGGGCTGATTAATAAAGGGAGTAATAGAACTGTTGATTCAACAATCAACTTTCGATTTCCCCTTTGTAGTAAAGCTTGGCTCCATGGAAGACAACGCATATACAGTAATCATTACATCATCATTGCATTATTAGTACTCACAATCTAAACATTGTACAGTTTTAAAACACATGAATCATTGCACTTCAACACATTAGATTAACTAGAACTAATTTCAGAAAAATTTTGACAATAAACATTTGCTGTCCAGCAACAGCAATGCACATCAATGTCATTGTTGTTTAAAAAAAAATTCCTCATTTTTCAGATAAAATTTTCTGTCATACAGACAGCCTCTAACCACATATCACACTGATTATATGCATTTGACATCATCCGTTTCATCCATTTTCTGCACAAAACCTGTATAACTGGATAAATTAAGGGGGATAAAGCCTTGAACTTTCTTCATACATTCATGAAAGTTTCCTAAGCAGTTTGAATTTTTCAATTTCAATTTCAGACATCAGTTCACAACTCTCTAAGACCAAAGTTATTCAATGGCCCTCATTTTTTTGTTTCTTCACAATTAAAGTATTTCAATGTTTGCATCTAAAATAGAACTGAACTTTCCACTCTGTCTAATGAAGACAAAACTTGAGGAGACAATAAAGTTTCATTTCACAAAAAAATGTATTCAATTATCATTGATGTGACATATAGCAAATGCATATCTTAAGTATATGGCGAGTGATCTGATCAACAATTTCACTACCCAAAAGACAGTCACTTGAATAATGTCAGAACTTTTCTAACATCAAAATGCTGGTCTGGCTCCAAGGCCCATGTACACTGTGTCTTTAGCACCTGCTTCGATATCTACACGGCAGATGGGACATTTCTTGTTGGTAGACAACCACTGGTCAACACATTCACTGTGAAACAGGTGCATGCACGGTAATCGCCTGTAACAAGGAAAATACAATGCATAAAAGTGAATGACTGCTCAGAGAAGGGGTATCCATCAAAGATGAACACATACACAATATTAAACCTCTGAGGATCTAATTTCTCCTTGACAAAGATTTCATTTCTAGATGTCATATGCACATTCTTGAACATGATTCTGTAACTTGCTGTACTATAAGTCTATTTGGTCTAGACAGATCAGAGATTGATGAGGAACGTGTGTACATGATTGCTTACACTGGAAACTATAAAAAAAAATCACCTCAAAAATGTTTCTAACCGCTGCTAAATCCCCAAACTTTCAAATCAAAATGGCGTATTTCGTTTGTGAGAACTTTATTCTAGTTTTCAAACAAATCGGAAAATATATAAAACAAGCAATAAGGAAACAGAAATGAACGAAATTTGGGTCGCTGAATTATTGGTAATGGGCGCAGTGACATCGGGCAGCTGCACCGATATAATTATCACTTCAGGGCAGGGAAGAATTAGTCAGCAACTGGTGCCAAACATTGGTAAATCCTGAAATATGTCTACTACTGATAACACAAGCGCTTTGAGGGAGATTTATCCTACCAACAACCTACCTGACATCCTCCCCAGTCTCAAACTCACTGAGACATATTGTGCATTTTTCTTGATGGTTGTTGTTATCATTGTCTGAGCCTCCACTTGCAGAAGTTTCCACCTGCAAACACAAACATTTATTCAAGGGTCAATGTATCACATTTCACACTTGTTGAAGTGCATCAATTGCTAAAATAAAGCATGAAATGAATATTGCTCCTTTGTTTGGCAATGTTCCAGCTTTGTTTGGCAATGTTCCAGCAGCAAGTATTCTGGATATATATTTATACAGCTAAAATACTATCAAATAACAGTGATGATAAATGAATGCAAACAGATGTATTATTATTATACTACCTATGTGGGGACCATAAAATGGAAGTGACGGTACAATTTCTGGGCCTGCTCATCTTATCATGAGCAAGTAGTCCACTTCTTAAAGAAAAAAACAACCCCAAACAACACGATTACAATTTTTTCTATAGTAACCAAAAGAAATTTGCAATATAAAAAAAAACTAAATAGAAGAAGAGGAAACAGTGAGATATGACACAGTGGATCTGAAGGCAAACAGCACTCACCTTTTTGTACTTATGCGGTAATGTATTGCGTTCTATTGTTTCTGGTGAGGCTCCCATCACATTGCATGGGTTCATGTCAAAGTGTGGCCGTCGCTCCAAGGGATAATTCTGCATTCAGAACAAAATTCTTAAGAAATTTATCTCACCCCTTCTCTATGAAGACTAAAAATACCTTTAACTTGAGAAAACAGAATTACTTGTAAATCTTCAATTAGAACATGAAATGCCTCTATACATGTAAAGGTGTGGAAGGAACTGTCAGCATGCTAGGAAAAATAGTTTGTGATGATATGTTATATCAGATAAGCTAAAATATCAACATGACTAGAATAAGTGCCATACAATATTTATCAGTCTGTAGATTTCCACTAAACCTTGTCGGACCATAACCAAGAATCTGAGAGATGATGTCCGAGAAAGGATAGAAGCAACTTCTGACACTATGCTAAAAATTGCATTCATGAATATTATCAAATATCTCACCCTTGGAGGAACCACTGGACGATAGAATTCCTGGGAAAAAAAAAAAAGAAAAAATACATTAACCACAAATAACAATAATGTTGACAGTCAAGAGGAAAATACTTTATCTACATCATTTTGCACATTACACTACAGCACTCCAATTGTGTATTAATTTGCCAGCAGAGCAATAAAAGGCTTTTACTATCTTGACTGGCAAGATAAGGCAACAAGTACTGGGTATACAGAAAAAATTTATGAAGTATTAATAATTAAGATAAATGAATGTCTATCATTCCAGGCCAGTATTAACAAATAATACATGACCCTGAAAGTGTTGCTTCCCTTAGTTGATAGGATCTGACCATACTCACTCTTTCTTTATGACAAATATTCCATTGAAACTTGAACATGTATGCAACAAATGCAACACAAACACTGCAATATTTAACGTTTCAACGACATTTTTACAATGAAATAAAATTATTTTTTTTTTTGTTGGAAAACAGTCCCACTAATTTTAAATTCTAACATGAAAATAAAAAATAAGTTTAGGACAGACCAATCATTCCTACCAAACTGTAACTGTAAGCCACTCAGCTGATTCTCATGCTATACTGTTAATAAATTACACTCAGGGACAGTTGGACGTCAACCCATAATACGTTCTGGAATGATATAACTTCAGTGTTTTTCCAGTTAACTTGCTAATCTTTGAGACAGGGACTCACATATTCAAAAACTTGAGGTCTGTCTATGTTTGGGTGGTAGGGCATGTGTACTGGCATGCTTGGGTACGGCATCAGATCGCCCCAGGGATACTGGTAGAGAGCAGAAAAAACAAGTAGGCAAAGGAAATGACATTAGTAGAGTGCCCATAAGGATTTCCCCTTGTCTTTTATCACAACACAATAGTTTCTAATCTATGAATAATCTTTCTGACATCAAATTAGTCTCTTTCACAAAATTTAATTAAAATTCTTTAGGACAGCAAATTCTATTTGCAATAATCTCCAATTCTAAAGACCCCATGTGCTCACTCATTCAGACTAAAGAGCAAAATATCTCAGTAATTTTTCCTGACTTATAGTTAACATCATTTCTGATTTCCCTTGGAGAATGGCTGATGATGCAAATTATGCAGAACCTAGAAATGTCCATGTAATTCAGGGTTGAAAGTAAAACTTGGCTTGTTTTTAGTGGACGATAGGGTCAAAACATTTTCCACAATCTTTCTATCATTTCTAATGAACACTGTATATTAGCTACATGAGTATGGCTGTAAACTAACAGACTTCATTAACACCTTCACGCCATTCTTTAAAGTTCAATTACTGTAACTAAATATTTTTGGGTAATTTTATAAAAACTGGGCAGATCAGTGTCATGCCTCAACATATCTTTGTCTTGTCAATATTCAATGAAACTCATGCAAATCTAGAAACACAGAATAGATGGTGCTGGTGATAAAAAATCACAACAAAAGGGTTAAAGCAGCCTGGCATAAAATATGAAGTTGAAACGAAGTTAAAAACAGAAGAAATAACATCTGGAGGCTTCCACAGAATGATAGTAAGTCAAAAATACAACATTTATAAATATACATAAATGTATTAATGGCAAAGGACAAAATACAGAGTTTTACTTTTTGTCTTCTATTAAACATAACATTGACAATTTATTGTCACTTTAAGTGAAAACAGATAAAATGAAAACCTAAATTTGATCAGCTTTACTGTGCAAGGATTATCATCTTTCAACTAATAATGTGTAATACCCCTGTATAGTCAAACCCTGATGTGGTCTTATGTCTGCCCCTACTTGTACAACATGGAATGAATACATAGTGGCGGTAGACAGGATGCATTTAGAGAAGATCTTGGTCTTTCAAGAAAAAAGTAAACAATTAAAAAAAAAACAGCAACAAAGTTTTATGCAATTTTACAAGATTTCTGAATGTTTTCTGCTCAGCATTAGGATTCCAAACATAACCCTTTTGACTGAGAGTAAGTGCAAATGATGTAACAACAGAATGTACAATATGAATAAACATGAATCTAAATAAGACTACTTGATGCTAGATATGATAGTCATCCAGGCAGCTCCAAAGAAATAAGACCCATGAAACAATTACATGTATTTTTCCCAAATATCACTTTTAATCACCGATTAAGAATATTATTATGCATGTAAAAAAACAGTCCAATGCTTTGATGAGGTGGAAATCCAGAAAGAAATTGGGACAGGAAAAAATAAAAATAAAGGGCCGAGGTCCAAGAACAGGGAATGAAGCCCCCGGCCAGGGATAGATTTTATGCAATTCAAAAGCCAATTGTGCCATTTCAAGGACCCTTTTTCCAAATTTGAAATTACAACAAGACAAAATAAAGGATTAAATTTACACGTAAGAATAAAATTAAAATGTATTTCTCGACAAAAAAATTCTGAAATCTGACACTGTCCAAACAGGTTCCAATTCTGGGCAATATTTCATTTAATGACAAAACTGTGACTATCTTGTGATTTGCATCAGGTAGTCATTATTTATCTAAATTAAACAATTATCTTGCGAATTGTGCATACAGAAGATACTGGACATTTTTACTCTTGAGATTCATGCAGACATATTGTACAACAGTCAAAAAACAGAAATGAGTTTTACCTCATTATTATGTAGCAAGTAGCTTAACATATGAGGAACATCACTCGAGTGACTCACCATACGTCGCATCTGAGGTGCATGTGAGTGAGCACGATCACAGAACATGTTCGGATGGGGATGTAGCTGGGACACAGAGGGGCCCAGTTGGTGTGGGTGGGAAAGGGCAGGGGGCTGATTTCCTGCAGCTCCCTGTGGCTCCAGCCTGGCAGTAGGAGCCGCCATAAGCGTGTGCACGTTACTTGACTGGGGTAATTGCACGAGTGGCCTCTGCTGTGACAACATCACTATTTGTCCTGGGTAGATCGGATGATGTTCTGGTGGATTACTGGATAATGAAAAGAGTAAAGGACATGAAACAAACAAATTCTGAAGAAATAATGAGAGGGACCATTATTCCCTCTGAAAGATTCCAGTGAAATAAGATCTTGCAAAAAGAACTGAACAACTCCAAAATAACTTCTATATTTTCCAATGTGCATATCGGCCATTTTTGACCGACACACCACCACGGCGATTGCAGCACTGATTCTGATTCGTTAGCTGATTTGCACTGCGAGCACTTGAGGCGCCGCGAACCAACCGGCGGCGAGCTAAAAGTAGTTCACTAAAGTAAACAATGTCACAAGTGCACATGGGAGACGTTCGGTCAATTTTTTCACTTCCTCTCCCTTGTTTAAACGGATGGTGGGGAATCTGACCGGCTTGGATCCATCCTTTCCACCTCTGTCATAACAATCAACTGCAATGCAGCCAGCAGGCATTTTAACTGCTTAGACATATCTCGAAGTTACACTCATCAGCTGATCCACCCGCCATTGTTGGTATCGGAAGAACAAAACAAAAACACTCTGTGATGTCATTCGCAATGGGCCTATAATTTCATGAAATATAAGATCTTCATGAAAAAATCACTGATATTTAGGCACTGTGGGAAAAATTTCCAAAAATGAATACTTCTTTGTTTCTAACATTCTAATAACAGTTAGTCATCAAAAGCATTTCTACCAGAAAATGCGAAAAGAAAGAAAGTTTTTCACGTGCCCAGTTATGAGTTGTAAATAAAAATTACAGGTTACAGTGTTCCTTCATGCATTTATAATGCCGGTCATTCTATGAAGGCTTCTTAAAGACTGGATCCACTTGGAGTTGACTCAAAGATGAATTACAACAAATGAACCTATTCGTTTCTTCAGTCATTACATGGGTAGACGGCAGCTGGCATCAAAGTCATTCATCATTTTATAAGCGTTATGGGGGACCGCGTGATGAGGATAAAATTATCAATACGGTTATCTTTCACTCTCTTCATACAATTGAAATTTGGAGATATATATAACAAATTCCAGAATTTCAAGTGTAAGCAAAAACAAAAGAAAAAGGTGGGAGGTTTTTTCTTTAAGTTAAAATGAAATGGGTTTAAATGGAAAGCCCTAAATAAAAAGGTGCAAACATGTGAAGTGCACATTTATATTAATGCTAAAGTACTAACTTTCTGCAGCAAGTCTATCTGTGCCAAAAACACCATGCGAAAATTTTGAGATCCTTGAAATCACAGCACTAAACAAAGTGTTACCTGGTTGAGCCTCTATCGCTATTCATCAGCCGACACCCTGGAGTATTGTCACCATTGCTCCATCTCGGTAACCGGGGAGGGGGAGTTGTGTGATTGGCATGAAGACATCCAGGGTGACATATGAGATTTGAAAGGACACAGGAGCCCACAGGGCCTGGATTGAGGGGTGAGGAACTTGAACTGGCATTAGCTGCTTGTGCAGGGGTGAAGCCAGGGCTGTGGTAATGGTGATGGTGGATATGAGCCTGGGGTGGTGAATTCACTGCATGAAATGGTCCCATGGCATTATCTGGCAAAAAGCATTGGTAAATTAAAAAATCATAAGACCTCATGATAGGATAGAATTAAAATTCCTGAACGCAGCATTGCAATTTCAGATGTTAACAGAAACTTGAGCCAGAAAAGATAAACAAACTGAATCTGTATAACTACAAGAAATTTAATCTGTACATACTACAGTAGACCTCAAGTATAATGGCCTCAGACTGAACGGGCCCTCGGGTACAACGGCATAATTTGAAATCCCCATTTTATGCACAAGTGAAAAAAAAAAAAAAGACTTGTTTACAATGGTGGCAAATAAAGCACACCTCTGATAAAACGGCATTTTTCATGCCGACATCACGGAATACATTAGGTAAAATATTGCGCAGTTGAGAGATCTCTCTCTCTCTCTCTCTGTCTGTGTGTGTGTGTGTGAGTGAGTGAGTGAGTGAGTGAGTGAGTGAGTGAGTGAGTGAGCGAGCGAGTTATAGTACTATATATATGTATACAGTCTTATGACCAAATGCCAGTCCTGTGTGTGTATTCACGTGAGATGGTGTAACTGAGGGAGTTGGGAGTTAGGGTGGTGGGATGGCCATGCATTGCGTAGGTAGGCCATGACACAAGACTATGGTCAGTCCTTTGTGTGAACGTACAACCAATCATGTAAACAGGGCCTATGAGGTTGGCATATTGAGTGCAGACTTAAAAGTAAGGGAGTTGTCGTTCTATGCGTACTTGACCAAGACAGTGGTTGCTGGCTATGCTACCTTTCAAGTGAACGCATCCCCATTCACTTTTTGAGGAAGAAATTGCACTGCGACAAGTTTGATACACGATGGCAACAAAGCAGAGAAACTGATTTTCTCTTGAAATGAAGGTGAAATTAATTAAAGAGGTGGACAGGGGTGTAAGTAAAGAAGGCTCAAATCTGTGTGAGACGATCAAATTTCTTCCGGGGCAAGCCCTCTATTTACATGAGTGGTTTCCCTTTGACCTTGCCCATAATGGGAATTCGCTCAAAACGGGAATTTTGCAGTGGTCCCATGAACGCTGTTGTATCCAAATTCCACTGTATTTCTTGTCATTTTCTCTAAAGACATTTCATACAATATCAGTGGAAAATGTGAATGCACATAAGATAGAAAACAATGTTATTGAGAAAACTCAATCTGATAAGTAAATGTCATTATAAATCCCTAGTATTTACTGACCTGCTCTGATCAAGCCTCCATTGGCAACTGGCTCATCATAGTAGGTAGAATTCCTACTTCTCCCGCTTGACATGCTGCTGTGGGGCATTCGCCCAGGTGATACTTGTGCATTTCTGAAACACCATTAAACATCCATTCCAAAATTATAAATGACACTACTGTAGTTTTTTCTTGATGAGTGCCAATTCTCTGACTTTTTGCATTTGTCAACAAGCAGCATCATTTTTTAGCAAATGAATCAAACCAACCCATCAATGTATCACCTCATTTGTGTTTGAAATTCAGTTTCATTGAATATTTATTCCCACCTGAATACACTAATCATTGCAGTTTGTGAGAATATTTCTTTACAATCAGACATAAATATGCAAATTATGGGGGTAAATATGAAGTATTCACGTTCTTTTGCAAAAGAGTAATTATTATATTATATTACCTTTTATGGTAGGATAAACATCTAAATTACATATGTTTGCATGAAACCTTGAGGCGTCTTGCCTTTTAAAATCTAGAATCTGTACCTGCAATGTCTACTAGGGGAGCCCATTCCAGATTCAGCAAACTGAGGTAGATAGCGTCGTACGTGATGGTGGTGATGGTGGTGGTGATGGAAATGGGGATGAGGCGGGCTGTGGCCAGTGGAGTGTGAGTTGCGACTGGGGGCAGAATGATGATGTGGACAGGAACAGTGCTGTCTGGATGGGTGAGCACTGTTCTGGCCAGTGCCTCTCCGAGCGGGCACACCACCCGTGTCTTGACAGTTTGACTGAGCCTGTGAGACCTGGAGACGAAAGACAAAAAGAGACCATATTCTCATTGAATACTACTTCCATCTCATTGTGCAGGTTTCTCACAACAGGGGTTGTTACTGGACCAATATTTAACTTGGCATAGCAACCAATACTCTGAGAGACTAAACCCCCGGCTTAGTTTTATTTCTTGTGACAAAAACAACCTCCTGACAGTTACTTTAATTCATAACGCCCCGTTGCGATAGGATGCGACAGAAAAAAACCCGTACAGAACACCCCAACTCGATATGCTGCAATATGGCAATAGTCGATGTTTACAAAGAAGCCTAGCCTCAAAATCTCTTATTTTTTTATTTGTGAGACTTGTAATAAGATAAGGTCCCCAGACTAGATCTAGACAAACTACGGCGACAAAAAAGCTGTAAATGAGTCTAGATCTAGATCTAGTTCCAGTTCTATTAGTGATGAAGACACAGAAGCCATACCAAGCCCTACTCCTACCATAGAAATGCCACCCTTTGAAAACAAAATCTGAATCTGGGGGAAAAAATCTGCATAAGTGCGAACGACGATAAAAATTAAATTGTACCAGTCTGAGTCCTAAACCTATTTTTTTTTTTTTTTGGCCACAAAGGATTAAGCTGTAAATCATCTTAAAAACTTACACCATTTACAGTTCATTTCAACCTTATAAAATTTTATTATCTGACTTTTGTCTCAACCCTCACCCTGTGCAGTTGCCGCCCATGTTTCCCAAGCGCTCACACCGCACGGGCAGCAAAAGTCAGCAAGGTCAAGCTGACCACGCCATGCACAAGCCGTATTTTCACGAGTCGGGTCACTGACCTTTTTGAGAAGTAACCACTGTGTTATTGTTCACTGTATCTCTTCTAAATCAAAGGCATTGTGACATGGACATGTTAACCAGTGAACCACTGGTTGGAATCACAAAGACTAAACTTTCAAAGGCTCTCCCCACACTTTCAAAAGATGTAACATCGACATGCAAACTGTTGCTCAACAAATTTGCAATATTATCTCATTTTCTCACAAGCTGACCACCATCTGGAGTTGTCTGTATCTAAGAAGCAATCAGAAACAAGCTCTGAAATAATCTTTGCCCCAAATGCCCACATTGGTTTATTAGTATGTGTCAATCAGGATGAAACCATTTGTGTAGGGCTTGGGAGGGCGTGGCTAGTTATCATGCTTCGTTCTCACGAAAACTACAGCTGTCAGTTTGGAATCATAAGTCAGATCATTGGTTAGAGACTGACAGACTAAAGTTTTGCTGGTTAATTCATTATCAAGCGTGATAAGGCATAGCAGCGAATGTTTTCATACCGATCAATAAAAACCAAACCACTTGGACAGTGTTTGTGGTCATCGCATAGCGGAAAGGGTCAGATAAGATTCTCCGTGAGTAAGGTCACTGACCTGACAGCGGGCTTTACGGGTAGCGCGGGGTGAGAGTTAATCTTGACCAAAATTGGAAAAGAAACCTCTCCAAAAAAGCACTGTAGCAAACTTGATCTTTGCTCTGGAGCTGTATTTTTTGTCACAATTATGTCAGATAAAAGCTGTCCTCACATGCTGGAATTAGAGTGCCAATGCAGAATATTTGACCATTCTGTGCTGTTTAGTGTCTTCCCAAATCTCATGTTTTAGTTTGGCAGTTAGGGCCATGCAATGTCAACCCTCTCCATGTTAATGGCTTAAGAAAACTAGGTCTAGATAAGTCTAGAACTGATTCCTCCTTCCATCACAATCACAGCTGAAGAAATCACTTACAATTAATACATCGATCTATGGATCATACTAGGTTTCATTGCTCCACCCATCGTAGTCGCTGCCAAGTTGGACATTGAGACTTTGGTGATCTGATATCTAGTGAGGTTCAAATTTGAAGGAAGAGATATAAATATAGCTAGGTTTAGAACTGATTCCTCCTTCCACCACAGTTGCTGCCAAATACAACACTAGACTTATGCGATCGCGAATAGATCTACCTAGTTAGTTTCAGAATTGCCGCCACTTGGAACAGTAAAGTGAATGTAAACAACGCTTATAGCAAGTGATCAAATCTCTGAACGGTGCAAAGGAAGCCATAAGAAAGTGGAAATAACTTCTGGTTTATTCATAAAATACATGTCAGGCCAGAGTCTTCTGCTATTGTATGACAGTACACAATACAGCCTGCTACTGTCACCCCCACTGTCTTGTGGGTCATCTCGGGAGAGAGGAAGACTAGGGGAAGGTAACCCTGAATACAAATACCACACTGCCTTGTGTGTTGCTATGATAGCAAAGGCTATGGGAGTAAACCCAGACAGAAAATCAGGAGTGGAGACCCGAAGGTGGTTGTCAGGGAGAACTGCATCAAACTGGCTTCCAGCATCTCCTGCAGCCGGACTAGTTCCAAATGTATTGACCTGGTCTCTCCCTTGGGTTTAACTAGAATGGCAGAGAGAGGGGTGGTGCCTCTGGGCAAAGCACCATCTCTTAAAAATAGCCCAGGCAAGGCAGCAAAACGAGGAGGCGTTTGCTCGGGCTTGGCAAGCGTCTGTCTCTCCTCTATAAGCCCACCCATTTCCGATTTGGAGAGGACACTCCAGCCATCCGTTACGGATGGGCACAACACGGGAGGTGGCAGTTACCGGTGATAAGCTCAATCCATTTGGCGTACGGATGAGCGCCAGGGGTCCCCTCTGTCGGTGGGAGCGGCTTTTCAGCTGCATTGATCAACTACCGCCCGCCGTAACCTGGGCAGCCCCCAGGCAGTTGGGTGTTGTTCCGCCACGTCAGCCTGCTTCATAAGGTGGTTGGAGCTAGACCAAAAGTCAAAAAGCTGATGTAAAGTGTGCACCTGGCAAAAACAGAAAAATACTAAAACTTGGTACCTGGAACGTCAGAACAATGCGCCCAGGCTTGCAACAGCAAGATCTCACTAATATTGACTCCATCAGGAAATCCCAAATTATTGATCGAGAACTTCAGCTACTAAACATCGACATCGCTGCCCTTCAAAAAACTCGACTTCCCGACTCTGGGTCAGTCAAAGAAGAAAACTACACCTTCTTCTGGCAGGGCCTTAGCAGCGAACAGCCGAGAATCCACGGCGTGGGCTTCGCCGTAAAAAACTCCCTTATCAATTCGATCGCAACTCCAATTGGAGTGTCAGAACGCATCATGACACTCAGACTGAACACCCGGTCTGGTTTTACCAACATTATCTGTGTCTATGCCCCAACACTTACCTCCTCTGACGAAACCAAAGACATTTTCTACGAGGCATTGCAGAGGACTCTCCACAACATCCCTCTCACCGAAGGCCTGCTAATTCTGGGTGACTTTAACGCTCGAGTGGGAGCAGATCACTCCGCATGGCCAAAGTGCATTGGGCACTTCGGCATTGGTAACATCAACGAAAACGGGCAGCGCCTTCTGGAGCTATGCTCCGTAAACTCATTATGTGTTACAAACACGTACTTTGACCTTAAGAGATGCCAAAGAACATCATGGCGCCATCCCAGGTCTGGCCATTGGCATCAAGTAGATCTTATTCTCTCAAGGAGGAAGAGTTTGGGCTGTATAAAAATAACTCGTTCCCTCCACAGTGCTGACTGTGACACCGACCATGCACTGGTAGTCAGCAAAATCAAAATTTCGGCCAAGAAAATATACAGATCAAAAGCCCCTTCAATCCCTAAGATCAATGTAACAGCAATCAGAGATGAATCAAATAGAAAGTCATTTGAAAAGTTATTTGCTGAAAGCATGGATAATGTCACCCAATGTGACTCGGTAGATGAAACATGGAACACTCTCAGTTCAAAAATTCATGACTGTGCCATCAAGTCTTTTGGACAGCATAAAGTTTCAAACAACGACTGGGTAGCCCAGAACAGCGAAATTCTCCTACCTCTCATTGAGCAAAAGAAATCTGCTTTCAATGAGTATAACAAAAATTGCAATCAGAGTACAAAAACTTGTTTGAAAAATGCAAAAGCTAAACTTCAGCTGGAGGTAAGACGTTGCGCCAACAAATACTGGACAGACTTGTGTAACAGCATACAAGAGGCAAATGAAAAGGGAGATATGAAAACCGCCTTTAATCAGATGAAAGTAGCCCTTGGGCCAATCATCACCAAAAGCGCCCCACTTAAGTCTGTAAATGGTGAACCCATCACAGATAAAAATGAACAACTGAATAGGTGGGTAGAGCATTACTCTCTGTTGTATTCAACTGAGAAAAATATTCCACCAGATTTTGAGGAACACCTCCAAAAACTGCCAATAATGGGCGAACTTGACGCTGAACCTTCCTTAGTCGAGCTTTCCAATGCAATCGACCACCTGTCTGCTGGAAAAGCCACAGGAAGTGACAACATTCCTGCAGAGGTATTAAAAGACCTAAAAGGCCCACTATTACCACACCTGTATAATCTGTTACTGCAGTGTTGGAAAGAAGGCGTGATACCACATGATATGAGAGACGCCAAAATTGTCACACTTTACAAGAACAAAGGAGACAAAGGCGACTGCAACAACTATCGAGGCATATCCCTCCTCAGCATTACTGGAAAGGCTTTTGCTCGCGTCATCCTCTGCCGCCTTCAACAACTGGCGGAAAAAGTCTTACCAGAAACACAATGTGGCTTTCGAAGCAAACGATCAACTATTGACATGATATTTGCACTTCGGCAAATCCAAGAAAAATGTAAAGAACAAAACAGGCCGCTTATAACATGCTTTGTGGACCTAACAAAGGCTTTCGACACCGTAAGCCGATCTGGCCTGTATGCAGTCCTTAAATCCATAGGCTGTCCACCAACATTGCTAAAACTTATTGCATCCTTCCACACTGACATGAGGGCATGTGTCAACTTTGAGGGCTGCACATCCAATTCATTTGCTGTAAACAGCGGTGTGAAGCAGGGATGTGTTCTTGCTCCTACCTTATTTGGTATATATTTTGCAGCCCTACTCAAGAATGCCTTTGGTCAATGTTCAGGTGGAGTACTTATTAACACCAGAGTGGACGGCTCCATTTTTAATGTTGCCAGACTAAAAGCAAAATCTCGTACAGAGCATATTATGTTACAAGAGCTCCTCTTCGCAGATGATGCTGCAATCGTGGCCCACGATGAAACCACGCTCCAGGCTCTCATCAATAGCCTTGCCAAAGCCTGTGACAAATTCATGCTAAAGATCAGTGTCTCAAAAACTGTAGTTTTGACACAAGGCTTGAGAAACTCCAACCCAATCATGCTGAATGGCTCTCCTCTGGAGCAAGTGGGAAAATTCTGCTACCTAGGCTCAACCATCAGTGGTAGCACAGACATAACAACTGAAATAAATGCCAGAATAGGAAAGGCGGCCACAGCTTTTGGCAAACTCTCAAAAAGGGTGTGGAACAATAGCAAGCTGACCATCAAAACAAAGGTACTCGTGTACCAAACTTGCGTCCTAAGCACCCTGCTGTATGGCTCAGAGACATGGACCACCTACTCCAAACATGAAAGATCCCTCAACTCCTTCCACCTGCGCTGCCTACGCAAAATTCTCAAGATCAAGTGGCAAGACAGGATCTCAACTATCGAAGTTCTGAGCCGAGCCAACATTCCATCAACTCAGGCTCTCCTAGGCAAAAAAAGACTGCGGTGGCTTGGACATCTCCACCGTATGGAAAATGATCGCATCCCCAGACAAATTCTCTACGGGGAACTTGCTACTGGCAACCGACCCAGAGGTAGGCCACATCTGCGATTCAAAGACACTTGCAAGGTCACGATGAAAGCATTCAACATCGACCCCAATGAATGGGAGAACCTTGCAAGTGATCGAAGCAGATGGAGACAAAAATTGCGCAGTGGCACGCTCGCAATAGACTTCAAGGCAAAAGAAACATACCTGACAAAACGACAGAGGCGGAATGAAAACACTCGCCAAAGTGAACCCAAAAGACTGACCTGCAATCACTGCCATCGCACTCTCGGGTCAAACATTGGTAGAATAAGCCACGAGAGAAGCTGTCAGTCAAAGTGAAAGTGAATATTCTAGCTGCTAAGACCGTCTGTAAAGACGCTAAAGGCCATATATATATATATTCATAAAATAATCGCAATATTCCTATTCGGCACACTTTGCAAAACATGCAATTAAAACCTAGAATCCAAAAGAAAAAAAAAAAAAAAGCCCGATTGTGAGAAGTAATACAAAATCGGAATACCAGCCTTGTTAATCAGAATCACCCCCATTTTTCAAGAAAAATCGGAATGATTCTGATCAAATCAGAATGGGTGGCGTCTCTGCTACCACTAAGACATGCGATATATGGTTGGAAAGTTCATTCAAATCTCTCTGTTTTGGTTCTTGTATCATAAAAATGTAAAAATATTTAGTAGCCCAAATATTTAAAAAACAAAAAAAATTTAGTAGCAAATTAGACTTACTTCCTTTGGTTCATGGATGGGGAATGAAAATGGGAAAGGGCAGTCAGGGTGTTACAAGTTAAAAACTACTTTTAAAAAAAGTGGGAGAAGCCTGCATGTCTAAGACAACCAACACTTACTGGCTGTCTCTGGTTATGGCACTGATAAGATCCTTCCCTCCTGGTGCGATGTGAACTGTAGTCATGTGTGTCAGCACTCTGACTGTTGGAGGAATCCGCTGCGGAGTTTGTTGTCCCACTGGTCTGAGGATCTGTACTGCTTAAATTGCCACTGTTCCAGCGGCAGCCAGCAGAGATCTGGTTGAAAGCCAAATAAACTGACTAACAATTTATCATAAATGACATTAGGCCACACACAGACTTAGGAGTCAAAAGCCAGGATTTACTTTATCCCCTTCTTTCTTTCACTGATACCTGATGTATTTACATTTTACCCCTGAAGCTGTTTTAGTAGATGAAAGAAAAAGAAAAAAAACAAGGGAGGGAAAATCCTCATTTGTGAGTGTGCATGAGAAAACCAGGCATAAGTCAGCAACATGACATTTTGAGTTCTGCACATATAATAAAAGACAAGACATTTCTGATAAATTGAAGTCAGTGACCCTCCTAAAACAAGATTTTAAGAAAACGGCATTTAATCCTATAAGTGGCAATAGCTAATTGACCAAATAATATTGGAGTGATTGCTGTTAGGAGACCGTAGTCTAATAACTAAGCCGTTATAGAGAATATAGTAAATAGTGTTCACTGCTCATCTACAGTTTACCGTTACATGCCACGGTCCCCTAGAAACAGCCAAGTCGGAAGTTTTTTGGCTCGTTAGGAGACCGTAGTCTAATTACAAAGCCGTTATAGTGATCATAGTGAGCAGTGTTCACTGCTCGTCTACAGTTTACCCTATAACATGCCACGGTCCCCTAAACAACAGCCAAGTTTGGAAGTTTGTGTCGGACCCATATGTTCACTTCAAAGCCGTTTTTCTCAAAATCAGCTCTGCCGACTTATTGTGGGTTTTCTCATGCACACTCACATTTAGGCAATACAATGTATCATCATCACTTCACCGACACTAAATGAAGAGATTGTTTTGGGAAATCACTGTGAGCAGGCGATACAATATTATCACTCCACTGAAAGTAGGCAGATTGTTTTTGGGATTAGCGAGTTCATGAAACCACCTCATCATCAGTTATGTACAGTGGACCATCATGTTTAACGACACTGCTAATAATGAGAACTTTGCCTATAGCGAGAACATTTTAAATCCCCGTTTTTTCTACTATATAAACTATATAGTAAAATACTTGAATAACGGCAATCGATAATCACAACCTTTGCTATAGCGAGAGAATTAATTCTGAGTGCATACGGCAAATTGTGGGAGCGGCCGCAGTACAGCATGTAGAGTCAGACATAACACATGTACATGTATTGTTCTTTGTCTGTTACTGCACGCCCATCCGTCTAGTCACCTCTCAATCAGGCCGACAATGCTTTGTTTCCTTACTGACCACGTGTCATGACAGCGCATCACACTACCGCCCACACAATCAATAAATTTACATTTGGCCGCCTGCCCAACCGTCCAATTATGTCTTGCGTAGGCCTAGCAAGCGCTGTCTACTTCCACCATTCACGCACACAAATTTACTCCCGCCCACCCGTCTAATCATCTCTTAAGATCTTGCTTAATACCAAAGGAGCTTATTTTCTTACTGACGGCACACTATGCCACCACCCATGCAATCAAAAAATTTACTGGTAGTGATTTACGCGGATCAAAGATGGTGCTGCGAGTAATAATTATCGCACATCACAAGTAGTGACCAGAGAGTGCATGTGTCTGACGAAGCTACACTGTTGTAGCCTTCATGGCCAGCCCCACAGTTTGCCCCAGTGAGTGATGAGTCATCACTTTGAGCTGGCTGCGCGTAGTGTGCTGTCACAGCACGCGGTCAAACAGACAAAAAAAAAAGTACCGAGGTCAAGGCCGAGATCTGCCATCATTTTGATATTACAGTATTTTATGTAGGCCTACGTTGATCGACCAGACAAGCCAACAAGAGAGGTAACCATTATTTTTCATGGTTACGTCCCTTGTTAGCATGCCCTGCACATAGTGGAGTATTTTAAAGCCTTGCCTTGCCTTCTCGACCCTTTCCTGGAATAGCGAGACCTTTGGTATAACGAGACATTTTTGGTGGAACATGACCTCTCGTTATAACCAAGTTCCACTGCATTTTCTGTTTCAAAAACTGAACATATGACTTGATTTACATAATTTTTAAAGTTTTAATCATGGTCTACAAATGAAATAAATAAACCTGTATGGTAGCACTGTGCTTGAAAAAGATCAATAAGTCTGTACAGGTTTGCTCTTTTACATTTGAACCGTCCTAACCATACCTCAAATGAAAATAGACAAGAAGCAAAAGAAACAATAATTAAACGACTATATGAACAGCATATCAACAACTCTGCTCACTGGTATTCGGGGACTCCTATTCTGTAAAAATGAGGTAGGACGGAATAATGGATGATGTGGCGGAGAAGAACTCTGAGCCTCCACATTCCCATCTTGTGTGTCCTCCGACAGCTCTGATCCTTGTCCTGATGAATTGGCAGAATTCTGTTCTCCAGAATTGGACGTCTGGTGCTCTGGAAATTAAACGATAACTTTTATGTTGACATCTAATGCCCAGTTTACTCTATGGTCACCAAACAACCGAAAAGTCCTGACTGTAGGGATATTGTGAGAACCCCTCCAATTGTTTCAACATTAGAAATAGCTTTGTTTTTAGACTTTCTTCCTTAGACATATCATGCAAGAATATTTTACTCCTCACCAGAATAACTACAGTTATTGGTCACAAAAACATAACAACAAAATATAAATAACTATTATTGATTTGATCTCCAGCTATGGATGTTGATGTCTGTAACAATCTAATCCAGCCGGAACTGTGTAAAGCAAAATATGATGCAAAAACTGCAGTATAAAAGGGGGATATCTGCAGAAGCCTTATACATGAAGTAATATTTTTAGGGAAGTGTATCCTCTTCATATTAAGAATTACTTACTGGCTATTGACTTTCATGTATTCTAATTCTTTATAAAACATCATAGTTGTCTTTCACATTCTAACAAAGTGAAAAGCAAGCATATGAAACAAGTTCATTGTTCCTTACCGTAAAACCCAAAGTCGTCTAACCCTTACTCAAAGTAGCCGAAAAAAGCAAGTCACATAAATAATGTGTGGGTGCATGGGAAAACCCTTCACGTCTGCCCAGATATGAAAAATGAGTTATTGATTGAACTTTATTTTTACATTTATTTCTGAACGTTTTGCACTTTATTCGATGTCAATAGCTAAGGTTCTATTAGTTCCAGTGTTATAAGCAAAAATGTGACCCTACCGTGGGGTTTGAAGCTTCTGAGAAAATCGAGTTTGAAGGGGCCCCGACAAAAGCGCTGTCCTTGGCCTACTGCTAGTTGGTTGGATGAGATTCAAGGTCTCAGTATAAAGTGATGTGAATCAGGAATCCAATTCTGGTCTGTCAACATGGCTAAAAGATCTATGTGGCCTAGAGCTTCATTCTTCATTGCTCATCTTTGAGCGAGATCTAATTAGTAAAGGAACTAGGCCTAGGCAAAGATCCAGTTCGTGAACCATTTAACCAAATATTTGGATGAACAGATTAACCAAATTTTGGATTCGACCCGTTTTTCAATAAATTCCAGAATATTTTCTTTTGACCATGTTGCTATTGTTCTACTGTCTGCGATATACTAGTGTGCAATACTGTGTAACTGTGTTGTGTACCACGACTTCACCGAGGAGTGTTTTATCAATTAATTGCATAATGCTCATGAAACTGATATCTTTTAAACAAAGCACTGAAACGGGATGTGTACGCATAGACTGATATTTTTGATATGCTGATTTCAAAAATGCAATTATTTTTTCGATCTGACCAATTACTGGCTGACTTTTCCAATCTGCCTGAGCAAACTTGAAAGGGGACACCCCGACATTCCGATGATGCCATCCTGTCTGAGGTGATCGTCCCGAACTGTCGCCAAAATATCAGGCGAGTTGAAAATCGAACTTACTTTCGTCATAGGCAGCCAGCCGAGATTGAAAAGTCATCTCTAAATCAAAAGGACGGCATCGGATTGTTAGAAGCGGGGATCCAGCAAGAATCGATCGGGATAAAGGTGGAGAATCTGGTGCACCCGGATGCCCTGCACGAAAATGGATATTAAGGCAGTAATTAGCAATTAAAGTTCATTATTTTGCATAATTTCAATCTGGTACAAACGGAGCTCCATACTTCTCCTATGCACACAATAGCTTGAACTGTTGCACCACAAAAGTGCCGCGTCGGATCCCAAGAGGTGAAAACCTGAGCGATTTATTCCTTCACCTGACACCTCTGCGGCTACTCTATTCGGTAACCATCCTTTGATTTGGGGAATTCTTGGGGGGAAATGTTATCAGGTGGGCAGGCAATCGCAATTGGTGGCAATTACACGCCGCATCCTTGGTTCCGTTGCTGTCGTCAAGTCTGTTTGACAGGAAATATCACCCACGTGGCAAGACAATAAGAAATATAGATGCTATTATACGCCACTAAATTTGAAAATTTAGATATTTCAGAATATCACTAGGAACCATTACGGACAGTTGACTGAGTATAGAGGTGATGTAGTTTGGCCTGGTTATTTCCATCTTACCCCAGAGACATCATAGACAGTTTGTGACATTTCTATAAAAAAAAAGGAATGAAATTGCCTGTCGCATCAACCTATTAAATTTACTGGTGTATCATACTTCTGTTGAATTTATTGCTATCAGCTGGGTGGCCTACAATTTCCCTTTTAGCACAGTTGAATACTCCATTATAATAACATACACCCTTAAGCAAAATATTTCGCTTTCCTTCACATGAATCATGTAATTACAGTTTATCACCGTGCATCTTTCAACAGTAACAATCCCCATTTTCATCCAAAATATAAATCTCTTAGATCCAGATTTTGTGAGTGAACATTTCAAAATGGTAATCGGGTTTCTCTGCTCGCCAGGGAGTGATAAAATAGAAAAAAAGTATGGAAGGCCGCTTGATCCACTGTATTACTTTCTCGAAGAAACTCCTACCAAACTGCGTGTCATGGACTTGGTCATGCTCAGAGATTTGTTTCGCTGTCAGCGCTCTTGCAACATCGGACATATTCAACCCATGCGATATTTGCTTTCAGGATAGTAAAACTGTCTAATAATCAGGCAGTTTTGTATTTTTTTTTTTTATGTTCACAATGGATCTAATTGCTGTCATTCCAAGAAAAATCTTAATGACCTTGTCACAAACTCTAGACTGTATTATGTCAGGATGAACAGTCTTAGGTCCTTTTCTGTTCAGGTTAGGTCCCGAAAGATAGGAAAGATAACTGTGGAGGGTTGACGAACAGAGACGAGAATTTCAATATTAGAAATGAATGGCATTTCTGCAAAGTCTGCATGCTTTCACACATCCCGATTTTCTACTTAGGTCTACACATGATATGTCACATAAAGATTCTAATGCGCCTTTACTTCAGGGCACAAATTCCGGCAATTGCACGGGAGAAAGCTCAGTGACATAATGCCTCAAACCTCCACATAGTATATGGTAAATCATCATTGCGAGAGAAATGGTTCATCACTGCGTAATCTCTCCATCGGAAGCAGCAAAATTCTGTGACTTTCATAGGCATGTCAAACCGAACGGATGAAGGGCGCCAAGTTTATTTGGAGTTCTAGCTGTTGTCAAGTACAGACAGTGGATGCTAACGTCCACCAGTTCACGCATTCGAAAGCCATTACCAAAGTTACGATGGGCAAGTGGACTCTCATCGAATATGAAGTTTATCTTTTCGATCTTCAGTAACTTAATAATAAGGTGAAAAAATTCGAAACCGTTTGCCTCTTTGTTCAAGTTCACCATCATAATGAGAGAGTTTTCAAAAAGTCATGAAAGCAGATGGGAATCCCATCTTGAGGCTGCTCAATGGTCTCCATTCTGGTTGTCAATGATAAATTAATGTCCTATGCTATGAGCAGTCATGTGACCCAACTGGTACATTAATTTGACAATAAAGAGCAGAACGCACACATCTTTTATTAAAACAGTGCCACTTAAAACTCTCTCATTTCTGGCGTGCCACACTGATGACTGGCGTGCTCTTATTCAAACCATTACTTTACTAGGAACCCAAGAATTGCACAACATCTGACGTTTGTGCTAAAGTTTTCAGCACATCTGCACTTCAATATTTCCTTGACACAGTGACCCATCTAAATGTGGTATCTGACAGATTCTTTGGTAAAACTTCAATCAGTCTTTAGCAGGAGGGCACTTAAAAGAGGAGGCATCAGAAATCTAATATCCATCTGTCGGAGTCATGGAGGCAGTATGTCACTTTAGATGAGAAAGAAGAAGAAATTCCACATTTTATAGCCAAGTCACAGCAAAATCATAAAGCGAGGATGTGGAGCTCATTATTGGTGGAGGATCTAAAGATACGACCAGCGTGTGGTCGACATGTTGCAGAGTAACCATGAAGAAGCAGATGGCTCTCCTCGCAGTCCTGAGAGTAGTTATTGCAGAATCATTGTGGAAACAACTGATACAGATGTCACTGAGGTTTTCATCCATTTCGTTGCACAAACCGTAAAAGAAGTGTGAATGGCACTTGGTTGCGCTCAAGAACAAAGACATTACTCATTACCAGATTCTGATGTGGACAGATGCATGTCGCTGCATGTAGATGTGTTTCCAAGACAATGTCTTCACAGGTTGTGTGGTACAACATGTTCCTTTTCGGATATGGGCAAATATGACTGCAATATTATGATAGACATTGAATTGTTTAAATGTGTTTTTCAGTCATGAACTATTCAGTGACAATGTCAAGGTTGCCCTGCATTTGTATTGCGAATCTGATACAAATGGACTGAACCAAGCTCGACATCAACTGTTTACAAAGGAAAAGAAGGATTTGCCGGGGCACATTTTTTTGTGTAAAAAACAACATTCGCCCAATTTCTAACAAGGTCTACAGCCTCTCTTATGGCTCAAATTTGCGTCAGCTTTTGAAAGTGGCTTCCTTTCAACCTGCCGAAGGTTCTGTTTCAGATTTGCAGACTTAAATGATGGACATCGACAAGTATTTTTCCGAGTTTGCTGATTTCGCATCAGAAAGACAGAACTAGATACCCAATCTGTAGCCAGTAAATGGCCTACTTGGGCGTGTTGGAAAAATAGTACTAAAATTCACTATTCTATCTAGACCACACTGCGTCATGTCACATGCAAAATTTCAGAAAGGTATTTTGAAAAAAAAATTTATTCCTGAACAAGGCCATTCTTGTTTCATGAAAAGAAGTATATTACATTATATACAGTACATCTATATGTACATCTGTGTGGATAATTATTGTAATACATGCAGTTTGTATAAATTCGTGTTCCGCTTGGCATTGTGTGCGCATCTTCGCGACATTAATTTATTCTGTGTCATTGCCTAGGACTTCAAACCCAGATGTTTCACAATGTGCCGTAAAAGAAAATATTTCCTTATATAACCTCAATAAAAACCAATCTTAAAAATCGTTTTTCACACTTGTTATGAAGATTTAATTCAAAATAACTACAGATTCATATAGAATTGACCAAAATGAAGGAATCTGAAGACGTCTTTGAAATTTGACCTTTTGACCTTTGACCTTCCAACGTGACCTTGAAACTGAAAATTGACAAGGGCATCCGGGTAGATTTGAATCAGTACATTAATGTCAATCAGTTTCCACTGCCAAATTGCTTCGAAGAAACTGATGCCGTCCTTTCGTACTTGGCGATTTTGGCTGGCTGCCTATCAGTTAAAATCTTGGTTCGCGAACCGTTTAACCAGTTTTTCACATTCAAATCGCTCGGATAATCAGTTTACCGCAAAGTGATTCGCTGCCCAGCCCTAAGGGTAACTGACGCATTGGGTTACGGGTAAAATCTGAAGTTACTTTTAACATTTCATGTGAAAAACATCTTTAATCTCAACAAAATGTTTCTTTTTCATCATTCTGAAGTGGAAGAAGGTTAGAAGGGCATGATTCATTATTCTGGGGCGTAAAATCAACTTTCAAAACAGGATTAATTTTTTCCATGTAATTCAACTTCATAAACAGGATGCGCAGCCACTTTAATCTTAGTTGACATCTGGCATGATCTGCGCATTAAATTCCGTTGGAAAGTACAGAGAATGACCCTTCATTTGGTGTGTAATATGCTATAGTGCTTTGAAACCGAGCACTTGAGGGTGCAGTCTGAAAGACGTGAATGGCAAATTGGAAATGCAACTGTGTTCCACAGCGCGGTAGGCGTTCCCGAACATGCGTGTCAGCGATGGGTGCCTTACTAAAATTGTTTCAAAGGTGTGTTTAAAATACACTTTTAATAATTAAAACTTACATCAGATGAAAGTTTTGACCTGATAGTTGAAAATCGACTTTAGAAGGCCTGGCTCATTTCTAACCTATGCGAGATCCGACGGGTTTTTCTATGCGCCCACACAAATATCAAACTTACCTTCATCTGATTCCGTGAGATCTACCACAACAGTTGCATGGCTATTTCTGGAGACAGAGAGTGATATAAATATAAAAATAAATGAATAATACCAGTCAAACATTTCAGCAAACTTCACCTGAAGCTGAAAAACCATTGTAATCTCTCCCCACCCCATTTTTTGTGCCACGATGCCTATGCACTTCAGTGTTTACCTTCCTTGTGCATGGAAAAATGGACCTGCATAAAAATACACGTGCACATGGTTGTCGATGTGCAATTGGATTTGGACACTAGTGAATTTCGAATGGGTAAATTTAACCCTAGTGCTGCCTGAAATAACTATAGTAGCTCTTGCGAGCAACCGGGCCATTTTTGTTAAAACTCACAACATCTGCACATAAAACAGCGATACAACACAGAATGTTCATGTTCACTTGAGGAAATTTTAGTTTTATAGGGATGGGAACTACTGACAGAAACTTCTGTCATCATATCACATGGTCGTATGTCACCGCCAACAGCAACAAACACATATATGAAGCCCATACGCACACTGAACAACACATGAAACAGTGTTTAAATGTAACAGTAACATTTTCCCCTTACGAAATCTGAAAAAAGAAAAAGACAGAATAAAAAAAATAATAAAAAATCCAGATATCAGGAAATTTCCAGGTTATTCTCATCTCTGCTTTTAGGATTTTTTTATTTAAGGTAAGGTTACGATAAACTGTTAGAATGTCCAAAGGATGACATGCACTCTAAGTTGATTGTCTGTCAGTCTGAACACAGATAAATTGTGCAGCCAAATTAATAATATATCTGTGTAGAATTTAAAATGGACAACATATTATCATAGCACATACTACCTTACATGATAAACTATTGCTAATTAATTTCCAAATGTTGCAAATCAGATCACAAAATTTTAACATTGTTTTATTAGTTATTTACTAATGACAGCTAATTACAGTCTTCCAAACTGCCTGGGAACTGCCCATGCATAGCTGCATCACTGATAATCTACTGCAGCATCTAATTTTACTGCTTTTGTCTAGAGACTTTTCCAAGGGTTTTATGAAACTGAGTTTGTCTCATGATACAGACAAGAGTATTTCTTGAGGAGTTATAGACTACATGTGGCCTTACTTACCGAGGCTCTACCATCACCACTTCCACATCACTGTCATCTGAACTTGAGACTGTAGATCCATGTGTTGCCTGAGTGGAAGAGTCATCATACGCCACTGCTGTGCGGCTATTGTTCTCTCCAGTTGATCCTACAACTGGATGGTTAGATGCCTGCTCAGCAGTGATTCCATTCAAATTAAGAGCTATGGAGTCTAGATCTCCATCTACATTACTGCCCTGCCCTCTGTCCTCTGCTGTATGCTGCTGCTCCAAGTCATAAATCCAGTCGCTCCAGGTTTCTGGTGCCGTCTGTGATTCAACTTGATCAGGTATATCTTCAAGCGTCCCGTATTCACAAGATGTATTAAATGTACGTGATGAGCCATATGCAGAAGAGAGTGAATCTGGTGTATCGACTGATATGGGGGAAAACCCCTGAAATTGAGGCACGTGGGCACGATTGTTTATCAAATGACTGAAACTACTGGCAAGGCGTGTGGATGGTTGTCTAGCTTCACGTCTGCAGCTTGCCACCACGTCATCACTGTACCGATTCTGAACAGCCATATGCCAAACATTTCGCCTTGGGTTTGTCTCTCCCTCAGATGCTGACACAGTGGAATCATCAGACTCAGTAACAGGATCAGGTTCCAAAAATGATGGAAGTTTTGGCCTGGCAGTCTGCACTGGGCAGACTGATACACTGCCACTGGCTGTGTTGCTGTGACCAGAGGACTGACCATTGCTTTCCTCTGTGGAATCAGATGATCCCCTTTCTCTTCTCCCAGCACTAGCAACACTTCCTTGAATATTGGCACTTGAAGATGGACTGCTTGCTGTTGAAATGCAACAAGATCATTCATTTTATTCGTGTAACTTCATCACAGGGTTCAAACAAAGTCTTGAAAACTAATTTTAAGGACTTTTTAAGAACTTCCTAAGGACTCACAGTAAAAAATTAAGGACCTGTGTGCCTGTGATCAAGAAATATTACAACTATACAAACTGTGTGCAGCACTCGTTGATACGGAATGTTTCTGTGTCCTGAGTTCAAACAGTAAATTCATTCTGAAAAGTTCAGTTATTTCAAAGTACCAATTATCCAGTGTGCAATTGGAAGATTTGAATCTCAAATGTTTCAACTGAAACACAAATTTTAAGGATTTTTTAAGGACTCTGGCATAATTTTCGGAATTTAAGGACTTTTTGAGTACTTATTTTTCTTTTACGAAAATTAAGGACTTTGAGGACTTTTAAGCACCTGTGTGAACAATGTCATCATTTATCAAATCAATCAAAACAAACAAATAGCAAAATGGAAATTAGCTTAAATCCAAAATTCCTCTGTAGAAGCAAACTTATGGCCTAAATTGCTCATCCTGAAACACACCACATGCAGCTAAAAATGATCAAATCTTGGTGGGGAAAAAAAAGAACATATATATATACATAATAATATACTATGGACATACATACAAGCTTAACCCTCGTCCCGCGTTGAGTGAACTCGTCCACGTAACGTCCCGTGCTGGGATAGCCAGCGGCCAGTCAGCCGATCGTTCGCCTGTTGCCGATAACCTCGGTGGTCGGGTCGGGTCCTTGCGAACACCTGTATCGCGTATACTTCAGGACGCAATAACGACAATAGTGGTGGATAAATCGTAAGGGACCCCTGTGATATTTGGATAAAGTACTTGCGATGATATGCAGTAGGTTTTATTGTGAAATGGAAGGCCCCAAATCAAGACTTTTCTGCATTTACATGCCGTTTAACACACGTTTTATCATTTTCCCAAGACCTGCGCTTTTTCTGTCCCTATGTCAGGCCATTCAGGTGAACAAATTATTTTTTAAGCCATTCGCTTAATTTACTAACCACATGTATCGTGACATTACCTTCTCTCTCCTACACTACGTAAAGCGTCCACTTACTATAATGTTAGTTTTAACGAGAGATTTGATTTCCAGTTCAAGGTCGTACAGCACATACATGTACTGAAAAGCGGTTTAATCAAAGGAACACAATATCTCTCTAATTACCACATCAAATAAAGACAACGACCAAAAACAAAGTCGGTCATTTTCTCCCAGTTTTCCCTGATGAAAAACCTACTGACAGACGCCCTTATGCAGCATGCCCTAATATTACATCGGAATTCATAATTACAGACGTAGAACGGCGTCTCAAATACGCACATGGCCCCTTTCTTCTCATTTCACATGTAGAAGACAACCACCATCAAAGTAAAAGTTTCCCCAAGATTTCCCCAGTTCGAACTTCAGACCATCAGTACTATTACACGAGTATGACGAATAGTTGCGAATAGTTGCATCGTAATAAACGTAATCGGACGATACCATTTTGTTAGATATAGTAGGGGTGACAGGATGGATAAACACGCGAAAATTGTGTGGAAAAAAAATGTGAAAAAAAACGACGACAGCCTTGGCAACTGTAACAGTTGAAGCAAATTTCAGCACGTTATGATGGGGAGAGTCAGATGAACTGATCGTCTGCCCCTTAAAAACGAAACTGTCTCGAACTGTTGTAAAAATAAATAACAGGATCCGATGAACAATTAATACTAACGTTTAATAACTGTAAACACGAGCTGATATCCACAGGTTACTTACACCTAGCTAGCCGGGAAGACACACTTCTAACAATGACTGGATTTGCACATCTACGATTTACACCCACGACTTTCACCCTACGATTTGCACCACTCCTACTCGCCTGGCCCTCCTTATATATATTGTCCAGGAACGTTCAGGAAGCGGCTTAACCGCCCCATAAGCACGAGACAGACCTAGATTGTTCGGGACACATACAAGCCACCCAATCGTACACATACACGTCACAGAATTACATCACTCAAGGTCGACCTAGTGTAATCTCGGACACTGCAGTTCCTTCCAGATCTTCTAGATTTTCTACAGCGAAACAAACAAGCCACATCAAAGAGAAATATCGGGGGAGGAAGGTCGCCGAGAGAGACTCGCCAAGCGGGAGGGGGGGGGGGTGTGAGAAAATATCGATCGTTCAACTAGTGGGACGCTACACAACTCCCCAATTTAAGTTGAACATTCTTCAACTATCTACATCATAAAGCGTCTACACTATCATAAAATACTTCGCATCTCCAATCTTACAATAGACATTGCTAATACTGTACTAGGTGCCTTCCCAATATCCTAAGTACAATACAATAACCATAGTATCCTTATAACACTAATACAATATCATTACAGTACCATTACAAAACCATGGTCAACAATAGGCCTACTATTATAACCAATATACTACCACCGCTGTGGTGAAACGATGGTCAATGATACTATTAAAATCATACTATGGTGAAACGATGGCCATCGAGTACAAAATGCTTCGTGCACGAAACATAGCCCATAAACGTTGTGCATAACAATGATTGTCCTAAAAAAAATGCATGAAGTCATACATACAATGGCATGTATACCCACACATATCGATCACTGATCAGGGTCTAACTTCATCATATCAAATCAAACGAATCAATACCAACACCGCCTAAGCTTTTGCCACTCGTAAATTACATCAATGTAACATACAAAATCACTGCTTGCTCGCAGTTCTCATTTGGGTTACAGTCTTCAAAAATTACATTGTCCCATTGGTGACAAATAATGAAAACATCAAAATATGACTAATACATAGTGGCTCTCTGCCGGCCAATAATTCAATATACCATTACAGTACAAAACAGTCATCCCAGAAACGTATCTAACAGGCAAAATTCTGGGTTACAATACATCTCACTGAACTTGTACTATTCAAAACACTCTACTCAGGAAGTCGGCGCCGACATTTTCCTTGCCCTTGACATACCTAATCCTGAATCGATATGACTGTAAAAATAGACTCCATCGTAATAGCTTTGGGCTGTCAAATCTGGCAGAATTCAAATACTGCAATGACCTATGGTCAGTCTGGAGCACAAACTCCTTACCATACAAATACAAAGTAAACTTCTTTACCGCCCAAACGATGGCTAGGCATTCTCGCTCTGAGACTGAATATTTCGTCTCACGAGGCAATAGCTTACGACTGGCATATGCCACAGGATATAACTTTCCCTCATATTCCTGCATAAGAGCAGCACCCAACCCGCGGTCTGATGCATCAGTTGCTAAGACAAATTCTTTTGAAAAATCTGGCAAACATAACACGGGTTTGGAAACAATGGCATTCTTCAGAGAAGTGTACCCTTTCTCCTGCACTTCCTCCCACTGAACTACATTGGGCTGACCCTTTCTAAGCAAATCAGACAGTGGTGCTGCAATCGCTGCAAAGTTAGGTACAAATTCTTGGTAATATCCCACCAGTCCTAAAAATGCTTTCACTTCCTTCTTAGTGGTGGGTCTGGGTGCATCTCGCACCTTACACACATTTTCTTCTAACAGACCAATCATACCCTTTCCCACTGAGTGTCCAACAAAGTCCACTTCAGACGTTCCAATCAGGCACTTGGATGGTCTTGCAGTTAATCCAGCTTGGTCCATCCTCTGCAGCAATTCCTTGAGAGCCTTCACATGCTCGTCGAATGTCTCTGTGTGGATCAGCAGGTCGTCCACATACGCTGTCACATTGTTCAGTCCCTGGACCAATGGCTTCACGATCCTGTTCAGTGTAGCTCCTGAGTTCATCATCCCGAAGGGCATCTGGGTGAATTCATAGTGTTCGCCCATGGTGACGAACGCTGTCTTGGGAATGTCTTGTTCCCGGACTCGCACTTGCCAGTATCCCTTGCTCAAGTCGATCCGAGAGAATACTCTTCCTCTCGACAGACTCTGGAACACTTCCGATGGGGCTGCTGTCGGATGAGGGTCGAACACAGTGATCTTGTTCATCCTCCTGTAGTCGATGCAGACTCGGTTGGATCCATCCTTCTTCTTGACCACAACAACCGGTGAAGCATACGCTGATGAGCTCCTGCGTATGATGCCCAACCTTTCCATGGTGCTGAGCTCCTCCTTCAAGGAGTCGCGCATAGCATAGGGCACCGGGTATGGTCGTTGCCGAACAGGTACCTCTGATGTCAGGTCGATGCGATGTTCGCCTAACTGGCAGCATCCGGGGAGATTGGTGAAGATGCGTTGATACTCCTTCACCACGTCGCCGAGTTGTTGACGTTGTTCTGGCGTCAGCTGCGTTCCATATTGGACATCTTCGTAGGCTTCCTTCTGGTCCCAGCTTCCTAGGTCGGCAAGGTCCTCCGTCGTTCCACCGTTGTCGCCTTCCAGGTCGCAGTCCTCGATGACTGTCATGCCAGCCGACTCCACAGGTTGACTCTCGTCCATCACGTCGTCCTCTGCCAGCACAGTCCCAGCACCATCACCGCCGTCGTCCATCATAGCGTCGACATCTCCAGGTGTGGTGTCGCTCCTGCCGTCGTTCATCTCACACATCTCGGTCAGGACAGATGCCGGTCCCATTGCCGCCGCCGCTGCTTGCGTCGTCGCTGGTGTAGTCCTGGGGATATACCTCTTGAGAAGGTTAGCGTGCAATGTCTTCTCTTTCACACCCATCTTGACTTTGTAGTCGTTGACGCCGACAACCGAGACTATCTTGTATGGTCCCTTCCACTAGACTAGGAGCTTGTTGGCGTTTGTCGGCAGCAGTACTAAAACTTCGTCGCCAGGGCGGAACTTCCTCTCTCGCGCCTTCCGGTCGTAGTAGGTTTTCTGTCCACCTTGTGCCTTTGAGAGCTCTTCCGTCGCTAACTTGCACGTGTCCTCCAGCCGCTCGCGTAGTTCCATGACGTACTGGTAACTGGTCTTTGTCTCCGGCTCCTCTACGTCCTTGGTCCATAATTTTCGCAAGATGTGCATCTGTCCTCTCACCGTTCTTCCATACAGCAACTCGAATGGGGCGAACTTTGTCGATTCTTGGGGAACTTCACGATACGCGAAGAGCAGCGGGTTAATGTATCGGTGCCACTGCTTAGGTTGCTCCGCGCACAGTCGCCTCAAGGTCTTCTTCAGTGTGCCGTTAAATCGCTCCACCAGCCCGTTGCACATAGGGTGGTAGACTGTGGTGGTCGACTGTCGAATCCCCAGTAGTCTGTTCGTTTCTTTCATGACGTCCGACATGAATTGAGTCCCTTGATCAGATAAGATCTCCTCGGGCACACCCAAACGGCTGTAGATATTTACTAAGGCTTCTGCTACTGTCTCCGCGTCAATCTTCTTCAAGGGGGTCGCTTCAGGGTAACGAGTAGCGTAGTCTACGTATACCAGGATATACCGATGTCCGCCTTCACTTGGGGGGTCAATAGGTCCTACTAGGTCCACGGCCACTCTCCTAAATGGGATGTCTACCACTGGCATACTCTGCAAATGCACCTTAGGAGTCGCTCCCTTGTTCACTGTCCTCTGGCAGATGTCACATGAGCGGCAGTATCTCGCTACGTCACCTTCGATACCAGGCCAGTAAAAATTGCTCATCACCCTGTCCTTCGTCTTCTTCACGCCGAGATGTCCTCCAACGATAGAATCATGGGCAACGCTCAGTACATACTCCCTCAGTTTCTCGGGCAGTACCACTTGTCTTGTAATCGTAGCCTGTCTTATGTCCCTATAAATCCGGTACAGTACACCTCCGTGTCTCTCGAAGTGTACGGACTTGTTACCTCTGTTGGTCGGAATTTTCTTCTGCCCCAACTTCTTGAGGTCTTCGTCTTCTTCCTGGAGTCGGATGAGTTCCTTCCTATCCACTCCCGCGTGCCGTTCTGCCCTCGGCACCCTCAGCGACGTAGACTGGTCCTTCCTCTTTTCCTGGGCCCTCGTGGTCACCGCTCCTACCATCACCTCAGTATCAGGGTCGTACGGGTCCTTCGCTCCGTCCACGTTCCCGACTACTAGGTCGCAGATGGTCTCCGGGAGACACAGTGCCGTCACTCTGCCCGTCAGGTAAGGCGTTCTCACGTCGATAATGGCTTCCTCCGCCGCTAACAAGGAGTTATCGATCCTCGCGATAAGTTTCTTCCCACCGGTGAGCTGTCCGTCGTCCACCAGTGATCGCCACACCACCACACCTTCACAGCCGGTATCTCTTAGGACGTCTACTGCTCGATTTCCAATCAAGCCCTTCATCACTGGTAACTTCAGCTTCTCCACGGTCCTTCCGTCACTGCATCCTCCGCACGTAACAGGCACCGCTAACTGGAGCTTCCCGTCCTTCATTACCGCTTGAACGTTGATGCTGGTGTCAGCCGTCGTCGCATCCTGTCTCGACGACTCGTCCGCCGCTATCACTACGGCCGCCGGCGCCTTGTTCGGCTTGCCTCGCCCCGTATCCTTCTGGGCTGGACACATTCTCCGAACGTGGCCTGGCTTTCCACAAAGGTAACATTTCAACTCACCTTTGTCGTTTATCTTGGCACGACACTCCGTCGCCTTAGGTCCCGGCTCCTGGCACCTATAACAGACCTGTAGACTTCTGTCTCCGTTGGGTCTCCGTCGCACTGGCCGGCTTTGCAGTCTGGCGCTCCCGCTGAGTGTCCGGTTCCTCGCTACCACGAACGCCTCCGCTGAGTCTGTGACGTCCTGTAGCGTCTTTGGCTTCCTCTCCCTCACATGGGTCGCAAGGTCTGGTGGGCAAACATCCATAAACTGTTCTCTAACGAACAGGTCCCTCACTCCTCCGTAGGTCTTCTCCGTCTTTGATAGCTTTATCCACCTCTCTAGGTAAGTCTTGATCCTAGTAAGAAACATCCCGACATCTTCTCCATCTTCAGGCTTACCTTGTCTGAACATGAGTCTGTAACCGTCCTCTGACAGGTTATACCTCTTCTGCAAAGCTTCCTTGACTTTGTCGTAGTCCTTGGCCTCATCGATCGGCAATCGACAGAAGCACTCCAGAGCTCTCCCAGTCAGCAGGGCAGACAGTGATGTCGTCCAGGTGGATTTGGGCCAGTCCGCTGTCTCGGCAAACCTCTCAAAACGAAGTAGCCAGCTATCAAGGTCGTCCTTCCCATCCTGAAATGCAGGTAGCTTGGGTCTCTTGGAACTGGCGTGGTCGCTGGTCCCCTGCGTCGACTCGCCTCCACGCTGATGGCGGATCCTCTCCATCTCCAGCTCGTGCTTCATCTTTTCTCTTTCCAGCTGAGCCTGTCGTCCCATCTTCAGTTGCTCCATGCGCTCTTGCCTCCTTCAGTTGCTCCATGCGCTCTTGCCTCTCTCTTTCCTCCTTTAGGCCTTCACGGATGTAGTCCTGTCTTTCCTTTCCAGTGAGCCCCAAGGCGTCTGCTTCCTGGCCAAGCCTTCCAATAGCCTCTGACATGTTGTGGATATCCTCGATGATTACACAATTTAATGTACTTTAGAAACACTTCGATGGTCTGAATTGAATCTGTTCTAATCTGATCGGATCCCGGACGAGCCCCCAATATGTAACAGTTGAAGCAAATTTCAGCACGTTATGATGGGGAGAGTCAGATGAACTGATCGTCTGCCCCTTAAAAACGAAACTGTCTCGAACTGTTGTAAAAATAAATAACAGGATCCGATGAACAATTAATACTAACGTTTAATAACTGTAAACAAGAGCTGATATCCACAGGTTACTTACACCTAGCTAGCCGGGAAGACACACTTCTAACTATGACTGGATTTGCACATCTACGATTTACACCCACGACTTTCACCCTACGATTAGCACCACTCCTACTCGCCTGGCCCTCCTTATATATATTCTGTCCAGGAACGTTCAGGAAGCGGCTTAACCGCCCCATAAGCACGAGACAGACCTAGATCGTTCGGGACACATACAGGCCACCCAATCGTACACAGACACGTCACAGAATTACATCACTCAAGGTCGACCTAGCGTAATCTCGGACACTGCAATTCCTTCCAGATCTTCTACAGCGAAACAAACAACCCACATCAACGAGAAATACCGGCCTTGCTGGCGAGAGGGGGGAGGAAGGTCGCCGAGAGAGACTCGCCAAGCGGGGGGGGGGGGGGGGTTGAGAAAATATCGTTCGTTCAACTAGTGGGACGCTACAGCAACCGAATAACCAAAGCGCGAGGCCCACCGTTGCTATACAAAAATGTGGCCTCCCGCAGGACCCGCAGTTACGCGTGTCGGACAAAATAATGGCCTCCCGTGTTGCAGGGGAGGCCAATATAGTGGCCTCCCGCAGGACTAGGGTTAAAAGCTGCACTTTGCGCCCCCCCCCCCCCCCCATCACTTTCTACCTCCCAAACACTGCCTCGCCCATCATTTTCTACCCCCCACCCACTGCCTCGCCCGTCACTTTCTACCCTCCAACCGCTGCCTCGCCCGTCACTTTCTACCCTCCAACCACTGCCTCGCCCGTCACTTTCTACCCCAGACTCAATGCCTCGCCCATCACTTTCTACCCCCCAATCACCCCCTCGTCTGTCACTTCCTAGCACCCAACCCCAGCCTCGCCCGTCACTTTCTACCTTCTCTACATGGTATTCCCCAATTTTAGCCGCGAAACACAGGTTGAAATCAGCCAACAGCAACAGCTTACACATGACAGGAAGTGTTCGCATCACAGGTCATGTGCTCGTGAAAAAAAAAAGGATCGGGGGTGAGTAGTCAGCAGCACATAGCAAAATAAAAAAAAATTGAAAAACAAAAGCAATAAAAAAATCCAAACTTCAGTGCGCCCTCCACGGTATTTGAAACTTACATGTAAAATTTGGTTACTGTAGGTAGCCTAATAAAAAGGCCTTTTGCGTTCAAAGGTCAAGAATTTCTGAATTATATATATTAGATATGTAAATGAAAACTTGTTTGTGCCACTTCTTGCATTTAACTGCTGTAATTTTCACCCTGGTACTGGTTTTTTATTGTTATTCCCAAACCATTAGCTACAAAATTCTCCACTTTCCCTGATTCATCGAAATAAATGACACAATTCCTCACCTTGAGAGTCTGAAACTTGTGTGCTGCCCTGATCTTGGCTTGGAAGACTTTCTGAATGTGGAGGAAAAACATCCAGACTACTAGCACCTTCACTAGATCTCTCCAGCTCAGGAATGCTGGCATGATGCCCACCAGCACTGGCATTAGTTGTTTCACCATCATTTCTGCTGTGTGATGATGCTGATGCCCCAGATTCCATACTGTCCTCAAGTCTTTCTGACTGTGCTAAAGGTTGTCTTCTGTTGTTGCTGCCATTGCTTGACACAGAAATGGATGGGTCACTGTTTCTCTGGCTGCAGAATAAAAAAAAACAAACGACAGGAAAAAAGTTGAAGTGCAGACTTCCGAAAAGAAGTTTATATACATATATTATATAAATTACAAAAAGTAAACAAAGTTATTTCCATAAGTGATAAAAAAAGTAAATGGTCTTTCTCAAAACAAGGTACAAATTACTAAAAGATTTTTTATTGTAAGGTGTGTAATTACGGTGGGCAACAGTTAAACCAAAAATGGCAGTAAATCGAAAGAAAATAAGAATCCCCAGTTTTTTTTCCTCTTTATATCTGTTAACAAACTAGCTCTAAAAAGAAATAATCCTACTGTTAAACCGAAAAGAAAATGGCTGCACTCAGTGACCAATCCGCTGTGATTTGCTAAAAGCTGAGTTAAGGCTTACATTTGTCTTCTTCGACTGTGATTTGGGCCACCTTCTTTGGAACTGGCATTTTTTAAAAGCTTCCTATTGCTAAGCCAAAAATGAACCCATGGTCCCACCGATTTCTATTTGACCATTGTCTACTGTATTTTTCTAAAATCTTAATTTATACTGTATTTTGCTAAAATCATAAATTAGACTCCAGCGAGACTTATATATATATGGCAAAGAGAGTTGAAATGTACAAACATATGAATGAAACTAAGGACAGCCCACAGCTAGATCTACTCTTCACTGATCTGCTGTTCCATTAAATTAAAAAACAAAATGGCAATCATTAAGTTTCCAAAGTGGTTTCGCAAACTGAGGTTTGTAAACAGTATGTATTCAGCCACTTCTCACATTTTGTGAATTTAAAATATAACTCTGGGTGCTGCTTAAAAGAAATAACTTTACAATATATCCATTTCAACTATGTCATTCCAAAGTAATGCTTACCAATATCTGCCTGATTTTTTGGGCACTGGGAGACTGAAAGCCATGCCATCCTGAACAAAGACAGCCTCTTCCATCTCTTCATCTACACTTGGATGTGACCGACGATGAAAAGGCAAATTAGAGTCTCTGGAGGACATCAAGTCTAGTAACAAAAATAAAAGGTTGCAATTTAAGGGATTAATATTATTCTGAACTGTTAACCTTATGCATAGAATCAGGCAAGCATATACATAAGGATATCACCAACTCATCACTGAATCATGCAATTTTGAAGCCATTCTTCAGGTATTCAGTATTACAGATGGATGTTTTTGGAAACTACTGATATAAAAGATGATACCGATACTATACTACGTGCAAATTTTAACATTTACTTGTGTGAGACAGCTGCACTGGTGAAAGACACCGTTTTCAAGCAAGGAAAAAAAAAGGATGAACTCCTTCAATTTTGAGAAAAATGAATTGTACTTGATAAAATGAGCCCCAGGCACATCAATCTTACCCGACAAGCTAGTAGAAAAGCTTCGATAGGCTTCTGGTGGCACTTTTGGTTCTGCTGGTACATCTCTGACATGCAGCATCCTTCTGGGGTGTACCTCATGTATATCTGGTAGATGTGACAAATGAACAAAGGCAGAATGACCACTATTCTCAAAACACTTAAACACAAACGCAAAACTGAAAAGTCAATGGCTAATTCTATAAAGGTTACCCTCATGGGGCACTAACCCATGCTCTATAAAGGCAATATGAAACTTAATTAGTTAATGCTAACTTCCATAGTGAAAGTAAGGAGAACACAGACACAAAACACTGTACTTTACACCACAGACCACATAATGATACTCTTAACCCTCACGCTGGGAGGGGTGGCAATTGTCGGTATTGACTCGCAAGCGCTCACGCCACACAGACGGCAAGAGTCGGGAAGGTCAAGCTGACTGCACCATGCGCAAGCCGTATTTTCACGCAGCAGGTCACTGACCTTTTTGAGAAGTAACCACTGTGTTATTGTTCACTGTATCTCTTCTAAATCAAAGGCATTGTGACATGGACATGTTAACCAGTGAACTACTGGTCGGAATCACAAAAACTAAGCTTTCAAAGGCTCTCCCCACACTTTCAAAAGATGTAACGTCGACATGCAAACTGTTGCTCAACAAATGTGCAATATTATCTCATTTTCTCACAAGCTGACCACCATCTGGAGTTGTCTGTATCTAAGAAGCAATCAGAAACAAGCTCTGAAATAATCTTTGCCCCAAATGCCCACATTGGTTTATTAGTATGTGTCAATCAGGATGAAACCATTTGTGTAGGGCTTGGGAGGGCATGGCTAGTTATCATGCTTCGTTCTCACGAAAACTACAGCTGTCAGTTTGGAATCATAAGTCAGATCATTGGTTAGAGACTGACAGACTAAAGTTTTGCTGGTTAATTCATTATCAAGCGTGATAAGGCATAGCAGCGAATGTTTTCATACCGATCAATAAAAACAGAACCACGTGGACAGCGTTTGTGGTCATCGCAGAGCGGCACGGGTCAGTGACCCCAGATAAGATTCTCCGTGAGTAAGGTCACTGATCACGCAGCGGGCTTTACGGGTAGCGCGTGGGGTATGGGTTAAATAATGTATATTTACTAAATATAGCCAAACATACATACTGCTACCATTGTCTTACACTTCACTGGACTGGCTTTCATCCTCAAATCTGGCTAAAATTTCTTTAAAAAGAAAAAAAAGACTTCTGACATCCCTCTGACAGCACTGGCACAAGACACTTTGCCAACCACAACACAAGTGTTTGGGACTTTTATCTGAAGAGTATTAACCCACAAGCCGCATGCTACCGTAAAGCCCACTGACCGGTCACTGACGTTATTCACTGGGAATCTTAACTGTGTCGCACTGACCCATGCCGATATGCGATGACCACAAACGCTGTCCACATGGTTCGGTTTGTATTTAATCAGTATAAAAACATTCGCTGCTATGCTTTATCACGCTTGATAATGAATTAACCAATGAAACTGTTGTCATACCTAACTGGCAGCTGTAATTTTCGCGAGAATGAAGCATGATAACCAGAACACAAACAATATTCTGCTTTAAATCCAAATACAGACCTAGATTTAGCCTAGACCTAGTCCAAGAGTGCCTCCCGCACTATTGTTCTTTTCGATTAAGCTCAGTGTTTACTTCCGGCTAGAGGCTTTCTGTCAGGTTTTTCGCACAGAAGAGTGCCACTCGTAGAAAAACAACTTTGCTTCGCGTTGCATAATACATTATCTAAAATTGCGTAATGGCGCTATCTATTTGTTTCCAGGGCTCCCACTCAACTGAGAAAAAACATCTGAAATCTATGCGCGACGCCTATGCGGAGCGTAAATTTTAAATGATTGACCATAAATTTGATATAATGGACCATACATTACACCTACGCACAGAAATACACGACAAAATACTTAAATAATAGTAATAAATGGACATCCAAAAAATTACCGCTGATCTTTTCCACCGCGGATTCCCGCGGAAGAGTGGGAGCCCTGGTCTCGTATTTGCATATTTTTGTCACTTATGTGTATCAAAATACGCACTTCCTATCTAAGCATGTCCTTGTCGCAATGCCTTTGATTTAGAAAAGATCCAGTGAGTATAATAAGACTAGTTATGTCTCAAAGAGGACAGTGACCTGATATGTGCAAACATGGCTGCTGCGCTGCATGGTCAGTTTGACCTTGTCCTCTTTACACACTGAATGCCTGGGAAATCGATGCCGTATTTCGATGCCTCGCGCATCAATGGGGATTAAGACAGGAAATTACTGGCATCCGTAACACATACATCAATAGGTAATATTTACAAATTTGCTTTTCTCCACATAATCCATTGTTAAATTTTATATCTCAGGCCACGAAAACGAGCCACCTACCATGAAAAATTCTTTCAGGTGTCCATTGTGGGAATGGCTCAATATCAACTAGACGTCCAGGCCTGGGACACATAGTCATTGGTCTAACTGGAGGACGATTTCTGTTTCTACGAAACGACGATGATGGTCCAGATGTTAAGAGAGATGACGAAGGTCGTGAGATGGGACCTGAATGTGGTGGGGGTGAAGATGCAGCAGACCTGTTTCCAGGACCGTCTCCTTCTTGGTTGATGTTAAAAATTCCAAAGCCATCTCTTTCTCTGCGAGACAAGCAGTCTCTGTTACAGTGTGCTGACCTCCTGCTATTTGATGACCCATCGGGACTCCGCAGGTTAAATAGTCCATAAGGATCCAAAGGATCCCATGCGTCATTGGAACTGGATGGTGAATGGGAATTATGATAATCACCAAAACATTCTTCTGATGGCAGGCTCGGTCCCTCCATACATTCCTCATCACTGTCATGCTCTCTTCCAATGATGCCATCACTGGAGCAGCTCTGAATTTGTCCACTATCAGGACAACCATTTCTACGGGCAGACTGTCTTGATAGTGATGAGGATCTTTGTAACGGGCTATGTCCTCTACAATGTTGCTGATTATTTTCAGCAGTGGCTGTCACAGGCTCATCTGATAAATCAGACAGGTGACTGAGAATGGTTTGCATATTGCAGTCAATAGTAGGCTGTGTATGGGTAGATGTGGCTACTTGTGCATCTGTGGATTCAAATAACAGAAACCACTATGCACAATTTGTTAAAAAATTCAATTACATTTTGTTTAGCCAATAACCTATTCACATCACCTCAAACAACACCTGAATAACCCACTTAACAAGCCACTGATAGACTGAGCCGTACAGTTGAACACCACTGCAGCCAACCTTTCAAACCGTGCTCCTCAAAACCAGTGTGTACTTTCCCAATACATACTGTACAATGTATGTGTACAAAACATATCATAATCCTACCTTCTTCTCACAACAACCTACACATCAATACTACTGCTGTCTTCCAAGTTAATAAGATTTTTTTTGTGTGGATTTCAAACCTTTTCAAAGTTTTTCGATACCTTCATTTCAAGACATAAAGAAAAACTATTTCATTCTTCAAGGTTTTCAAAGTTAGCTATACACCCTGGCATCATACATTTTCAAACTGTTTTTGTTATGATGACACTCTGAAATACAGGAATCGCGAGCCTTTTGAACCAACTCTAGTCAAAAGAGTAATATTGTCTGAGCATTTCTACACTGTTGACTAAATAAAGTCACACCCATCCTTAAATACCACGACATCATCTTTTCCTCGATATTACATCATTTCATGACTTTTCTGAAATAGCTACAAAATTTTAATTGATGGCATAATGAGTGAATGAGTGCTCGTAATGAGCATGTATCAACACAGGCACTAAACAAACATGCAAGTAAATACAGCCCCCTCAGAAAAGACAAACAAGATAGAAAACCACTAACTAACCACTAGCTGTATCCTCTGCCTCCATGTCTCTTGGTTCAACATCTGTGCTGGCCCAGGCTGTGTCTAAATCCTGGTAGAGAGCTGACAATAATGCAAACAAAAAAAGTCATCATTCTGTGGGCCCAAAGTGAAGAATCTGAAAACCACTGAACTCCACCTGAACCATGCTGCTTCTCAGTTACAGCCTAACTTCACATACATAAAAGTATATTGCATGTGTATCATACTATAATGGAGCTAAGGGTGAAAGTTCTGCCCGCAAAGGCTCTTTTAGGGAGGGCTCCAAAAATCTGGAAGCATTCTCATCGCCTATAACTCGACTTAGTGTGATGTAAGGGGATAATATAAAAATGCTGTAAACTCTGGGTAATTTGTTCATTTTGCATAATTCACACGTAAAATTCGCAACAAACACTTCCGACTCCATGCTTTTAGAACAGGGACTCGCTATTGTGATCTATTTTTAGTACCGTGACGCAGTTTCCCTCATCGTTCAATCGCTGAAGGAAGCAAATTGTGGATTAACGAAAACATGGATCGCCTGTAAACCTTAGCAAAAAAGGGTAAACAAACTCCAGAATTGGCGCGGAATCCAAGTCGATACTGATTCTGTCATTGTATTTCTTTGCCTGTGGAAGGAACTTTACTTTGTGTCACAGATCTAGATCGTACGCAGTTTAAGCTGTGACAGTGAACTTGAGTGATATTTAGATCTGTTGACTGAACGTTTGTCGTTGCCATTGCGGAGGGAACACTCTACATGTTTAGAGACATCGTGTGCTCATTAGTGGAGCTAGATCTATCTAGATTCTAGATCTAGATCTATCTAAGTGAAAGTTCTGCCTTCAAAGGCTTTTTATTCGTAAAGTCAATCATATGACTCTTTGAGATATAGATCTAATCAAGATTTAAATACATTGTGGATCGTGCTCTTCTAAATTTCTATACTACATCATTCTAGATCTATGTGTCTCTTCAACTCTACGAGAGATAGATCTAATCAAAATTCAATGGCATTGTGGATAGTGCTCTTCTCTACTACATACTAGATCTACATCTACATTTACTAATCATCATCAACAAAAGATCTTGATCTACTAATCATCGTGCTACTGACAAAGCCACGAAAAGCATGTCAGAATTTTACACAACAGCGTGCAAAGGTTAGAGAAAAACGGCATCGCATGAAAGAGCCATATGCCGAAAATAGACTTGAAGAACAACCATCGACGAGTGGAAGGATATTGGGGCCTACCCGCAGGGCCGCAAGAAATATTTCGTTTACTGAAAATGACATTCACCCTTCCCTCCAGCCATCATGTGGAAACTTCAGCATTGTCTGTACATTTTGCAGAGCAATTACATGGAGTGGTGAAAGGGTCACAATGTGTTGCCAGAATGGCAAGATGAACATTCCATTACCTCCACCCCCTCCACCGGCTTATCCCAGTGGAGACAACAGGTAACCTCAATGTAATCATCAGGTGCCGGTCAGATGATGGACAGGAGCGCAGGCGGATACACACATGTCACCGTTCTTATGACTCACTTCACTATGTCCTCATGTTTCCAACTGGATGTGACGGATGGCACCTTGGGATGACTTAGACGGACAACAGGACTTTGACGGCAGCAGACTTTTACTCCCACCGTTTGCAAATAAGAGAGGGTGACTTCAACATCATTTTCAAACTTCGCAAACTGATGCAACAGTATGCTGTCAACCAGTAGGCCAAAACTGAAAGGAGCAGGCTTGAATGGGCAAGGCTACTGCCATGTCTGGAATAGCAGCGACACTTCTGTCCACTGGGAGAACAATGCACAACAGATGTAAAGTTCCAATTTGTGTACATGAACAATCAGTCTGTCATGTGTCTCCTAGGGATGCAACTGACCGGTTACTTCAACAGGCTGATCTCCTGGTGATTGATGATGTATCAGTGGGCCATAAACACATCTTTGAAGCACTCGACAGGACACTGCAAGACATTCGTGGAAATGAATCCCTCTTCGGTGGTATCACAGTGTTGTTCGCTGGAGATCGGCGGCAGATACTGCCTGTTGTCAGACATGGATCAAGGTCTCAGATTGTGGATGCTGCTCTAAAATCCTCTTATTTGTGGCATCGTGTAACTGTGATGAAGCTGGCACAGAACATGAGAGTCCTCCTGGCTGGAGAATCTTCTGACTTCTCATTATCTTTTATCAGTTGGAGATGGGACAGAGGAAATCAATAACCATATCGGAGAATTTGCCATCAAACTACCAGGGAAAACAGTAAAACACAGAAAGAGAGCTCTTGGATTTTGCATTTGGTGATCTTGCGAACAAATACACTGACTCCTTTTGGCTGTCATCTCGGTCCATCATCCTGTCCAACAAACCTGGGCGTGGATCAGCTGAATGACAAAATCATGGAAGTGTTTCCAGGTGATGAGAAAATTTACCTCAGTCATGATTCAGTAGAGGAAAATGAACACCAATACCCTGTTGAATTTATCAATTCACTGTGTCCATCTGGAATGCTGCCCCACGTTCTTCGGCTTAAAGAACACTGTGTCATCATGCTTCTGCGCAACCTTGATCATGGGAATGGTCACTGCAATGGGACGAGGTGCACAGTCGATCGACTTCATGAACACATTATAGATGCAAGGATAGCCTGTAGTCTGCATGCTGGAAAAAGGCTCTTCATTCCACGAATCCCTCTAAGGCCATCAGACAATATTTTCCACTTTCAAATGAAAAGGAAGCAATTTCCTGTTAGACCATCTTTTGCAATCACAGCAAATAAAGCCCAAGGCCAAACTCTTCAGAAAATTGGGATTTACCTCAACCAAGACTTTTTCTCACATGGACAATTATATCTAATATATGTGGCTGTGAGTCGTGTCGGCTCAAGAGACTGTGAGGATTTTCCCTACCTGCCCTGTCCCCGGGGTAACCAACAGTGTTGTCATCTACCCAGAGATACTTCACAGATGACTAATAAGGTAAAACACTATCAGCATTGCCAATCACATGTATACAGATTTTATATTAAAAATCCCCTTGCATCACAATTATAAGTCCAGTTATGGATGATGAGCATACAATAAGTCGAGTTACAGACGATGAGCATACTCTCACAATCGCAGAGCCTTCCCCCAAAAAGCCCTTGAAGGCAGAACCCCCACCCTTATAGTATCATCATGATGAAGTAGCATTGAAAAGACAAGCGATCAATTACTCAGTTTGTCGCTTTAAGATTGATTAATTAAATTCACTAAATTGATTTATGAATTCAATAAAGACAAAACCAGTTGAATACAGTCCACAGTCTCTTCAATGCTAATTATTCTTTTTTCTTTCTTCTTTTCCGTTCGTAGAACGGGTATGTTACTAGTTTAATACAATAAATGGATGCTTTTGTCAACCCTTGGTACTAGTCTTACAGTTACAGTTGCAAATACTTTAATAGGGAGAAACAATGAGAACATGAAATTTCACAAATTTGATGGTTTTCACAGAAAGCGCAACAAAAAGAACAATGATAAAGTTTGCATTTTACATGAGAAACTTGACCACACAATTTCAATCCCTAGCATGCAAGAAAGTATGTTCAGCATGCTGAACAACTGAATCAAATATTCCTACCACTAGTAGCCTCCTCAGCAGCAGCTTCTGCAACGATGATAAAATTCATGTCATCAGATGGATTGGGAGGGTCACAATCTATTGCAGATATGGGAACAGCTTCTGCGGCAGCACTGACTAAAACCAAACTGTTGTCTTCACTTTCTGGTTCACTCTAGTAAAATAAACCAAGCTGAATTCCAAAATAAACAACAACTGACACATGTGTTGTTACATTTCAATGGTGAAGAAACACTACTGATTTCCAAGAATATGACTATGTAGATTAATTCTCACACAGAAAGGAGGATACTTCAGAAAAAAATTGAAATATCGAACTTGGAGCGAGAACCTCAAGACAACCACATAATTTTCATCTGCAAAAAAAATATACTTTGGGACAAATGAATAAAATTGTAGGTACGTGCTCAATGTACACTCAGCAAAGACCGTTTCTGAAGTTGAGCCCCACCTTTTCAATGCTGCCTTTTTATCGTTTAACATTCTGTCATTCAACAACTTTTTTTAAAGGTGAAAGTTATTATACATTCCGATGACGGTTTCACTGAACAAATAGGAGTTTCTCGAAATCTCTGCCAGCTGGATCACATGACAATGGGTTAGATTTTATGTTATCATTAATTATGTGAACAGTCAAAGTTGACAAAAGCATGGGAAATACTGGTTTCTTAATAATTTCTTAGTATTACAACAGCAGGAAGTTAAATTAGTTTAAATCTCACACTTAACAATATAGCTGTAGCTAGATAAGGAGCTCATACAGGTAATTCACAACAATAATGGAACAGAAAAATGCATGCAGTTCCTGAGTGGAATTTACCTGTTTCAGTGCTTCCATATCCACTGGCGGGGACGGAAGCCAAGACATGGCTACTATTTCCCCCCCAGAGCTTGATGATATGTCCTCGTCTTCCATTTCCTGAGGATCTGGCAGCAATCAATGGCTAATCTGGATGTAACAATCAGGATAATTAAGATGATAATTATGTACACAGCAGAGCTCTTGTATTTAGGTGTAGAATGTTCCAGAATTTATCCATGCTTACAAGCGTGGTCAATGAAATTTTATGCAAAGCAGATACCTCAGCCTCAGGCACCATATACTACTATGATAAAAAATTAACGAAACTGGTCTGATTTCTCAAAAATGATTCAACTTATAATATAATAGGCTGCCATTATCTGCCAACATTATCAGCGGATACTGCCCAGGTTTATCCAGGCTGCCAACACTATCAGCAGATACAGCCTGGGCCGGCAAACATTATCTGCGGACACTGCCCAGGTTTATTAGCCAACATTATCGGAGGATACAGTCTTGGCCGGTAACATTATCAGCAGATACTGCCCAGGTTTACAATGTTGGTGGATACTGCCCAAGCAGGGATGCGGAGTCGGTCTGAAAATTTTCCGACTCCGACTCCGACTCCAGCCTTTTCTGAAATGACCGACTCCGACTCCGGCCTCTTTCTCTAACCGAACAACTTGGCTTTGTGTGAAACTCTAACAGTGATTGAACATGATTGTTTTAAAAGTGGAACTTTGATTCCCTTATACAGTACATGTACACCTCATTGCAGCCGCAAAACATAATAATTTGATAAAATAAACAAACTGGTCCATATTTTTAAAAATACATGTATTTTAAACAAAAACTCTGCAAAAATCTAATGTTGGCCGGAGCCGGAGTCGGAGAAAATATTTCCGACTCTGACTCCAGGCTCTTGACAATTTCCGACTCCGACTCCAGCTAAAAAGCTTCCGACTCCACGACTCCGACTCCACATCCCTGTGCCCAAGTTTATCCGCCAACACCATCGGCAGATACAGCCTGGGCCGCCAACAGTATCGGAGGACAAAGCTCAGGTTTATGCATAGATATTAGTGTTGACTAATTACAAATTACAAAAAACAAACAAACTGGATTTAGTCCCTATTATTGTTGTTGAATAAAAAAAACAACACATTTTCCACACTGATTGCTGATAAAAAGACTTTTAAAAGAAAAAACCCTACCCTGCTAAGAATCAAACCACTGTCACCCGATTGACAGGTGAAAATACAAAAATTTTTTTAAAAAATTGCATTGCTCTGTTTTTGTCTCATGCAAAGTAAAATTCCCGTCGAATTGGTGTTTGCTCGGTTCCAAATCACAAATGAATGCAAAAATATCTGATGGTGACTCGGATTGCAAAGACAAGACCTGAGGCATATTTTCCACAATTGATTCTAATTGGTACTATTTCGCCATTTCTTAGGGGGAAATCTGCCACAGTCATGGAAAGTTTACATTTTTGTCCCCATGGCAATCTTATCCCCTCCATATCAGAAATCAGTCTTGACAAGACCTCGGAATAATGAATTTCAATTTTCTATATCACTGTTTTTTCCTCTGTAAAGTAGGACGATTTACAAAGTGATAAACATCTACAAAACAGGACATGTTGGTCTACAGGTAAGGCGCTGACCTCTCATGCCAAGAATACGCTGTTTGATTCCCAGTCGGTGCAGGCATGTTGGAACTTTGGAACCGAAATCGAGAAGAGCAGACCTAGCAAGCCAAGGCCACTGTGCAGGCCAAAAAAAAAAAAAAAAACACAAAAAAAAACAACCCTCCCGCAAAAGCATTAACCAGAAAAATACAATTTTAAGCAAGAAAAGAGATCTACAAAACAGAAGGTATTTGAAGATAGCAGAGTGTTCCCCTGACCACTGTCCACTAAGTGCTAACCTAGATCTACTCTTTGGCTTGTTACCTGTTCCCTTCAAGCCACCACAAGACCCTACACAAGTCCTTTCATAATGCTGAATTATTGTTCCAAATATGAAGAAGAATGTTTCAAATGAAATTGAACACAAAACAAAATGATATCTACTCAACATAATCACTGACATCAGATAACTGTCACTGATTTCTTCAGAAGTTTGGTCATCGAAATCACTCTCGCTGTCCTCTTTGTCATGACTAGTGGAGGTCTAACGCAGTCTATTTCGGCAGCAAACGGAAATCGCACATTAAAAATATGGATCAGAAAGCATAAAATACTATGATGAGCCACTATATGAGCCGCTATAGTGGCTCATTGTGCTCTACCGTGAAGCCACTAGAGTGGCTCATCGCGCTAAGAGGGTTAATAGACCAGGATCAAAATTATACGCAAATGAACCTCAGCTTTAGTACTATAATAAAGGTATGCCATAATCAAATGTGGGGCACATTTTGACAAGCACTGACAGTTTCCATAGACCTATCATAATTCTATGCTTGATTTCACCACTTGTCAGACCCTCAATGATGAATTAATCATTAATTTCATTTTAATGGCAGTAGATCTAGTTGACGCCCAATATAATTTGGGGAAAAAAACCATTATGTCTCCCTCATAAGAATTCACAAAAAAAAAATGACTACGGATGAAGTTTTGATCTAAAATGACATGTTCATAACATTTCAATGTCACAATTCAGTCAACTTTCATTTTATGGGCAGTTACAGTTGGACTAAAGGACTGCAATTTGCAAAAGATAGCAAATTACTAATTATAATAAAATCGAAGTGTTTCGACGGATAAAATTTTCCCTAGGATTTTTTTTATCAATCAACATAAATTCTGTATTTGCGAGTCATCTCCCCTGATTTGAACCCTTTCTCCGTCTTCCCCCCTTGTTCCGTACGAGCCTACATCCTGACGCGATCAATGTTCATATATTGGGCGAGTGTTGACAACTATATTGAAATTGGACAGACTTGGAATTTTATTGATTTAATAGATGACACGAAGGTTCAGGTGATATGGGTTTCTTAGTTTGGTCATACTTATTTAGTAAGACTTTTCTCGCAAATAGTCAGGGTTCTCAATAGCATAGCTGTTAGCATCTCTGCCCTTCAATCAAATGGCAGTGGTTCAATTCTCAGCACGGCAGCTTTTTTTTTTTTTTTGGTCACGTCTTTTTATTAGGCATCAATTTTTTTTTTTTATCCAAGAACAATGACGGAAGAAATTCAGTTGTTTTTTTTGTATCTACCTGCCAATCGGGGGGTACAGTGGTTCGATTCTCAGCGGGGTAGGGTGTGTTTTTTTCTTTTTCTTATAGAAGTCTTTTTATCAGTAATCAATGTATTTGGTAATTTTTTTTAATCCAATAACATTAGGAATAAATCCAGTTTGCATGTTTGTTTGTTGTTGTTGTTGTTTGTCATTCGTCAATAGTGCCGATAGTGTTGCCGTATAAACCTGGGCAGTATCCGTCGATAATGTTGATGGATAAACCTGGGCAGTATCCGTCGATAATGTTGACGGATAAGGGCGGCCTAATAAAATACAGGTGTTTTGGCACTTAACATGCCTTAACTTTCAAAGTTAGATTAAGCTAGAATAATAAATCTGGTGTTAAAATTCTTAGAAAAGTAAGCTTCATCAGATTAAACAATAATTGGCATTATTATGATAAAAAGTAAAAATCAGTTTGGACAGATCTACCTAACTGTCCATGTCAACAAATGAACAATATTATGCCTGCAAATTGCAGTCACAGCACCAGTGTTCACGGCATATATAGATCTAGATCTAGTGCGCATAACTACTTGCAAACAACCAAAGCTCAGTTATAATTATGACCTGAGGGAGAAGAACTTTCAGATCGTTTGAGCAATAGGCCTACTGCGGCATTTTCATTGTTTGACCAAGTGACAATCCTGCTTTTAGAAAATATAAAAAACCGATGATGGCTTCCAATGCCAAAATTCTAAAAGCAGTCAGTCTGTTGACATGACGAAAAAGTCGATCTATCAAATGACAAAAATCTTTAAAATGTAGATCTAGTGGTAGTACCAGTCTACCCTTCTTTAGTTTCATTGTCAGGCCAACATTCTCATCAATGACCTAGACTGGCTAGACTGGGGTTTCCATAGGGAGCGTTGTTTACAAAGTAGGCTTCAGGGCTTCAGGACTCTGTTAACACAAATGGGAGACACCAAACGCTTGCACCCCGGCATGATAAGCCATAAAAATTGAAAGAAAACCAATGACATGAATTCGACAACGAGACACGATGTCCAATATAAAATCGATTTCTGATGGGTGTTTACTTCCAGATATAATCTATTCTACGTAGAATTTAGATCTAGATGCACCACTCAAGAAATTTACAAATAACCAAGTCTCAACCAAACCAAATGGTGTTGCTAAACACAAAGCAAATTTTTGAAACGTGCCTTACGGAAAAGATACCACATCAACTGCGCCAGCTTCCTGAACATAAAAGCAAACACAAAACAAGAGAAATAGTCATCCCGCACCGAATGGACAACTAACTTCCTACATTCCAGATTTTTGCAAACTAGAACGAAAGTCTATCGCTGTTCTTTCTCAGTTGCATTAAAGTCCTTTTTCTATTTTCCGAAAAATTAACTGATTCTTATCAATTTGCCAAAAATTGCAAATCTCTCAAGCCTATTGTAAGATTATGGCTATCTAAATAAAATCTTTATTACGTCTCTGGTCTGTCGTGGAATCTGAAAAATTTGAGACAATCTGTCGATACAACAAGCATGGTGGCCTGAAATGAGATGCATTCGTCCATGCGGTAAATTTCTTGGTCAACTGCCCCTAGACAAAGGACCAATGGCGCGAAAAATGATTTTCTTTGTCCAGCGACTGATCTCGTACAAAATCCCATTGTTTGTTTAATGTGTTGCATGTAACCTTATTGCGAAAAAAAAAATATGCATCGAAAATGTAAAGGAACATTTAACCACCAAAAATCTTTGAACAGTTGAAATATTTTCTTTTTAATTAAACAAAGTGGTTGTGCAGGGGTGGGGGTGAAGGGGTGGTGGATAATCATTCGTAATTCTACGGTTAAGTCTACATCTGATTCCAGTCAATAGCCTGAATTCTGGAGTAAAACACGATTTGTTGTTGCTTTGTCATAAAATCGTGTCTGTTAGACCTGACTGTTAAAGGATTGCAGTTGTGTGTGCATAAAAAGGTTTAATTTAAGTTCAACAATAAATAAAGTTGTAAGCCTACATTACAGTATTCTGGTGTCCTTTGTCTGTTTCCAGATTTATTTTATTTTATATACACCTGTGTTGCCTGTTTTCATTTAATTTTTTTGTTTCATTTGCTTGCCCAATGGGCGGATCGATGACGCAGTTAATACTGTGTTAGTAAATCTATGAGACATTTTATGACAGAAAATGTGTCTATAATGACGATATTTCCAAAATTATTTATCGAGGGATATATATCTTTGTGCCACTTAATTAAAAGGATCACGTTCAATTTCAAGAATCTTAGTCGACCAAATAATCCGAGAAAATGAGCGAACAGGGCAAGCAGACAAAACCTACGCTGAACAGACCAAGATGCTAAACTGGGTTATCTGAGTTTTGTATGAGCCATTCATTCATGATAATAATATTATCCAGGAGTCAATCATCCAAGCGATGGGGTGATGAATTTAATGCTTCGGGGAAGGATTTTCACCAGATTTAGCGTCATGTTAATCTTAGCTCACAAACTTGCTGAAACTTGTGATTTATGGGGTAGAAGAGTCGACATTACAAAAGTCTTCACTGATGATTGTCTCCTTATTTGACAAGTTTCTGATTTTCTAAAACTGAATGACCAACGATGATTAAAATCATGGTAACAGCGAGAGACATTCTGGGCGCGTATGGTATTGCAATCGCTTCGCCAGACATGTACCGGACATTGTCACAACCAGCATGTCTGTGGTCATCATTCTGCATCGTCGTGCGCATTGTGGCCCATCTCTCGCGTGTGTGTTTAGGTCTTTATTTTAGGAGATTCGCCGCCTTTGGCATTGTACACCTTATTTTTACTTTTTTTTTTCTTGTTCTTGTTTCTCTGTGTGTGTATGTGTGCGTGTTGTTTTTTTTTTTTAGGGATTAGTTGTTTTTTTTTTTTTTAGAATTTTGCCCGGGCAGCCGCCTTGTTCGACCTGCTCCTTTTGACTTAACCCTTTAGCAATATAAACCTATGGGCATAAAGACATCTGGAACTGGGCTTCCAGGCTTATATAAAAGATTACAGCACAGATATATATAGACACGGAAGACCGTTGGAATAGCCAAATTTAGCAATAATTGGAAAATCGGAGAAAAATCGACATAGTCTATTCCAGCCATCGCATTTCTGAGCGCGAAAACAGCTGCTGATCACTGTATTTAAAGTCTGACATAGAATTATGATCTGATTTCACGTCCAGGCGTTTATGATGAACACAACCGACATGCTGTCCTAGACAGAAGCTCGGAGTTTGTGTTCTGCACAAGCTGACTCTCAGTGACAAAGATCTGGAGACATGACTAGTGGATCATCTCCTAGGGTACGTAGTTTTGTTAATAGCCTGTTTGATTTTCTCGGCTGCCTCACTATTATTATTTAAAACACAGGAACCAATGTTATTATATGCACGCTGGTATTTGAGTTCAGGTTTAGCGTTTTATGTCTTGCTGTTCGTTGTTTGGATGTGTCAATTTGTCTTGAGAAACAGAGTTGCCAGCAGTGTTCTTTCTTCTTAACAATAGGGGGGTCAAGGTGGTCTAGAGAGTCCCCTTAGGGGACAAGGTGGTCCAGAGGCAAGGTGCTCGCCCCCCATGCCAAGGGTACCGGGTTCAAAGCCCGGCCGGTGCAGGCATGTTGGAAGTTTGGGATTTTTCTCATATTTTAGCATTTGGAATTGCTAAAAAAAAAAGAAATCGCTGGTGTCATGATTCAGATGTTATTAAAACTCACGCAGAGAGTGAGTTGTTTTTTTACCAGGGCCATGAAAAATTGGCTGGTGGCCTTGAACGGTCCTCGCCAAATTATAGTTGGTGAGTAAATAAATGTAAAGTTAAACGGTTAGATTCACGCTTGTCGGTTTTAATGTTCGTGATTAATAAGTAATGGAGTAGGGGTGAAACAAGGTGGGGACAGTTGACATTGTTAAGTATGTCTAGACAAGTTTTTGCACGTTAACTGGCTGGTAGAATAGTGCAGACGTATTACTACAATTAAAATGGTGGGAGGTTTCGACCTATGAGATAGCTGAACTAATTGGGCCAGCGGACTAGCACGCTGTGTAGTTAGATAGTATATAACATCGTGTAACGTTCAGATTAGGTGAATACAGGCGAGCAGAAGCATCGTGTCGTGAAGTATCTCCGGTCGACCAGTACCTGAACTGTGTGCTTTGAAGACAAGAAGTCCTTGCTAACGGACTGACTGAGCTCTAGAAAGAAAGGTCTGAGTGGGCTGACCTTTGAAAGCCCACGCTGCGCTATATTGATGTTCGCGCCTACCAGTAGGCGTGAGCAATGGTAATATATTTTATTTATTCAAGCATAATAGAGATCGGAGATAGAGAGAGAACTACAGCCTCATAGGAAGACTAAGGAAACCCCAGCTGGCACTCGACCACGAGTGTCCTGTATCATAGATCTATTGCCATAGTATGATTAGAATAATATAGCACATTGTTGATGAATTGAATAGTGATTGTGCATAAAATATAGTCTTTTGGCAACTGCTTAAATTACCTACAAGCCGAAGAGTGCTTCTGTAGGCTTTGACGTACTGGGCTCTCCTAACATTTAAGCCCCTATGATTTATGGAGAGTTTGCCTGGCGACTGGCCAGTGGCGACTCAACTGTCACTTTAAATTGATATCTAGTTTCGTATAATATACCTATTTGCTATTGATTGCAGTACCTCCATAGTTACATGAATATCATTGGTTAAGTTATTAGAGTTTTTTTTTTTGGTTTGGATATATACCCCTATTGTCTTTTGTTTTGTTATTAATATTTATGTAAACTATGGCCTGACCGGCCTGACATATATACGCTCTAGTTATTTAATACTTTTCTTGTGTGGTTGTGTCCGAGTGTGAGTTAGCTGCCTCTCGTGCAGTCGTAACATCCCCAAGACCCTAACTCTGCTCGTGACAGCTGGAACTGGGTAAATGACCGAAATTACCACCGATCACTTCTCGGGGTATGAAATTGGTTCCTAGAGGAATGAGATTCTCAAAATGTGCCTGCTGTGGTCTGTCAAACCTCTTACTGTTAAAAACTGACGTTTAATGACAACATTACGCTGAACTGACTGTGTGATGTAATTATTTTATGTGTTTAGGTGATTTAACAAGGCTGAAAACCCATATCGGCGATACCGAAACGACACCATAATTGAAATACATCAATTCGTGTCTGCTCAGACCATTAACTAATGTAACCCACACGTTTACCGTCTAATTTGCAAAAAGAAAAACAGTATGTGGTATGGTCAGGTGCACTTTGTGGATGCCCCGAATGTTTGGTGTTTTTTTTTTTCATGGGAAATCAAATGTCCATTCGTGGTTCTACAGATTGTAAGTTTTAAATCTTGAAGTCTTTTACTTCTTCTTCTTCTTCTTTTTGTAACAGCAAAAAAAAAAAAAAAAAGGCGGCCCGGGGAGGGGGGGGGGTGTGGGGGTGTGGGGGTGTGGGGTGTGGGGTTCTATTTCCATATTTCTTGGAGAAAGTGTTCTTCGTATTTTTATGTATCGTTGGTTAGAACTTTATTTGAAAACGTGGCAAAAAAAGAGAAAAAAAAAATGGTGTGGGGTGTAATTGTGGGTCGCAAAGCCCTGCGCTAGAAACAAACGATACACAAAGTAAACAATACCGGTACATTCCAAAAAGAATTGAAATGGGAATAGTTTAAGTAGAGTTTCGAGCAAGCACGTCGACACGATAAGGGCCACCACATTCAGAAGTGCCCACCAACCACTCGCTGAAACTGGAAGAAAAATCATTCTTTGGGAATTTATTTTGTTAATTTCGTCATTGTTTGCTTCTAATGCCGGCTTTTGCGACATGCGACTGTTTTGCTTTGTTTTGTTTTGCCACGTTTTAACTTTGTTCCCTGCTCAGGCTCGTCAAGGGAATTTGGTCACGTGGATGGTATTTCGTACTTCATATTTCACCCCCGCATCCTTTCTCCTGAGTGCTCTATCGAAATTTACGAAAATCACAATCATGGGAGTTAATAAGAAAATCATCTTTTTGAATGGGTAATGTAGAAATTGTCTCCCTTAATAATACCTGCTGCTTTTGTACTGAGGACAGTGGAGAAGACGTTAAAAATACATGTACCTGCATGCCACGCTAATTAGACGCAAAAACAATATTCATCCACCGCAGCAAAGATAAGCAAAAGCAGTGTGTTATCTTTGCAACTGACATTTCCATTTTAAAAAGTGTGTGTGCAGAGGGGGGGGGGGGGTTACTCTTGGTGGTTGTTTTGCTGTTGTTATTTTACAAAAATTCACGTAGGATTCGATTTAGATAAAGTTACTGATGCTTGTATCCCATTTCCGAGCTCTTTGTTTTGTATGCAAACAGGCTCATGAATGTGTCTGTTGTGTTTTTCATGCCACGGAGAAATTCCACCATCAGAATACCCTATAATATACATGTACAAAGGGGACAGTCAACAAAAAGATTCCCACTATTCTAGTTTCTTGTACTAATTACACTGAAGTCAAAACGAAATACATGTAAATACCTATGACAACACAGAGAGTAGCACTCTGTCCCGGCTTTCAAGAATTTTCTACCAAAACTCAGACGAAGTTACTGATACCTATGACTCTAAAAAAAAAAACAACCTGAAACACAATGAAAGAGCAAGCTCAGCCCTATCATTGTGGACTGCTAATTCCTTAGTGTGTGTGTGTGTGGGGGGGGGGTGACAAATTAAACAGGCAGGCAGACAGAATAGGATAGTCTGTCTAGGTACTTTTGACGTCGGGCTGACGTGGAAGGAGCTGATTTAACTCGATTACTGCCATGGGCGATATTACAGTCAACGTTTTTGAGCTGGAAATGATCGCTAATTTAGTGAGTGGTGTTGGTATTTGGAACTTGCACTGAGCTGGAAACCTCAACAAAATATATCTTTCTGGGAGGCTGATTTCACAGACTCTTGCTCAACATTGAAAAATTAAAGATTTAATTGGCTAAAAGCAGTTCTAGGGGTAAGCCCTAAAATATAAAAACGTTAGTTGTGCCCTGATCTTAGGCTAGACCGGTCTTTCTCAAGGTGGGGTGTGGCAATATTTGGTGGGGCTCAGGACTTCAGAATGGGCGTAGGGATTTTTTCATAGAAATCTTAATTTTATAGTGTATTGTGACGTAAATGTGGAGATAAACTGTTGTTTGTTTATGTTGTTTTAGTTAAAACGTCTTTTGAATGTATACATGCTGAATATAAATGTGTTTTAAAAATCTTTTTGTATGCTGTGTACTAACTGTGCCCCATCGTGGTGGGCCCATGTTGTTTTGATAACTGAATTCACGATGTGGGGCGTGGGACAAAGAAAATTGAGAAACACTGGGCTAGGCAAAGAAAGCTTTATCGATGGTGGCATTCTAGAATAAATCAGCACGAAAATACATTGTACAAACTGATGATCTCAGCTGCATAGTTTCGGGAATGAGGAGCGTCTATTACTAACTACAGCTCACAGCGATAGTCCACACAATACAACGGAGATTAGTCAAATTGCTGTAGCTCAGACACTGAGTCAGCCTTGATATTTCCTCGCAAACCTTTAACATTTATATGCTTTTTTTCCCTCTCCTTTGGTAAACGTTAACGTACATACTCTTTTTTAATATTATTATAAGGTAATAAAAAGCAATGATCATTGTTACTGCGTTTATCCATCTCGTTTCCGGCAATTTCCGTATAGACGCAATCACCCTTTTCCAATTAATATAAATACTTAATTATACACCCACACCCACGAACACAGATGCAAATGTATACAGTAAAAAGAACTTTTATTTTGTAAGATTATGCACTCCCAAAGTACCAGCGGCTAGCGATATATATACAAAGGCTGTAGAATACAGTAGAAAATTACACAATTCACTATCATAAAATCAACACTACGGACAACCCACTAATCTGATATCATATCGCATACGAACAAACACATAAATATGGGTCATGAATAATTCACACATTGATCGAGACTGCTGAGATCCACTGTTGTAATGACGTCAGATTTAACTCAATGGAAATCAGAATTAATTTGCTAGTTCATCTGAATGCATCATTACACTCATAGGCGGGAAGAAAGAAAAGGATTAGGGCAAAGCTGCCTCTTCCACCCCCGTCCCATCCTCCGCTGCCTCGCGCTTAATACGTGGGTCTTTCATGAGGTAGAAATGAAGTAAAGAGGATTAACTTCGTCTAACTTCTCCGTCATCTCTACCGCACCCAAATACATTACGTTTTGTATAGGTATGAGAAAGATCCTGTCCAAGAGTTCATTACAGAAGAAAAAAAAAAGGGGGGGGGGGGGAGAGAAGGATGGGGGGGGGGTGAGTCGGGCGGAGTCACCTACGGAATATTTCTCTGTGTTTCATCATCACGGTCGGCGGCTGAATTATTGTCGGCCTTCACCCATCGCTTTACTTCGTAGTCCGTTTCGACGTTATTTCCACCAATTAAAAACGGGTGAGGCGCGTAAGGCCAACAACTCGTACTTAAAATAAGGAGATTAGCGCCATTCCCACGCAGCCTTCATTCATGCATCATTTCATTATTTCATTCACACTCACTCATACGATACAATAACATTGGACCCTAGACTGGTTCAGACGTATAGTCATTCATTGATTGGTTGACGGCTGCCGTCATTCATGCTTGAATCAGTCTCAAGCGGATGTGCATTAGCTCAACCGGGGGTTCTCACTATTTCGCCAACAGGCCCCAACTACTGGATAGTCCCGAAGGACAGAAGACAAAGAAACTGACTCATTTTGTAGTCACCACTACATTACTTTAATCACTGTCACTTCTTGATGTTAAAATGGCTGATTGGCACAATCAGTGAGAGAGAGTTTGTTGACAAAGCCATACAGTTTTCAACATTGGTTCATGTGCAACAGATTGGTATTGATACAAACAATGCCAAATTATTTATATATAGAGACACATTCAACAATATCTGTATATGGAATCTAGTTTGTGAAATTAGAATTGAAAAGTACGAAAATTGCACCTGACAACATTCTTATCACACGATTGGACGGATACCAACTATTTTTCTTCTCCAGCCTATCATATAACAATACGAGACACCTGCGCAAGATCGCGAGTTTGCTTAAAGTGAAAAACAGAGAGCACAGAGTGACTTAAGGATGAAAAAATGGTTGCCTCAATCTGCCCGCTTACCCCCAAAAAAACACAAAATACCACTACCAAACAAACCCCTTCATCTCTTGCAAACGAGACTGTGACATGACTTACCATCACGCATCTTCCATGGCTTTCCTGTCCCATACTTCACCATGAATGCCTACTGTCACGCATAATATACACTAATGTTCACGACTAGAGGACTGTCACAGTTACCTATGTAGATTAGATGGGCTTTAATATGCCAGTTCTTGTGTCCATCTCTTTCCCTGCTTGTGTGACTGATACAAAACAGGGGTTCCAGAAGAACCATAACGACAACCAATCATTCTTCAGCCTGTCTGATGGAGCTAGGGGATGAACATGTAAGCACCTAAAACTTTGTGACTACGTCATCCAAAAGTATGAAACTTTGTGCACTGTCTTAACTGTTTACGATAAAGTACGTGGACATATCCATTCAATCTTTATTAGGCTATGTATTTATTTTTTGACCGCATAAAAGAGACACATTTTCGTTGAGCAAAGCTGAAAAACATAATTGGAAATTTAGTTTTTCGTCTCTCTTTACACATTAATGGTCAAAATTCAGATCTATCATATCTGAGTATTCTGCAAGAAACTGTGGTATCACAGTAAGTTCTAATGGTCTTTGCATATAATCTAAGTGCCGTTCTTAAAGTAACCTACATCTAGATATACTGCTGGGCTTGGCACAAAGGATTTGCAAGATTTATCTTGCTCGGATCGGCTCGTTATTATAATAATCTACATTAGAATGAGTTGCAAAGTTACGCGGGGAATTCCGAAACAGTCACAAAACCTTTACATCTATTTTACAATTCTCGAATAAAAGTGTGACTTTTGTATTGTACTCATCTAGGATACTTTTCGAAATTGAGTCTTACCTTTTCCACTCCGTTTTCTGCAGCCCAACATTCCTAGTTTGTGCTGAAGGGCTTTGCAAAATTGTTTCATCTTCACGTGTTTATTGAGTGCAAAGAGTTTGCAAGATGATCTTGCAAGGTTGGCTAGTAATAAATATAAAACGTGCACAGTATGAAATGTTATTAAGTTGCAGATACTCTGTTTGTGTCTAAGAGTAAGCAATGATCGGAATGAGCAGTGCCAGTGTCCGATGTAAACGTTGATTCACGATCCTAACGTGTTACATGTAATATGTTTGACCATAGCTGCGTCTGTAGTCACTGTTTGACAGTCTATAAAATATTTATAACAATACAATTTGTTAATATAACATAAATAAATAAACAAACAGATATATAAATAAATAAACCATAACTGACGCAGATACGGTTCAGGCTACTCTGACGGTTGGTTAGTAAAATGCTATTGTTTGAAAATGCACACTAATTTATAAAATTAGTGTGACAGTCTCTGCCTTTTTGGATATGGAAATGTTCAGTCCTATGAAACAGAAGCGACAGTGATGGACCAGTGACAAAATACAAATGTCTGTAACAGGTATCCAGGTGGACATACATAATTTACATAATAACACGAGAACACACCTGCTAGCATATGCTTGGCGGCACGCAAAAGAAACAAGTAGCCATCATTTTTGTCATTATTAAGGTTTGCATTAGGAAGCAGTGGGAGCCTGGTTAAGTGCTATAGTTGAAAAACGATATTACATTCCCGGCAACTGAATATCAACAAAATGAGTGCCCCACGTTTCATGTCTTCAGCTTTAAGACAATGCTAGTTGAATTATCCACTGGTTAACTCTTATTTGATTTCATGTGAAACACCACAATATAGCAGTATTACAGTCCTGTTTCAGCATGGTTCTGAGAATCCCTTATCCAGGGGACTCTATGTTGATATGTCTTTGCGTTGTGATCTATTTGATTTCGGATCACAGGCCATCAGCAAAGCACGTATGCTCGGAGAAAGTTTGCTCATAGCGTACGAAAAGCGTGCACAGGAGGAAAGGGGTTACCGGGGAGAGTGTACATGCGCTTCCATGCCACAGTGATGAAATAAAAAGTTTGGTTTTATTTACTTTTTTTTATTTATTTTTAAAACAAACAAATGCAGGATATTATTAAAATGGAACATGCGTTATGTTTGTGATGAAATGATTAAATAGTCCAATGCAAAGTGCCAATGAAGGCTTTAAACCCGCAAGGCCGTATCAGTTTTTTAAAAAAACATTCCAACTGCCAACCACTCGTGCGGGGAGAGGGGGGGGGGGATACAGCCAAGTTTATGGAAAGGGAGGGCATGGGTACTTTATGGATGGCCCCTATGCAGAAAAGAACACTTACTTCTTACGTAAAACTTTGTCTGCTACGGCTCTTTAGTAAGGGTACTGCCGCTTCATGAGGCGCGGCATGACTGTCTGCTGGAAGTGAAAAGTACAATGTTGGCTGGGATGAAATGTTGTGATAGGTTAGTTATACATGGACATTTTTCACAGATGGAGCAGACATGACAAGCAGATAACGTTCATCACGGTGCTTTTTTTTTTTAGAGACAAATTCGTTTGCACCTGATGAAAAGTTACTTCAAGATTTATTGAAAGTCCCTTGAGACATCTTTTCCAATTGTCGGGATCAGATGGCATCTATTTCTCACATTCCGCAGAACTGACTGGGACAGGGCATAAGAATATCTTGCTTCTGTTGGTTAAATATATTATGCAGTCAACGGTTGGTTGCTGCAGCGTGGCAGCCTGGAACAAAGGGCAACGACCTAATCCTAGTGTATGAAAATAGGTTTCATAGAAATGTAGTAGAGGGCTTCGAAATCTAATTGCAATGATCAAATTATGCAGTAAACTTTCATTTGGTATTTAAAAAGTGAATGAATTGGTTGCTACAACATTAAATATGCCATTGTTTAATCCATTGTATAAAAATGTCAGTGCGTCCTCAGCAAAGCGGTCCCTAAAGACCCAGATGGTTTCTAACTGCAGCCCGACGCTCCTGTTTGACTGAGGCCCCGTGTCACGGAAAGCACAAGAGCACTTCTGCGTAGAATGAACCTAATGTCAACAGCGTCACTGGTTTTCTTTCACAAATCTACGCTCGGTTGTTGTAACTGGGAGGAAGAAGAGGAAATGGGGTGGATGGGTGGGGGGTACAGGGAGTGCTAGGGAGAACCGCGACATGTTCCGGCGCAGTCAGGTGGACCGTTTCACGTTCATACCCTTCCCCTCTTTCCAGCTCCCCTTCTCCCCCCTCCCCCCCCCTTCCGTCCCATTCTTATTTTCCCTAGGTGAATCAGAACCCAAAAAACCAAGCCAGTCCGACAAGGGAACAACAACCATTCGAAAACCGTGACGCGCGAAGTCTGGAAACGGATCCTTTTCGCAAGCAGACAAAACAAGATTTTAAAAAGTGTTTCTTCCCTGTTAAATCTGTTGAAAGAGATCCTTGAACATCTCCTGAGTTTACCTTGAATATAATAAGTAATACAACGTAACACGAAACCAGCGGACAGTTATTTAGCCAATATAAAATGAATTTCTGATGAGCTGAAAAGTTAGGTAAGCAATAGCCTAGCTACTACCTGATCTGGAGACTTCGGAGATTCGGTGACCACATACTCGGCAGCTGTGCACCGAAGCCAAAATTATACATTTCCCTGCCGTTACGAATCTTTTCAAAGAAACACTGACACTTACAGTTTATGTGAACTGACACAATTATGGCAACAGATGTCTTTAAAATGTAATTTTACTGGGGTCTAGGAACTACAAATTCTGCATTTCCATTTGGGACGAAACTGATGTTCTACGAACGCAAACAAACAGTCCATTTTATATTAATTAAAACAACAGCCCCCCCCCCCCCCTCCTTCCAAACAAATTTGGTATTGTATTCTTTGGCGTTTTTTCTTGTGTCCAGCAACACAGGTGGCTGCTGGCGCACTGAGTCAAGGCTGTTTTGTCTCGCGTTTAGTGTGAGACGTGGACTGTGGAGTTCAGCAGGACCTGGCCCACTAACTGGACCGAAACAAATCTGTGCTGTCTTGAGTCAGCTGGAGGAAAGAGAGAGCTCGCACGCTGAGTCAAACCACAACCGAAAAGCAGAGTGACTTGACCCAGTGCGTCACCTCACACCGAACTAGTTTCACGCCGTGGTTAATAATATATCTACTGATTCATGTTTCCTCCATTGTTCTTCTTTGCATTTTCATTTTCTTGAAAATTCTATTCGTTCACTTTTACGGTATGAGTGTTTAACGGTATCTGGTTCCTCCAGGCTAGCATTGCACTGCATTGTGGACCAAGAGGAGTGCTAGAATACAATCGATCTCATTGCCAAGGATCGCGATCCCAGGAAAGCCATTGGGATTGATTTTGCAATCAAATTCCGCAACGTCGAATTGATCGAGCTCAGTTTCGAACTTACCCAGATACAAGCTCGCACGTCAATGAGAGAAAATGAGGAAGAGACAGAGGCATATACTGACATAAAGGACTTTTGACATCCAGCTATATAAATATATCACACAAATACGTCACATACTATGATCTATTGTAAGCCGCTCATTCGGACTTCATCCTACAAGGGCCAGTTTTTTCTCCATCTGCGGTGCAGATTTTCCAAGCATGGACAAAGGCAAAAATCTCTCTTTCTTTTCTAGGGAAGAACAGGTGTACAACAAACGCGAACAATAGCAATCGACCAGAGAAAGAAAAAAGCCATTCGATACCCATTGCAGTTCTTTATTCGCCATGTACCTTTCTGCCCGCCTTAAAAATCCTTCCATTCGCCTCCAATTCTAGCAGTTCTCTGCAATTTTGAAGCTGTGATTTTGTCATACTATTTTATAAACAGGTGTTGTGTGTGTTCGTATTCATTGTCCCCTCTGGTTTAACCGGCAAGGGTAATGTTAATATTTTTTCCTTCTTAGGCTATTACAACTTTCGAACTTTTTGTTAACATGCAAAGTCTATGTTCAAATTTTGCAAAAAATCAAGTGTCCAAAGGTTAGCATTTAAAAGCATAATCGCCATCAGACCCCAAATTACAATTCACAGAGATGTGATTGGACAACGAGGGGGAAACAAAAAGGGCCCGAGCCCAAACAGCCGGGGTAACATTAATGCTAGTGAACCTATCAGACTGACATAATTCTTTTTTTTAATCTTTTAGTTACGTCATGGATGAAGGGAAATAGTCAGAACCAAATGAATGCTTAAGCACATGGAAAGCCTGAGCTCAGAGCTTTTGAAAAACTGTAGAAAGACAGGACAAACATGTATCACACTGTTTTCAACTGAAACATAATATAGTTTTCACACTGCCCCCGCCTGAGACCGTATTTGCTTACATTTTAACTCACTGTAACTCTGTGCAATGCTGAATTCTATAAATTTATAGTGTTACATTTATGGGGGAAAGGGAGGTGGGCTGTGGTGCGGCAGCTTCAAAGTTCCGCCATGTTCACCAGCCTGTAATTGCTGTTTAATGTGGATAAAAGTTATGTTCATAAAAAGAGCAGCTGACTAATCCTACCTTCCACCACTGACTTTACCACAACAGCAAACGTTTTTAGTTTGCACATTTCTGGACCATCTCCACATACATTCGAAAGTTCTACCCTACAAGATAGAAATCAGTGTTTACAGGAACGTGTCTTGTGTCTTGTAAATGTGTATGCTTTATGCTCTGGTGTATGTCGTTACCTTGCAGGACAGCCACATTCCGTTATCAATTATTGAAATGTCTTCAGTCGATGAAGTGGTGAATTGGAGGCTGGTATATACATGTAGACTAAGTAGACACAAAACTTTTCTTGACTGGCAGTTGACGTGAAAGAGACCTTGTGCCCAGTCAAACCTGACAACAACTTCTAATTGTTTGCCATTATTCAGGAGGGCTTGGCAACTCAACAGGTAATTATGAATGCTTTAACTGAACTTAAAAGTGTTGGAGGGATAAATAGGATCGGTCTATCCCAGTGCTCACTGTGTTCAAAACATAGTCGCCGCCGTTGCTCTATGGTTACCTGGAGCACAGGTCCCGCCCCGACTAAGTGTTTGTTACACTGTCAACATGTCAGGGTACGATCCACCAAGCCACAACTTATTGGGCTCGTGCGTAAAACGCCAGCACGGCTGCCGCAACATGCACTTGAGCCCTGGCCTCATCTGACCTTCACAACAAGTGCATCAACCCGCTACCCCTTACCTCAGCCCCCCCCCCCCCAAATCCCACCCTCGTGTAACCATCCGGCCTTCACCCCCCCCCTTCCCCTTAAACCCTAAATCCCGCCATTCACAGACGCGTACACCCCTTACCTTGTGTCATCTCCTTTCACCCAACACCACCCCTCTCCCAAGTGTTTCTCATTCACTCAGCCAGAGACGATAAGCAAGATAAATATTATAGTAGATTTAAACGGAAGGGGAAAATGGGGGAGGGGAGGGAGAAGAAAAAGGACACGAAAGAGGAATATGAAAAGAAATAAAATCCGAAACCAAACAAAAGCCATTTCCTATAGTATGACACCCAGCGCTTATCAGCAGGGGTAGCGGTTTGACTGACAGCCCCTTTAAAAGGTGGCAGTCTAGCCTGCTTTTTATCTGAATAGAGGTACAGTAAATCCTTGGTTGGTGTGTGTCATCGTATAGCGTATAACTGAGTTTTATTCAGACCTTCAATTCAAATGTTTTGGCCTACCACCGATATTATCGACCTTTCAAACATAATCAATTCACGACAGAACCTCTAGGTATGTTTATGATCAGTTATACACAACGTAACTGTTCAGAAATTCATAAAGTACTGAGTGAGTGTGTATGTGTGTGCGCGCGAGAAAGAGAGAGAGAGTGAGAGAAATCTATGTATCCATCTGTCTGTATGTCTATCTATCTATGTATGAATGTCTGACTGTTTGCCTGTCAGTCTGTCTATATCTAGCTATCTGTCTATGTCTGTCTATCTATGTATGTCTGACTGTCTGTCTGTCTATATCTATCTATCTGAATGAGAATGACTGTGTTTTCTTATCCAAGGAAAGGAAAACTCAATGATAAGAATAGGAACGAACTGAATCTTGTCAGTACACGGGTGGTCAACACGTACATCTACATACATACATTTGACATAATCGTATTCCTTGTGAAAAAAGGTTACCTTTTCTCTTCAGTATGACCACATGGCTTTTCCTCGGGTGTTGGTGAATTTACCAATGTTGAGTTTCATTATTCATACAGGCAATTTAACGAAATACTACTCCACAATATCTCTGAACTCTGACCTCTTCTCTGAACCCCGGCTTTCCTCCCCCGATTAACTTTGTGCAATGTGTACTGTAGAGAATCTTGAAGTAGCACGAACAGGCAATGAACTTAGGACCAGGTGCCGTCTCCAAATACAGACAGTGAACAAGGAATTAACCCCTGATGAGATGTTTTCTTCCCCAGTCCAATTCCACACGAGTCTTTCCTGAAGTAGAAGAGTGTGCATTAGGTGTTCTAACCAGCTCTGTCAAAATCCAAGTAAGCTTTTACCACCTGGGACGCATAATCAGCACCTGTTTGTGACTAGCGTAAAGAGGTGTCTTAACAAACTATGATCTACAGTAAACCATTTCAGAACCTCATTCATGAAGAAGCCCGTTGCGGTTTGACCTATTTGGTGGAACATGTACGCAATTAAAAAGAAATGTTCTTCTTCAATGGCGCACATTTTAAATAAGGAGGCATAGAATTTGGGGAGGGGGGTACATAAGGGTGGATAAATGCAAGCCACCGGTCTTGCGTAGCGTGAGATGTGTAAGTTTTAAAGAACGGATCCTCAAGCCATTAACATGTTCCTGTATCTTACAGAGGCCACTGAAAGAGATACGTTTTTATTACGATGGCGAGAAGATATCAATATCGCCTTTTAAACCGATCTTTTGTTGATTATTTAATCCTGTGGAGTGAAAGGACGTAGCAGTAGCTGTACAGGAAGAGCTGAGAGGGGAGGGAAAAGTGAAGGCTGTGAACTAGTGGCTGGGCCATGCCGTGCAGAAAATGCGCAATTGCATATTTATGCTTGTCAACCTTGAAGTTCACGATGAGGTCTGTGCCTCTGTATGCATTGGGCTCTTGTGTCTCTGAAGCTCTGCGCGTGTTTAAACAATTAGTGAACGCTAAATGCATGAAATTTACAACACACACACACACAAATACAGAGAGAGAGAGGGAGGGAGAGATAACCGGGTGTTTCAATCTGTGCAACTCTTTCTGTATACATGTATTCATTGACACGAAAGTGATAGACGTGGGAGACTCGCGAACGCGACAGGTCATACAATAAGTTATAGAGAAGCAGAAGAAAATACATGTAGGACAATGATTGAGAGATTATGAGAGAATTACAGGTGAAAAAAAAATCATAGATGAGCAGGGATGATCTGTGAAAGCTAAATGACCACACCGCATTGCAAGGAAAGAAGACCGAGAAACTTCAATAAGAAAGTGCTAGGAAAGAAAAAAACACAAAAAACTTTGGGTAGAAAAGAAACTGCAGAACAAAGAGAAAGTACCCGAACTTCCGTCGCGACATAATTTCTTTACGTCCCCCCACGGGCACCACAAAGTTCCGCCAGGCTTTTTATGAAATCTTCTGGCGATAATACTGCATACAAATACACACATGATATCGTTCTCCGTGGATTTTCAGGTTTTGCATTAAAAATTACATTGTAAATGCCGCTCCTCAGGATTATATTTTAAAAAAAATGTTATGACAACAATAACAAATCTCCTTTATCTAAGAGAATTTCAAATTAAAATGAAATCTGCAACATTTCATTATACACCACTTTAAAAACCACCCATGCGTGCTTCCGCTGGGGATTAAAAAGGAATATAAACAACCAAAAGGTTGGACGCATCTATTTCAGATACACAAAGACATCCTCAAGGCAAGACAGTTTGTTTTCAATTTGTCTGCATGGTCTCTTAATACATCCTTAAACAATTTGGTGATTTATGGATGTTGGAAAATGTCAGAGCCGACAAAGGAAAAGTAGAGAAGCAACATGGAGTCGATGCCGGTGGGGTCGGGTAGGCTAGTACTAGTAGAGGGGATGGGGAGAAGGTGATAAAACGCCATCTCCTTGTTTTCAGGAAATCGTTTAATATTGTGTTCTACTGTTTGTTTCAATTCATCTAGTGGAAGAAATTTTCAGTTGTCACGGGTAAATTGTGACAGTCCTGGAACAGGCAGTTGTACAGGATAATGAATAAATTATACAACAGTAAAACCTGTGGCCATCAAGCATTAGTGTGCACACATTGCGTATGTAAGTTCTGTTTAATTAGACCCATTTCCCTTCAGTGCCATCAGAGGATCAGTTGCATCGTCTCCGTGGAATGCAAAATAGCAACAACATCAACATCAACAAGAATAATAATGATATCAATAATAATACAACGAAAGTACGCGAAGCCAGAAAATTGGTAGGGGAAGAAGAGACTTCAAGGAAGGCAAAAAATGATAATAATTCACCATTGACTCTCTTCTCAACCACCATACCCCACCCTATCCTCTTTACCAACGTCAGAATTCTTTATGTTGAGGAAAAGACTGAAGACAAAAAAAAAAATCGTAATGCTGATGCAGCAAGGAAAGCTTAAAGCAGAGATTCCCAACCTGGGGTAAATTTGCTGATTCTGGATTTGTACATGGTAATTTTATATCTATATCTATATATAATTAAATTGTACTTGTGTTTGGTTGTGGTAGACCGACATCTCTTCATCATTAGTTGTTATATAGGGATGCCAAATGATTTTTTAAAAAAAAACCCTGAAAAATGAACGTGTCATCGTGTTTGCACCAAAACCAACATTTTTTAAAACAGTTTTTAAATAATCAACTAACACACCAAATACAATTGAATAAATCGGGACGGACGAAAAAAACACCAAGAAACGGAAAAACCGGACTTTTGGCATCCCTGTTCATGAATAAGTGAACTATCATTGTTATGTGCTATCATTATTGTTCTTGTTATTGAACTTAAAAATAGTCATGTAGTTTACTTTCGAACAAGTTGCCAGGAGTAAATGGGACAGAAAAGGTTTGCCATCCCTGGCTTAATGTCTCCCTTTGCATGTATCTTAATATGAGCTGTGGCGGTGGCGGCATCTAGCTGTGACCCATCATGTCAGCGCCAGTATAACTACCTTTAATGCTGACAATGTCAAATTCAGTTAAACGTTGGGCATGCCTGGTCATACATATATTTACAAATCATAAACACAGCGTTTGATAAAACAAGATATGTGTCCCCTGGAAGTTGTTACATACAAGTAGTACAACTATCCCGATTGCATCGAAACTGGACAATATATAATATATTAAAAAAAAAAAAAAAAGTAAAAAAAAAAAAGATTCGTACATTTCTATGAAATCTTTACACAGTACTGCTATATTTTTCATTCTCTTTATCTGCTCGTATCCTCAAAAACGCAGCCAACTCTGCCCCTATGTTAAAACCTTTAGGCCTGAAATGGTACAATCCTAATTTAGACGTTGTTATTTTTGCTGCTAAATGAATGGCCCAATCCAGGCAAGAAAATTAATTTCTCAAAGGGTGACTCAACGGCCACAGTGTGTCTAGTTTAATCATCACAAAACTGACACTTTATATTTACTTCTTCACACATTGTCATATTGCAATGTCACTCTTTACAACAAAAAAAGGCATATCCGTTTTCCTCAAGCATTCCGACAGGGGTGCCAACAATGATTCACTCAACCTTGGATTTTCATTACACAACACCGCACAACAGTTCCTGTATTTAAATTTTATTATCGAAACTGGGCTGATTATAGCAAAAATTTTTAGTCAAATGTTGTGCGGTTTGTTTCTGGCGACTTCTGACAGGTAACTTTTGAAAAAGAACAATCATTTTAACCTTACGCAAGCTGTCAAAGGTAAGTGAATACAGTAATTGGGTTCGACGAACAAGTAAATGACCTATCGCCATCAACTACATGTAGCTTCTGCTTGCCGATGGAGGGTTGAACTCGGTTTGCACCGTCTGGACTCTGCAAATACCATAACATGCCACAGGATATATATACATAGGGGTGACAGGGATTCAAACCCAGTGATCAGACGCTGAGGCCCACATGCAAAGAGAACTCTCTGGTTTCCCCAGATTTTGTGTATTATGGAGTTAAATGGGACCTCGCGCACTTAGTGAATCTGAAACAAGTCTGTCTCGCCAGTTCATTCAATGGAAGTTCAAGCCTGAGTCAAAACCGAAGTAAAGCAGATTTGACTTAGTGCGCGTCTAGCCTGAACTTCTATCCTTCTGTACAAATCATCTTCTGAAAGTTTGTGCACTTTTTTTTTTAAAAGATAATTTTAGGAATTCAAGACCACAAAATAAAAGCAATATTGAAGAAAGAGAGAACGAAGATGGTCTGGCCAATGTCCAGGTCAATTATCGAAGCTACTTACAGTGTATATAAAACTCCCCTCATACCAAAGGTGAAATAGCGATAATATTATTTAAATGTACTTATTAACTTGCTGCTGATATTCATGAGATGTTGTGCATTTTAAAACCGTTACAAATTTTATCCGTTCAACTCCGCGAGAGTGAGTATGTATCGAAGCCAAATAGATAGCACCAAAAATATGCTCAACTGAAATCGTCACGACAACATTCCGCAGAGGGAAGTTGTAATTCGGTAACATGCCGTCAGTGACAATAGCATACTGAAGAAATGGAAGACGATGGCCCATTCCAACTGTACTAAACACGCTGTACTCTTTGTTGATCTAGCAACCCATGTTCTACGTTCATATGGTGAAGCCAAATATCATGCACATTCTTTTCTTATGGTTTTCACATTATGATAAGAATAATACAATATTACAATAACGACAACTAACCAACCAGGCTGGCATAGCAAAAAATCTGCCCATCATTGTGGGAAAGGTCCTAAAACACAGATCCACCGACAATATCGGCACTGAATGGAAATAATACTTAGTAGGACCAGATTTAACCTTAAAACTTTATGTGCTATAATTTCTTTGTCTGTTCGGAAAGACTGCATAGTCACTGATCGGCATTCAGATTTGAACTTTCTTTACTTAAAAAAAAAACAAAACAATTCTACAGATTAGAAAATCACATCATTACTTGAGAGAATTACGCCACAAGACCTACCTACAAATTTACACTCTGGCCCCGTTGAAGACTCCGCATCATCTAAGACATGACAAGACTAGGTCTCTGACTTTGGCCAGATCTCCCCCACTTCTCCCCTCCCCACCACCCCCACCCCAAAATAAGTATGTTTCACTCGTAAGGCGGTGGGTTTCTCATTTAGGGTATCTGGTGGACTCCCGTTTCTGACAGCCTGCGTACTTGTGCTGAGTCAGTCTACTTCCGGTTGGTAGCTATTCGGAAAAAAAAAAAGTTGACTTGCTGTCTCTCTCTGTCAGCGATATGCACAACAACTGCAGTTGTGTTGCCCGTCGCGTCCTGATCTTATTAAAAGACGGGTTTTCTGTCTCATTCCTGAAAATATCCTTCATTATAATTTATTATGCACTGGAGCAGAGGATGCTTTTGTACAGGTGATAATGCCCTTTGTTGTAAACACGCTGTAAAAGAAATAAAAATGGCGGAGTTATTATATCATGAAACAACTACATTATTAGCTGTGGTGAGGTTGTTGAGAGGCAGAGAGATCTCACTCATTTTTCAAGTCGTATAATCTACGCGTTTTCACCAGCGTTGCCGTGATCATATTATACCTGCGTACGGTTTCAGTGCATCCTTGTATTAAATATCGGGCAAGTAACATGAATTTGAATAGCGACGCATCGTTTTGTAATGCACCGCGGGGTGGCTTTAACGCTAAGGCGACTTTTGAAAAGCCCATAGCACGCATGAGTGAGCGGGGCCTGCTTACAATTCGTTATTTCATAATGGAAACATTCTGAATCAATCTATCCCCTAGACCACATAATATATACGCCAAGTTCATACAAGATTATGTCGATCATATGTCTCCGCTCCACGTACAGTGTGGGATACTGTCGAGAACGTGCTCAAGTCCATGTTTGAAACCTGGTTACAAGAGTGAAGAAAACACACATTTCTGTAAGCATGACTGAAATAGTTCACAAAGCATTTGCAAGACCAACCAAGCAATATCGTATTTAGCATTTATTTCACAATCCAGGAATTTAGCTGCACAGAATCATTTTGCTTGTCTCAGACAGGCAGTTTTGAAAACAAAGAACTGAAAAGTTTAACACAAATCTCATGTAAAAGAAAAGAAGTAGTGAAATATGGATTTGAATAACAATCATTTCCAACTCATGGTCCACACGTTGTTTTTTTTCATTATGTCAGTCAGGCCAAAGTCCTACCTACTGGATTAAGATCGAGCAGCTGCCGTGTTTCAGTACACACAAATCTTGCAACCAGCGCACAAAGGAATGTGGTAATGTATGTTCAAAGGTTACTTAGCTAAGTAAAGTATAGAACTTAACTACGTGTGGCTTACTTCGTAGAATGCATCGTGCTTGTACTATTTTATTAAAGCATGCCAATACAACTTTGTTAGCCGTGAGAGATAGGGTGTGCCAAAATCAACTTGAAACAGTTTCAAGTTTACATAATTTGCACAAGCATTCTCAGTGAGCACATACTTTTGTCATAGGAAAAAAAAAAAATTGCACAACATAAGACTTTTGCACACACTGACCACTAAAAATTAGAGGGAACATTAATTTAATCAGCTAGTTTCTCAACCAGTAACTAGAAGTCCTCACTTCCGTCGGGTGAAATGGATTGATACCAATAAAAAAGGATGCAGGTGCGATCAGGGCGGAAGTTGGGATCACAAGAAGTAGAGACAGGATGAGATCTATATAAAAGACTATAATTATTCTATTTCTACAAAGTATTGCGCTCGATTTTTGACACCCCCTCCCCCCCTTTCCTTCCGTGTACCCTGTTGATAAGCTTGGACTCATCTACCCTCAATAAATTCGATTTTTACACTGTCCTATCACAATTTCGTTGAGAAAATAAGCAAATACAACCACGCTTCTTCATTCATCACCATAACTGAAAAGCGTACACACGCTCTCCACCTCCCCCCCCCCCCCCGCCCAAGTGCGCTGGGGCCAACCCTCTCCCCATCCAAACATATCTACTTTATGGATGGCCACTAATGTTTTCTTGTAAACAACGTTGAGAGTGTGATTACTGCATACTGAAGTTGCAGTCATCGTGCTTGATATAATTGTTACCATCGTCATCATCATGGTCAGCGACTCACACTGTCACACGGTTCTGCTGGAAGAAACAATGGTTTAAGTTCTGTCAGCATCCTGACAGATTCCTGCCAGGTGCAGACTTGATATCCAGCCAGGATGTCAGCAAAATACATAAGCCTTTATTATTTTTGTCTCATTCATGCAACAGGAAACTGTTGATAAACGTAGGCCTCTCGTTTAGTAGTTAGTTTTGAGTTCTCACAATCAAATCGTCCTCGCACTAAACGAGCTGATATTCATGACCACGGGCATTCATTCTGAGCCACTGCTTGGTGCAAAGAAAATTAGCGGAAATTACAACTGGCGCGGTTTTATCTTGGCATGTACATGTTACCGCGTAAAGTTATCATTGGAGAGCTGTTAAATTTGCATACAGCCGGATATCGTACATCGAGAAGGAAACAGTATTTTCTGGGGCTTTCCAGTGAGGAGTGATGAGGTGTTTTCATCCTTATAAATCCAGGCTTTGAAAATGCTACGTTAAAAGAACTGACGCCATTTTCACAAAGGAAAGACGACGCATAATCAATTTTTAATTTAAAAGACAACAACAACAACAAAAAACCAAAAACTAACTAATAACATTTTAAAAAAAATGAGGAAAGAGGAAATGGAATAAAAAGAGGAACAACAACACCCCCCCCCCCTTCCCCAATTTTCAAACAAAAACAACCACCACCAGCCCAGTTCAACGTGTGCAATTTGAAGCAAGTTTGCAAAGTTTGCACACATGGGGCTGACACACGAGGGCACACTAGAAGGCAAGGTATTTATTTGAGGGGATAGAACTTAAAAGGACATAACCATAACACACATTGTTCAGACGAAGCAACCGTACGACTCGTGGCGCTACCCACAACTGTAAATATGTATACAGAGAGTGAGAGAGAGAGAGAGAGAGAGAGAGAGAGAGAGAGAGAGAGAGAGAGACCCACAAGTGGGTGGGGTAGAAGTTGACAGAGAGAAAAAGAGAGAGTGAGATAATCGGGGGGGGGGGTGGTGGAAGGAGGTGATAGAAGAGACACGATCCCCGGCTGTGAACACTTCATTATGCTCTGCATCTGCCTCACCAAAGCTGTAAACAGACAGGTGTTGGCAAGATAAAACTCAAATCTATTTTCCCAAATTGAATGTACCATGTCCATAAGAATAGTTTCAGTTTGTCACATGCACAAAGACAGTCACACCATATGGCTGCTGACAGCCATATTTTTGACAGCCCAATTTGCACATTGATAAAAGGCATCAATTTATTTGTCATTTCCCATTTTGGGCTGCTATGGCGTTATTAATTATTTGTGACCAAAATACTCGTTACCGAATGGACAGAACTAGACCAAGGCGCTCTGTCACACGTATTCTACACAGAACACGAAATTCGAGTTTTGAGAGCTATAAGTTTCTAATATTGTAAGTGGAGAAGAAACATGGATCTGTTCTAATTTGATCCCGAAACCACCGCCTCGCCAAGAGCCGCCACAGCAAAATTAATTGCTCTCGTAGTACGACAGAGGTCACAGTCGCTATTTCTTCGGCGTCACAGACCAGTAAAAGATCCCCATTAAACCCTTCACCCGCCAAGGCCGGAAAGTTGTAATTTCCATGTCCGTTGTTACTTTTAGATTTGAATATGGCAGTTTTCTAAATGGTGTGTGGCAATCTAGAATAATGAACATAATACTTTTGTGTAATAATTTTCTCTTTCTATAATTTCATCAGCGACATTACCAATGACAAAATCACAATTGTGCACAGCTGGCATTTAAACAAATTAAAGGGTTAAAGACCACCACAGCCAGTAGCTTTTACAAGCATATCAAAAGAAGAACAATTTGTGGTTAAATTTTGCAGCGTATTTGCAATTCATTTATCGCATACTCACAGTAAGTTAGTGTCGTCCAGTCGAGGTCAAGGCTGTCGCCTTGCTGAAAAGCCAACAGAAGATCCACAGCCATCAGCTCATCCGCAAGGGAACTGACAGCCTGGTCAGTCGAAGACAACCTGCGGGTGTCACAAATCTCGCCGCCACCACGCCAGTAAAGAACAGAAGACAAGTTACCTCTTGATTGGTACATCAGAATATTATAGTACCAGAGTTTTCAAATCCCGAAGAGAAAAGCATCCTGCCCACACGACCACAAAGACAGACATTTTTAACCAAGAGAAAAGTGGGTATCTTGTCCCATGCACCTTATTTCCCCAACTCACCCCCTCATGACTTGTCCTTATTTCCTGATGTCAAATTAAGAGACATTTTGACAATTTAGAAGAAGTCCTGACAACATTTCAAGAGACTATTTAGTTCTCGGTCCAGAAGTAGCGTAACAGCCTTTCTTGAAGGCGCAGAGAATGACGGTGTGTAAACAGACCAAAGAAAGATTATTACAAAAACTGAAAACTTTCATCACAGTAGCTTCAATACACGTATCACGAACTTGAACGGTAACCTTGTACAACGACAGACGGGGTAAACAGAAGCAATCTTGAAGCATACTGATACTCTCCAATACAAAGAAATATCTCGATCATCGGCCATATTGTCAACACTTTATTGTCTTCAGATTTTGATATAAAAATAATTAATTGAGAGTTATAAAGCAATTAAATCATAATACAGACCTAAATGAAAAATAAAATAACTCACTGGATAAAGACGAAGAAAAGGATCGTAATTTAAACAAATCACGTGTTGCTACAAACTGTACATCAACAATAGTCCACACATCATGACAGGGAACACACTTTGTCATTCATTCAAGTGAAGCACAACGCCAATCGTTTACTTTTAAAACATATTTAATAAAGATATAATAACAACACCTCATTCATTAAAATAGCGCAGTTGCCAAATCAAAACGTTAAAAACAGCCTTTATATAAATGGAGCTTTGAATAAAAGAATCATAAAATATTATTGAACATAAATATTTTCCACACAGTGACATGGACCAGACTAACACTTTAACAGCGACGTCGACAGCACAAACGGTAAAAACATAATTAGTAGCAAGATCTAATAGGCAAAGCCATACTATAGTAAACATAAAGAAATTTCACGGATGAGTTGCTGATCTCTGACGCAGTGCACCATTTCGTATAGTGCAACTTTTTCGATCGTTTGCTACTGATCACTCTCCGTTTCGAATTTGGCTATCCATTCTCTAAGTTTCCGCATCCCCATTCAGTAAAATGGTCGAAACATTAAAATGCAGGATGTAAGCCTATGGTTTCGAATTGACATCCACGTGTTGTTGTTTTTTTTTGCTAGATGTTTACTTTCACTTTCCACTTTTCGATCCAGCGGCCACCCGAGCCTGAGCCCCATGGCCTGAGATGCTATTTAATAGACAGAAACTGTATTACCGGTACTCTCAAATCAATCAGAAAGTTTTTAATTTGTATGACCGTGATTGTCATAAAAATGGCCAGAGTAAAGTCCTACAGGTCAGCTCATTTCTTATTCATCACTGAATTTTACAGATCAAATCTTTCACACCGACTTCAAACTCTTTGTGGAAAAACAAAAACAAAAAAATTGCCATTATTGTCCTCGGTAGGTAAAACTAGCAAACTTAAACACATTTCTCTGAAACACACCAATGAAAAGTAGTATTAGTATCCTACTCGATTAGGGAATGATGTAAAAGTATATGGAATGTGTCGGAGCACTGATGAACAGTTCCAATCTCTGCCCTGTAATGGAGAAAGACGCTACACGCCAATCTGGACCAAATTTGTTTTTCCATAAAATGTCCTGTATCTTCTATGTGGACTATAATTCTGTGCGACTAAGAATTATTTCATTTCGTCACCACAAAACAGACACTGAACAAAGAATAAGGCGCGGTGCAAATCCACATTTAAAATTTTTAATATATTTTTTGCGACTACTGCAATGTTTTGTGTTAGCATTATGTGGTTTTCTTCCATAACAAGGCAGACCTGAATCACACACAAATGAATACGAACATTCAACACGGTGAGTCAGTGGAACCCAAGAATCAAACCAGTTTCAGATTTTCGTTCGCTGCCAAGATCTGCCAGAGAGTTACAACGGAAAAAATAATGCCCTCGTTTGGTTTCGAAGCTCTTCATTAATTTGGATCATATGACTGGTGTCAAGGGCGAGATATACGCGAGAGTAATGTTGACTGACCCAGGAACTAGTGACCAGTAAAGTTTCCCCAAGAATCATACGACCAACCAAGTTTGGACAGTTCAATGAAAATCATGACGAAAATAAGCTGCCATCTGTTCTAACTGCTCTTTCATTTAAAAATAGTAATATGTCGTCATAAGGCAAACGGAGACATTTTAATCTTCAAGAACATTACTCTCCATCATGCTCTCTCTCTTTCTCAAAGCTATCGTATTCGACCAAGCAAGCATACCAAGCAAACCATTTACCTCAATTCATCTTTCCAATCCGTTCTCCGATGAACAATACCCAGAAACATACACTTTATCGATAAAGTGTCTATTCCTCTCCATCCCACCTCCGTGATACCACAATTCAATGAAGAAACAAACTGACTTTACTAACCAACCTATTTCTTGAATCTGAAGTTGGTAACCTCGAAAATAAACTCAAAGTACATCTGATTGCAGAGAAGCATGGCAAAAACAGACTCATTTTCTTTAGGCACAGGAAAAAGAAGATAAAGATGTATTTCAGCGATACATAACTAGATAGCCACAATAAGGAGATTGGCAGAGAATGAAGAAACACAAAGACGGGGATGGGAAGAAGAGAAGGCAACCAAAATGAAATGGCCAGGAATCTGTGCATGCACTTCGTTCTCAGTTTCACGCGCTGGCGTACCAACAATTTTCTCATTTTACCAGAGAGTGTTTCAAAGACTTAGTCTAGTGTTGTTCAGTTTTGTTGTCCTTGGATGTGGCAGAAATATTTCTATTTATAATTTTAAAACTGTTCGAGATTTATCGATACGCCACTATATGAAAATTTAGAACTCAAAACGAACAATGATAAGGTAGACATAGTTCAAAAACCATCCAAATCATTGATGCACCAGTGCGTGAGATGGACGACGATTTGTTGAATGCTCTATACCTCTGACCTACGTACCGCCAGGCGATCCTACTGTTCTACAAAGTTTTTTGTATTTTTTAAAAACTATTTTTCATTCCAAAACTTTGAAGGTTTTATTTGCAACAACCACAACTTGCTACTCCTGTAACACCAGTTAAGCTCAATAAAAGATCTACTTCAAGTGACCATCAGAGCATACCTAACGCCCCAACAACTGTCATTTCGATATTCATACACTGGACAGAGACATGCAAACGAAAATATGAAAATATTCTGTACATAAACAGAGTGTTTATACATGAAGCAAACAATATAGAGAGAGCACGTTTGTATGTACATGTATAATTTTCTTAAAACATTTTACATGCATGGTGTACAAAATATACAAAAGAGTTTTTAAAAAAACCAAAAAAACCTAAGGAAAGCTGTCGCGAGGAACTATTTCTTCACTAAGTGATGCCCGTATGTTGGTATATATGTTACACATATTTTCATATTGACTGACTGATTCACTTGTCTGTGTATATGCCTGCACATATATGCGTGTATTTATATATATTATTATATAAACAGTGATACACTGACCAGAAATAAAATCTAAGGGCAGTGTCTCAGTTTAATAACTTTAAATATTCTTAGCAACGAAAAAATGATATCGGCCATGGACTGTTCTTCACATGCCAACTACTGTCCATATTTCTTCAAGAACGAAAGCACGAAAACGACAAAGAAGAAGAAAAAAACCGGGGGGGGGGGGGGGGGAGGGGAAGGGGGGGGGGTAATCCTTACAACTATCTATTCCCGATGAAATCAGCAAAAATGTTTCAGAGTGGTAACTGTCAGGAAGAAATCGAATAAATGAAATGTTTTACTTTACTGGCCTTCCAGGCGAGTGCAAGTTCCAAGTACAAGGTTAAAATGATTAGCAGCGAAAAAAAAATTTAAAAATTCGCACAGCACAGTTATTTCCACCTGGCTACAAACAGTTCGAAGGGGTCCAATAACTGGTCACAGAACAGCCCTTCTTGACATGTCTTGCCAGTTGTAAAATGATCACTGGTAGGTAACAATTTACAAGCGTTTAAAAAAGTTTGCGTCATTTGAAAGTGCCCACATGCGCAAAGTAGGTTGTAATAAGAAGGTGGCGTATTTTATAGTTGAAGAAAAACAAACATAATAAATATAACATGAAGTAAATTCGTGGAATGTAAGGGCGCTGTTGAATTGGCCGTTCAGAGCCTTCACTGAGTACGAGTATCGGTATGCCTCCAATATGATGGGTTATTCCACCACCTAACGCAAATAGATGACATGTAATGGAGTACAATTACTAGTGTACACTAACAAAATGTTGCATTGTCGCAAAAGCTGCCTGATTTCTAAAAATAATGGGCATTCCTGGTACTCAGTGCTTCACAAAGGCCCAAAAAGCTCGAAGAAAGTGACACAAAATCAGGTCACATTTCCCGGAAATTTTACACTGAACTCAAAATTAATGTTGCGAAGCAGGTTAGAGGCACCGCAACAACAGGGAAGGGCTATTCCCATAACTTATAGATAAACACAAAAGTCGGGGGGTTGGTATGGCAGGTTGAGGTATTTTTGGGGGGGAAAGGGCGGGGAGAGACGCGCGGTGAGAGTCTGGATCCTTCTGTCCATTGTAGGTGGAGTCCAGGGCAGCATCGCCTGTTTCACGCACTGGCATATTAACTTTCTTATTTGAACGGCCAGTGGTTTCAATAGTTTTTCTCACTCTTGGACGCAGCAAAAACGTTTCTGCTTATAACTTCAAAACTGTTCAAGACAGGTTGCTCTGTGAGAATATAGATCTCATCACGAGAAACGATTAGGTGGTCATAACTCAAAACCACCAAATTCACCCACACTTCAGCAGGTGAAATGCACGACGAGTTTCTATAGGCGTAAAGCAGGACTAACACGCCCATCGTGTCATGCCGGCCATACAGGAATAGTGATACCATTGTTGGCATCTGTCAGTCTCGAAAGACTATGGGCTTGTACTGTGGATGTCTGTGTGTTTCAGTCTTGTGCAGTATCGCGTGTGGCTGGACAAGCCTATCCAGGAGTGACAGTCGTTACCATAACACTGAAGTGTTTGAAGTATCTTACATGCTCGACGTCTTGGCTGAAAAATCAAAGCTCAAACATCCTGGACATGCGCCTCTGAAGCAGCACATGGACGTTTGACCTGCCTGTCGAGTCTTTTGGGGGAGAAACCAGTGCGCCAGCTTCAATATTTTTCTTCTCGTATCCTCATGGACATGCCGATTCACTATCTGATTAAAAACTGGACATAACTATGCACTATCTGAAAAAAAAATGGCACATTCTGATGAAAGCAGCCCGGTCAGGCTACACACTTTCATCCAAAAAGGCGTTCGCACGAATCTACATTACCAATCATTAGGCCTGCAACGGCCAAAATCGAACTGTCAAAATGAGATATCGTACTACTCGTCGAGAACTCCGTTGGAAAGGAAATGGTATTTACTTGAAGAATTTGGTGGACTTCGACCCATAGGCCACAAAGATGACCCCACCAAAGTGCAGTGTGTGTTGGAAGGGGCATTGAGTGAGGGGGTAGAGGATACGACAGATCTTCAGCTAGACACAGCTTGCGGCAGGAATGTGACTTAATTTTATTTGACTAAATACCGATTATCTAATAACATAAAACATGTGCAGTTACACAGTAGGTGAGCTTCAACCTTCATTTTTCAACTATAGGTATGTAATTTGGTATCATACTGCAAACTTCAAAAAATTTCCTGCGAGTGGAACGAAATTACAGCATACGGAATGTTAGGACAGACCACGAGGGGCCATCCAAAAAGTACGTATGCTCGGGAAAAGAGGGGGGGGGGGTGTTTTCCCCAACGTATGAAAAGTACATGAGGGAGGGCGGGGGTTTCTGTAAATGCTTTTCAATTACTGTAGTGAAGTAAAAAGTCCAGCTTTATTAAATTTTTTTTTAAACAAAAGTGATTAAGATTGTATAAACATCAAATAAAGGTTACGTTTCTAATGGAACAATTAAATAGTCCAGGCAAAATGCCATGTAAAGTTCCAGAATACCAAAGCCTTATCACAGATCTTCAATATTTGAATGGCAGTACACTCGTACAAAAGGCTAAGAGCCGTTGAAGTCAAATGTCAAAATCGAGGGTACGTACTTTATAGATGACCCCCCCCCCTCCCCATCCACCGATTTTATTCGGCGCGACGATACTACGTCATTTCAACATAAAGGACTGGGCAAAATAATTTGGCATGTTCACATTCTGTAGCAAATAAGAAGTCAAAATACTTACAGTAACTTGAATTTAGCAAAGCTCATGTAAACTTCTTTCGGAAACATTTTCTACACAATAAATTATATTATTTAATCCTTGTGATTAGGTTATGACTGCTAATGAAATGTTCCCGCTAAATTGGACAATATTTGTACTTTTAGTAAAACAGCTATTAAAAGAAACGATTCTCATTTAGAATGGACAACATCATGTTCATAACCATCAAAAGCAACAGAATAGATACGTTTAGAAAATGAGAATGGTGCATGCAACAATCCCAGTAGTTACCAAATTTCTGGCTATGTATTAATTTTCCTGTCAGATGTGACGATATACTCCAGTGGATAATGACAGCACTTATACGTTTCTGATAAAATTTCACCATTCACAAGCTGTAAGGCGTAAAATATGCAAAAAAAAAACCATTATTTCTACAAGATGCCCCTACATCTCAAAGATTACTCTGACGGGGGGCAAGAAATAGGAGACTGACCGAGACACGATTTTTAAAACTTCCAGTTTCGTTAAGAAAGTTATGATCGTCATAGTTTGAGCTGTGGTAAAACTGGTAAGGATAAAAAATTCCCAAACTTAACCAATGCAATCCTTTTGTTTGTTCTTTTTTAAATACACGCGCTTCATATTTTTGTCTCATTTTCTTGTTTAACAGTAAAAGGAAAACAATTCTATCTTTTAATATGACACTATCCAAATGGCTGTTTAATTTTCTAATTTATCAATTCTGGCAGTGAATGCTTTACTCTTCAATTAGTTTTTGGGAAGTGAAATATTTCTTGGGCTACATAATTATTATAAGCATAACTAAAATCATTCATTAAGTCTACTAACTGGGTGAATGCTACAATCACTGTGCCAAAAACACAGTAAATTTTCCAGTGCGATGAGGCTGTCCTTGTGCAGGGTTCCTAATTCTGAGAGGTGAGAATGGCGTCACAACTGCTGATCTTCACAGATTCTCGTGTTTGCTCTGCAGATTCTTCTACATACCTTGTTCCACCACTATAAAACAGGATGAAATATGAAGGACATCTTGGGGTGGGTTAAGCATAATTGAATTGTCGATGAAATTACGTCAGTTTAATATTTATTTTATTACATTCAGATGAGCACACACACTGTACTAAATATACAATACCGGCAATAAATACTTTTCAAGTTTTTATTTGTTTCACAATATAAGAAAATAACTATACACGTAAACATATATTATATCTATAGTAGCTAACACCTTCTACAAATGCTAGAATCTTTAAACCCTACTCAATTAGTCCATGTCTGCCCCAGTGATTCTCAAATGAGAGACACGTGGCTTCCAGGTGAGAAATTTTAGCCAGGGGGAGAATTAGGGAGGAATTTCAGTCAGGGGAGGAATTCCAAGTTGGGAATGAGTGTACTACACTGATTTATGATCCACTGAAAGAATTATCTCTGTTTTCATTTGACTGTGATTAATGAAGAATCCAGTTTCACACATTGTTTGAATAATTACTAATGTATAATGGTAAAAAAAAACAACAACAACAATATTACACAACAATCAAAATGGGGGAGGAATTGAGGAAGCCTACGATAGCAAGGGGCGGAATATGCGGCCTGGGACTCGGAGAACCACTGATCTATTCCCCCCCCCCCCCAACTATTTCCGCTATACACTTTCCTACTCATTTCCACCCATCCTTCCCCCACCTCAGTGAATATAAAAAGATGAAATTGTCTACAGAGAGTGCCAGTCGCAGCTGTTCCCGGAGTGCGCAGTATTATTTCACGACTGACCCGACTACACTTATGACGAATGCTCAGGGAAATCATGTGTGTTATGATTAAAATTAAGCCATCACAACTGTTAATGTTTGGGTGAGATTTATGCCAAGGCACCCCGAAGACTGTCACCAACAAGAAGTGTACTTTATGAAGATTATATATTTAGATTATATAAGGAGACGCCCCCGAGAAACAAAAGGACCTCAACCCTGAGTAGGAAAAGGGTACATACAGTAATGTCGTAAAGCTTTCTTTTGTTAATATTAATTATTTTATATAACCAATTATACATATTGTTCATTTACCTGTAATATTTACCCAACAGAATTGCCACGTTGTGCAAAACAGCAAGGCGCAATATTAATGGCCAATTTAGCCGATTTAGTCTACCCTGACGCGCACAGGCAGCTTTCACGTCCTTGAGCAAGATTTGGAGAACCAAGGATATATCTCTAAAAACAAAGCTGAGGATATTCAACTCGAACGTGAAGTCAGTCCTGTTGTATGGGTGTGAGACTTGGAATGCGTCTCAGGCCTGCATAAAGAGAATCCAAGTTTTCATCAACAGATGTTTGAGGAAGCTACTTAAGATCAGATGGACAGACAAGGTCAGCAATGAAATTGTATGGAAAAGAACACGACAGAGCCCAGTCAGAGAGGAAATTGGTAGGAGGCGATGGAGATGGATCGGCCACACTCTCAGGAGGCCAGGAAACAGCATCACGAAGAAGGTATTGGATTGGAATCCCCAGGGCAAGAGATCAAGAGGAAGGCCGCGCGGAACGTGGAGAAGAGCCAGAGAAAATGATGTGCAACGAAGCGGAAAGACTTGGAATAATGTAAAGAGGCTGGCCCATGATAGAGAGGGATGGAAAGTGTTTGTTGGTGGCCTATACCCTGATCCAGGGTGAGAAAGGCAATGATGATGATGATGATGACAAGATTGCCAATCTAGAGGATCTAGTCTACCATGGTGTGCTGGCCAATCTAGAGGATCTAGTCTACGGTGGCGAATTGGTCACTCTAGAAGATCTAGTTTACGACGGCCAATCTAGAGGATCTAGTCTAGTTTTGAAGAACCTGAAACGACCTATCACAACATTCTAGTGGACGAATGCATGACTCCCAATAACTGCGTTGTTAAATGATGGTGTGTTTGTATGACAAAAAAAAGAAAAGAAAAGAAAAACAAACAACAAACAACTGAAAGCCATATTCTAGTAATCGGCACGAATAATGAATCATGAACTATAACTTATATGATGATGTATACTGACGATTGTAGTAGTGTGTAGCAGGTGATTAAAAATGGTGGTCGCATGTTCATTGGCATCGGTGAAAATAAAAATACATGAATGAAAATATGCCCTAATTGATAACTGAATACAACAGGACAATACATCAAACCAGACACAATGTATAATGGTTTTGAACTGCATGACACAGTAAGTCTATGAAAGGTCATTCTACAGAAGATTTGACTACCACACTGCCCTGTGAATTCTAGAGAATTTCAGTACATTCAAACTGGGTTACAACTGGCATGCCAACAATGATATGGCTGATGCAAAGGGGAATCTATATAACATTATAAATATTAGTGTCCCTCATAGGAGTAAAATCCTCTTACGGTAAATTTAAAAACGATGAAAAAAAGTTACAACTCGGTCTAAATCCTACAACAAAGAGTTTAAAATTTCAAATTAGATTCACTATGGCAGAATGCACAGTACCAATTTACACTCTTTCACAGCAGAAGGAATACACGGCTTAGTACCTATTTCAGAACACACCTCTATGCAAATGAGAACACACCCATTGGATAACCTTGATAACGAACCCTTTTGCAAGCCATGAACAATGATGCATTTCAAACACTGCGTTTGTAGCGCTTACTTAAATGATGTATCACCAGTTCTGAATTATTCTTGAGCACAACTGCGGCTGTGACTGACATATGATACGAAGATCAGCCTTTGCCCATTGTATGGCTTCATGGCGTTAACACAATAAAATTTAACATTCCACCCTGAGCTTAATATTCAAATAAAAAATACACTGTCATACCCGTTGCTATTTCCAAACTCTTGGCAGAAGTTAAAATTAAACTTGATTTCTTGTGACTCACAACAGGTATTTCAATTATGATTCTGTCGACAGGAAAAAGGAGTTAGGCGTTTGAAACCAACTGATCCATTCAGATGTACTATGTTACCAATATATGATTGAAGTTTATAAGTTTGAAATATAAATCATGGGACGCTCCTAAGCATTCATTAACAAAATTTTAAATCTTCAACTGTTTTTTACTAGAAGAAACCAGTTTCGCGACAGTTTCGATACACTAGTAGGTATATAAAGAATATAAACTTAAACAACAAGACCAATGCAATGAACATCAACAAGACAACAATGTATGCATGTGCAAATGCTAGCAAGCTTAAACATTAAAAAATAGATGAATAAATAGCCTCAACATATGCCAATAGCAAATGTGGATCTAACCGGAAACACGATCAGGTTTGCACTTTTTCTAACAACATGAAAGCAAATTTGAAACAGCTGTTTCATTTGTTGATACACTTACTGAATTAAAATTCATACTGCTGTTTAGGATTAGTCATCTAACTCGTGCAAAGTCTTTCTTAAGTTCCTATTAGTAGGATAAGGGTTAAAATGATGTGAAGGCCGGAATAAACACTGATCGTTTTTCAAGTAGAGCCCTCAAATGCATGAAATGAATAGTTTAGGGATGTCAGGTGAACTAACACAATTTGTGTTGCCCAAGTATGTATGTCTCTCATAGGAACACAAACTATGTCACAACAATAAAAAGGGAAAAGGTTTGATGCTGGTTAGATGACATGAGTAGAAAGCTTTGCTACGTGTGAACAACTATTTGAATGTTGAGTTCGGATGTGAAACATCAACGCTGGACCTCGTAAAAATTTAAGCCATTTTTAGATAACTGGAAAATCGTTTTTGTTTTCAGATGTGCAGTATGTTCTTATGGGCACATGCGAAGCAACCGTGTAGGTGAACCTCTGGGCGCCGATGGTTTGGAAACAAATAATAGTGAGAGCACATCCATTTCAAACAGCACAATCAGTGTATCATAAATCCATCTCACATCTAAATTCCACCTGAGAATACATCCTTTGCTTGTCCCATGAAACAATGAGCAACTGTGCTGAGTGAATCCTGAATTCTTGTCAGTGTAAACGAAAACACCGAGTAAGAGCGTTTGTTACGTGTCTGGTATATGTGTATAGAAAATGATAGCCTGAAGCCACAAACAACATCTGCTGCCAATACTCATACATAATGAAATCAAGAGATGTTACAGACAGATATCCACTGTTGTTATACGTTGTGTCCAAGACTGGCCACCAGATATTGCGCTACCTCGTCTTGTCCAGACTCACTTTTGCTGGTGCCCTTATCCCAACATTGAGGAACTGTTCATCTGATGTAGTGACGACAGTGCTGTAAACTAAGCATGCAATCCACAGAAACTTTCAGCCTCGAACCACTCTACACATGCAATTGCTCCTCCGGAATGAGAAATGAAACAACCTTGTTAGCATTTGTTTGTTTTATTTCTGTCACGCCCACAAGCTCTGTAAATCACCCCTCACGGCTTACACAGCATATATATGCTTTATGTATATGTTATGAAATATATAAATTTCATAGCCCATGGGAGAACTCAACTGGCCAAATATCACCGCTGCAGAGCGGCTTGTAGTTTAAACTCTTGGCCTCATTCAGAACACCACCCTTGCGCTTCACCAATGGCATCGTGGCTCAAAGACCAAGTCAACGGTCCTCTTTTGGCACATTTTCTTTCTTTTTTTCCCCCGTTCCTCAACGAATCTTCTCATTCAATTCAATAGTTACCCACCACACTTGTGTAATCATTACAGGTTATAGTACAGGAAATCCAGTTTCTGAAGATTTTTTTTAAATTCTGAAATCCAATTTCTTCAGATTTTGTTTACTTCCTCTCTTGTCTGGAACCACCAAGGATCTTCGATGACTGTGATTGCCTTTGTGATCAATTCCACTTCATTCCATTTGCGGCAAATAATCACTTTCTTGACTTGTAAACAATACGGTTGATTCAGGGCGTGTATACGAAGTACTGACCCAATACTGTAATAATCGGGCTAATCTCCTGCATCGGCCGTATTAAATCGACCTGATTTATATGTGCTTCTTCCACTCACCAGAGGGGGCCAGTAAGTCAAGTGACCTGGTGATATCAGCAAATGTTCTGATTTCTTTACAGCACCATGACAGCACAAGACAAGTCGATCAAAAGGAAACTATGCGGTGTGCTTAACACACCATCCCGCCACATGTTTTCTACCGTGAATTGTGGACTTAAATATGCATGACACAAACTCTGAGAATCGCAGCTGCCATACAGAACCCTGTAGCCTGCACACGAAACAGTAATCCAGCCGCTTACAATACCAGGATAATACATAGGTAATAATTTCCCTTGACAATTCTACAACTGAAAACATCCAGCATCGAAAGCACGGCCTCTATGTATATATATAATATTTACATTTATGTGCCTTGGTTTTTGTTGTTGTTGTTGTTGTTCAGGAAATAATATTTTCTTCGGCCCTTGGCACAAATAACAGACGAAATAAAACCACTAAAATACTATTTTGAAATCTGTCATGAGCCTCTGCTGGACGTATTTTTCTTTTCCTTTTTCCCTCGCCTCTTCCTCCGTCTCCTCCGCCCCTTCCTCTTACGTGATGTTCTGTTATGATTGTTCTTTAATTTTTTACACTTGCAACTCTTCACGACTTTTATTCTGTAGGTCCTAAAGTCCCCATTTTGGCAGAGCAATTTGACTCTTTTCTTCTTTATGACATCCTCGACGCACTGCCAATCCTTAAGTTTTGTCTTCGCTACCGTTTTGACGAACTCAGCGTACCTGCATGAAAAACAAAAGGCTGGCATCAGCATGACCTCATCATTTTAATTACTTGGTATTAACATCGTGTGAAACATGTAATGTATCACAGGATTACAACGCAGTCATGTATCCCGTGTCAATTTAAATTACAAAGAATACCCCAAATTTCTTATAATGTTCTATATATCAAAACATTCTCACAATTACATGCTAAAAGATCTGCACTTTATGGAATAATACTTTATTCTTGGGATGGGTTGGGCCGGGGCGCAGGTGCTCACGGTGGGGAAGTTATCTTTCCATTTCTAAAATGTCATAAACTCTGGCGATACAATTACTTGATAACATACTGTTTTAGTTCATTCAATGGTTCAGCAATCAATATTCATATGCATTCTCGCCATGGTTATTCTCCGGCACTTGTCCGCTCTTAAACAAACCCCAAACATCCTTAAAAAATGGCCCTAAATGCCGGGTCTCTCAAGATCCCCGCCTTATACTAACCAAGGCATATTCCTGATAGGTAGACAATTGCCCGTACATACGACTTCTTTGATGGGTTTCTCTGATGTACAAAATCCGTCAGTTATGTATCGTCTGGCTCGCAGCTCTTTGCACCCAACCTGGATGTCTTCTGCAAAGAATGAAATGACCATGATTAGAAAACAGTGTGGCTGAAATTTCTTTTTCTGGGTGCAGAAGAAGAATGGTAAAAAGGTAGTAAATTACAAAAATTGTATTCATTTGTAAAGATGACACACGGCCTTGACTCACATTAGCATACGACAAGTTCAATCAATGAGAATGTTATTTTACTAATAGTCAACCTTTTGAGGATATTGTGTTGAAAAGCGTTAAGTTCACTAATTACATAAAATAATGCACGCTACATTCGACACTGCATTCAACCTCCTCGCCTCCGGCCTCCACCATAAACTTCCCAATCAAAATTTCTTACAGATTTCATCCCGTGATGGTTATGACTAATCTAAACGACAAACATTAAATTCCACTAGGCAACGCGACTTCGCCAGTCATTTTTGTTTACAGTATATTATCCGATCTCGAGCCAAAAAGAGCAACTGAAGCGTCCTATTTCCCACTATTCAATCTAGGATTTTTCCGCCATGAAAGTCTCTAAATGTGGATTTAAAACATCACGTGTGAATGAGTATTTTACTATTTGCTTTGGTTTTGACTTCATAATGATCGTCTAATAGGTATTAGCCATGTTTCTTATTCTTGTCTATTGATATTGAGCCTGTGTTTAATAGTCCACTCCCTAACACAGACCAATGACCAAATAAATATAGATCTAGAGCAATACATTTCTTTATCAACTTCTGTCCTGCTTGACAGACCCTCAGTACAAACACAATGACTAATACGATGTCTGGTGAGCTCAAATGTCAGCAACTGCGCAGCATTCAGACCTACAGAGCCATGCATAGCCATGAGTTGTCGATAAGGACTTCCTCCTGATTTAAGAAGAAAAAAAGACATCGACCGCAGAAATGTGGAAGGTGCGGCCTATGTATGTCCGCCCTGCTGAGGACAGACAGCAACTGATGAAGTATCTACCGCTCCTCCTGCACCATTCAAAACACGGCCTGTAATGGCATAATTATTATGGCACTTAGTTGATGTGTATCTGTGTGACTGAACTATGAATCTGAGACTGGGACGATCCCATTTGCAGCAAGATTGTCCTTAAGCTTTGTGTTGCTAACATTCAAAGATGGCTTAACATTTTATTTTGTTTAGTCCCCTAAACATGCATCGCAAAGTGATGTGTTATCAAGCGCATAAAGACACTCAGCAACCTGATGGCAATCAGCGACACAGTGACTTCATTCATTATGTTAATATATATATATATATCACGCACAGATACTGGTCTTCATAACATCAACAATACTATTATTGCAGCCACCACAATGTCACATAATAGTAGGCACTGGAAATAATGTCAGTCACGCCTGAATGTAGTCCAAGATGCCTTTTCGTTTCTTCTCAATCTCGTAGCACACTGAATCAAGTCTGTTTTGGGCCGGTCTTGATCGAGACCTGCCTTTGAATCAACTAAAGAGACAGACGTTTGGCCAGTGCGCGAGGTCCCATTTAACTCCACAGTCCACACCTCACACTGAAACCGAGGCACAACCGCATTGACTCAGTGCGCCAGTAGCATTATTGACAATGGAAAATGTGTACAGCTTAAGTTCAACAAGAGACCGATGTAGTTATGATCCTTCAACCACGATTTACCCACAGAGACTCTACATTTCTCCTGATATGGCGCCACATTTAAAAAGAAAAAAAAAAGGATCTCACTGCACTGGCCCATTTTCCAGGCAAAGGTGGGTCAGACTGTATGGGACTACAATAAGAAAAAAAACATTTTTTAATTTTCAATATCAAATCTTTAATGCTGAGTCATTATTCCTTTCTCTTTCTCCTGCAGCTATTCTGCTTCTCCAACAGCATTCAGATATCGTGCTTTTTGGTAAAGAAAATGTATGGTCGTCACTAGCTATTATTTCTTTGAGCACCCTTTTCGAAGTCATTGAGGGAATTCGACAAAAATTATCCTGGTGATGATTTATGGAAGACAAAAGCTTAAGTATTTATATTATACCTCATTTCAGGAGCTTTTAGTGAAATTCTTTCGTGGATTTCATTAACGCATTTTTCAATTCTTTCGCATTGAAGAAAAACATAAAGACATAATCATGAGCTCTTTAAATTACAACACATACTGTATCATCAAAGACACGACTTCCCCCTTGCAAATGAAAGAATGATTTCTAATATTTTGTGATTGCCGCTCTTTTTTCAAACTTTGATTTCCCAGAGACGAGGCTGGTGAACCGAGCTTGTATGTATAGGGAGGAAAAAGACAAACATCACTTCTGTGACTATGGTTGTTTACTCATGTAGTCGTCAAAATATTGAACTCTTCTACGTTGCACCCCCCCCCCCCCTTAAAAACATTTGTGTTAATATGCTGGAACCTAAAAGACATGCAAAAATTTCCATGATTATCAACAAATAACTCTATCAATCAGTAAATACAATGGAAACCCGAAGAACTTCAATGTATTTCTTTGTTTCACGATTTAAATTTTGAGATTATGCTATAAATCAGATTGATCGACAATGCTGAAACTTGCCATGGATACGCTATTGCTTCCTTTGACTTCCTGGACACGTATGTATTGACAGGCATGTGATTTAGTGCCACAGGAAGTGGTAGACGTGATCAGGTCTTTTAAAATTAATATTCTTTCTCGGTTTCTTTCGCAGCTAGTGAGTCAATTTATTTCGTAGAGGTATAAGTCAGGGTCGACTCTGGTGTGAGTTTCACGTCACATTACAGCAAACATAAGTGAGTCAAAAGAAATTTGAAATAAACATTACTACATCTCTGTGCCAGGAAATCTTTTTGGGAAAAGATGAAATGATTCACTGTCAGTGCCAGCATTTAAGTAACATTTTTAAGTAAAATTTTTTTCGTAAATGTTAAAAACAAAATCCAGAAAAGCAGTGGGGTAGCAGCAAGGTTTGAAGAGAAGTCAAAAAAAAATGTGGCAAAAAGAAAAAGTTGTATGTAGTGAAGCCTCTCATAAGAAATAATACAGAAACGATGCAATCAAACGCAGAGGAAAGGAAAGACAAATCAACTTTCTGTAAAAAATACGTGTACTGCTTAATGTCTGCCAGGCCTAGACTTGGGACTTTTGGATAGCCTGCTGACCAGACGTTTACTGCTAAATTTCCACAATTTCTTAGGCAGAAAGATATGACCAAATGACATAAATCGAAGGAAAACAGAGCCCCAAATGTCTTCTATCCTGTTACGACATCCACAAGGACACGTCACATCTTTTCAGCCTGGAGTTTGGTTTTTACCTTTTCTTTAACACGCGCGAACACAAACACACACACTCAAGCACCCACACATAGTGACCTTTTCACGGTCCCTGCACATAAATGACATATACGTACATTCGAATCTGTCTGAGCCGTGTTGTTTTTCTGTGGCCGCACTTATTCATGATTGACAGAAAGAGAAAGAAATTGTGCTACTGGTTGGGAAGTAAATCCCGCCGTGTCATATGTCCCATCCATTCTTGTCAAAAACAACATGGCGAGTGCCTTGTCCTTTGACGCGATTGACGGCTATTTTCGGCACAGCAAACTCATTCACCATTATGTCAACCATATGAAGTAATAGCATACTTACTTGTTCTCTTTTACCTTTCAGGTTCATTCATCCCTTAGACATCATTATTCGACCACATTCCCTGTTTAACGTGTTCAGATTACTGATCATTGCTAATTAAACAAAGTTTGCATAGGTCAAAGAAGCACTAAAACAGAATTTAATTCATGCAGCAAAAAGATTGTAGAGATGAAAACATCGTCTCCTGAAAAACTCTGTCGTTCAGAACCCCCAGTGTTACAAACTCAAAGTGCTTCTCTTTTATTGTCCATATAGGCAGTGCCCCAGTCGTCTTTTTAAACTGATCTTGGTATGTTATGACACACCAAGTGTGGCCCACACATCCAGTCAGCAGGAGCGTTCAACTCAACTCTTTCATTTACTCTTCGTAAATTTCGCTGGCACTAAATGTTAGCATTCTTGGTATGAGCCAATATGAAAGAAACTCAGTGTTCATTACTAGATGACTTTCAGACCAAACCGCTGTATACGTATTTATTGGTTTGCAAATTTCTTTAAATGTCGGCAAGAGTAAAGTTTTAAAAAGCTGCTTTAGGTTGAGCCACTGTAATAACATTGCACTATGCAATGTGAAATATCAAACAAGGCTGTACTTTTTCCACTGGACTGCTGAGCTAGCATCAGGTGCGACAAGGAAGACGGACAGTACATTCTCAGTTCTAACCTCAGTTTGGGCACAAAAGTAATAACAAGAGCAGCAGAAAGCACAAGAGGACGGAAAATAATTCTATGCATGTATGTATTCAGCGCCCGAACAGGACTGTTGAAGATAGACAGATAGACAGGCGCACAGACAGACAGACAGATCGATGAGGGTGACGGAAAGTTGGAGCAATGGAGTGTCTGGCAGACAGAGAAACAGGTAGATACACACACACACACATACACAGAGAGAGAGAGAGAGTAAGTAAATTAGAACCTCATGGCGGTGAATTTTCTTTATCACTTCCATCTTCTTAACCACTTCATTTCAGAGATAACGAGAGCAACTCCGACAACGACATGGGAATGTTGACGTACAGAGAACCAAACACTAATTGTAAATTTGTGTATTGTGAAAAAACTCAGCAGTACACAGACTACCGGCAATCATAGGATTCGTGTACATATCGCAGAGCAATGATGAGACACTTTTCACCTATCTAAGCCACAATGGAGTCAGACGGGTGTACGCTAACTCTGAAAGTGGCAAGTGCTTTTCAAGTGTGGTGATAGTATTGTGACCGAGTATTTTAATACCCGTCAACCTTCTGCTATTTATAAGAAAGTTCAAAACAATAGCTACTTGCGTGCGTGATTAATAAAGGATTGTGTAATTTAACACATCCACAGACTATTTAATTCAACATCTTCCCCCGAGGGAAATGTCCACCATTCATGAAGGATGTAGTTACCTCAACAACAGAAATACTGAAAACTCACAGGAGGCTGCCATTGCAGTGTTTATAGTATTATCCTCCACACAGTCACAATATCTTTGATTCTGAAAATTCGGAACGTTTGTCTCCATGCCATCTCTCTCCCTCCCTTCCCTATACACGCGCTGTCATGTATTTCCCCCGTTCTCAATTCTCCTTTCTTCCCACTTGCCGGAACGTTTAATGCAAGGGTTCCCAATCTCGAGGGATAAATTTGCTGTACATCTCTTTTGTAGGTTATTAGGGTACAAGTGAAAATTCAAAATTACCGAACAAACCAGGGCAGGCGTAAATTTACTTTCGGAAAATTGTCCGCGGTACACGGGACGAAAAGAGTTAGGAACCCCCTGTTATCTTGACACTTATTCTGCACATGTGTGATCCAAATTATTCTTCCTTCTCCCCCCGAGACACAGACATGTTCTCGCATTCATTTAAAATTGTGACATCGTTTTCCTTTAAAAAAAAAAAAAACAACGTTCCTTTCTATTCATGGATCAGTGACAAATGGGATGTGCAAGACCCTTCTTCCCCTTTCCACCATTGTTTTCTGGTTTCAGTTATACTGCTATGAAAAACAAGCCACAAATTACCGACTGTAGAGACTCATTCGTGCATCACCGAGACACATACAAATGAATGAATGAATGGAAAAGACAAGACCAGCCAGCACAGAGCTGTGACAATACAAGCAATCTGGCCTTGGCAGATGCACGCCCTCTTAGGCTTGTAACATTTATTTTGTGAATGACACTGACAGATTACCTGCATACTGGCTGTTCGTATTGACTCGTCCTTCTGTCCATCTTATTCTACCACCCCAGACGAGAAAAACGGGAACACGACAACACTTATGCCGAATGGAATATCTTGTACATGTCCATGAAATATTTGGCCCTGATTCGAAGGTCACTTTTTTAAGATACAGAAAAACAATACAAAGACAATAAATACAATGACTTTTGTAGGAAGTGATTTGAGTCCAAGGAGAAGGTGGTGCTGCTTATGCTGACGGTTATCACAGAAACAGAGCTACCGACAACAACTGAGATTTTTAATTTTTAATAGTTTTTAAATGAAGAGTCTTCGGGAAATTTAAAAAAAAAAGAAAAAGAATACAGTTCAGCCACACAAAAGCTGAGGCACTACTGCAGAACGAAGTTGGTGTTCCATTCTTCTTCTTCTTTCATAGTTGGCACGTCTAGAAGACGATTCCCCCAACTGCACTACTATATGCGACTCAACGTCGCTCCTCTGAGGCTAAAAGCACAGGGTAAAACCTTCATATTCATTCCCTAGTACTGACAAATTCTCCGCCAGGCTTTTAACAGCCTTCATCCTTAATCCAGAGCTCGGTAAGAAATCTAAGCTGAAGTTACAAGTCGTCATTATTTGAAAATTGCGTATGAAATAGTTTTGTTGTTTGGATGCAGACTGCTCCTTACTCAAAACAACACTGCGAACTCTCTACTCTAACTTGTGGAAACCTCAAAGTCCCCCCCCACCCCACCCCCCCCCCCTCCTCCCCTCTTGTTTCCCCCGGTTAACAATACAAAGAGGCAAGGCATAACTTTCGAGGGGGCGGGGCTGGATATCACTGAAGTTTATTATGTCTTCAAGTATTCAGACATAGACTGCATTCGCACCTTCACGGTCAATTCTCAAGTCTAATCTTCTGTTGACACATTATGAATGTCAACCTTGAATGGATAACATCAAGACTGCCTGACACCTGAAAGTGTCCGCACTAAACTAGATAAGACTGCAAACGCACATTGGGCGTCTAAAGATGTAAATGTCCCGTCGGTATATTACGAGGCAACTTTCGGTTGCGGTCGCATCACTTTTGTTTATTAATAATTACTTTAATCTCGCCGACAGCATGTCTTTGGAATAGGCAGTGAACATTTTGCTACTCTGCTACGTAATCTGCCACCTTAATGCGTGCTAAAATAGAAGTAACACGTAGCATGAAGTTGTCCTGCTCCGTCAGTTCAATACACGCCAGTGTCAAACCACAGAGACCTTGACATAAAGCAAGATAATTTTATACTTTACAACGTAAGCTTGATGACTCACTTTTACACACGTTTTCTTCGGTTTGTAGGACTTAGGTTCAGACCGCTACGAAGTGAAGATTGCTGCTTAGTTGATTCAGTGAGACACAAAAATACGAACTTAAGTGCGCGTATGCGCTATAAATATGTGTGCACGCATATAATTATTTTGATTAATATTCCACCATATACAGAATGCACTCAATGTATAATTAAATGAGAGAAGCACTGGGGGCGGTCATGATAAGGTCAGTAATATCTATTACTATATTTATTAGGTAGACACTTTAGGGGAAAGAGAGAAGCAGTGAAAAACAGAGCATAACATTTCAAGCCAGTTATATTCTTCCTTCCCAGTGGACTGTTCTCATATGGACTGATTTCACAATGTAAACTCATTTCTGAGAAACAGCCAACGAAGATGACTATCAGTATCAGTCAGTGAAGCAACTACTACCGACAGATTACCCTTTTCTCTTTTCTGAACTCAAGTTGTAAAATGTGTCGCCGACCAAGCTCACGAGTCCTATATTTTCATGCCTAATAGATCAAGCTGCATCCGCAGCAACAAAACAGAGTTAAAAAAAAAAAAATGAAGAAGAAGAAAACAACAACAACTGTAACAGATTAGCCGAATTTTAACCATGCAAAAGGATAATTATCTTCAACCACTTTCAATTGCCTTAATAATGTGACGATACAGTTTGTGTTTTGGTGTCTTGAGAAGTATCGAATTGACATGAACAAAATGACTTTTTAAAAATAATAAGATCCCATTCTCAGGTGGAAAGTTCAAAATCCAAAGCAATGGTAATTACAGATCAACGACGGAAGGTTTAATTTACTAAGCTGAAGACAGTATCATTATCAAGACCTATATTATTTTTGTTTTGGTGCCGACGTCAACATCTCACATCATGCAAGGATTTGACTCTTGCCATCTTCCTTTACCACTTCGCACCTCATATCGCTATCCCCCCCCCCCAAGCCTTCGGGGGGGAGGGGGGGGAGACAAAATACAACTTTGAACTACTGCTGCTCTGTTACTCGATAATCTAAGGCTGTGGCGCACTCATTCAATTGTGTTTTGAGTCGGTTTTGACTCAGTAACGGAGGTCTCTCCTTCCACTGCAGGTGACCCAAGACAGTTTTGACGCGCACATGTGGCCAGAATTCCATAGCACACATCTCCTTCTCAAACCCAGACGAAACAGACTGCGCCACCTCGCTGTAGTAGGTACTGAAGTGTTTTGGTACTTTTCAAACAGACAGCGGTAAACAATTAACAAATACTGTTTGTTGCCCAAAGACTAGTTATACCGGTAACTTAATAAATAGCTTCATACAGAATTATGCCGTTTCACAAAGTTAACGTTGGGGCAAACCAACGCTTTTCTCTTTGCGGGGGTGTGCAAAGAGAAGGCCATGGATTGATTCAGTCTCTGGTCCACGTTTTTGAACGGTATTTATTCCGGTCAAAAGCTCAGATGGGTGTTTTCATTTGTTGCTTCCTTGGTGCCATACACAAAGCGCTGATCTGCGTTGTTTAATTATAATTATTGCTAGCTGCATGTGAGCTGGCGTGGGTGGCTGCTATTTGCTGAGTGCTTTGTTCCCTCGTAGAAATGAGCACTCGATTTAACCCTACAGATAAATTAAATCATTTGGAAGATATGCAATGGCATTTACTCATTGCCGTTTACTTCAGATCGTGTTCCCAAAATACTTCATACAATATTTGCCAACAATCTAGCGTGGGATCTCTCACATATTTTCAGCGCTTTATTTAACCATGTATCGGGACCTTTTAATCCCACTATTTACTCTACTCAACGAAGTAAACAAATGATATTGTCAGTCCTTTGTGCAGCCTTGCTCATATAACATTTCTCAGATACATTTCTTTCCACATCGTTGATTTACATCGCATTCCAATATGCCTCAAAGTGAAATGTCATGTCTCGTCACTTTTGTGCAATTCTGTAATTGAAAACCCATACCTAGTAACATTCAATAAAGTGTTGTGCGCGTTCCTAGGAGACATACGTGACAGTGTCAATGTGTGCGTGTGTGCGCGAGCGCGTTTGGCTGAGTGGCATTTGCCTATTGAATAATGACAGACAGTCAAGAACTAGTGGCGTTTCGGTATCAGCCATTTGACCCCCCCCCCCCCCCAAACCCCCCATCAAAAAAAAATTTAATGACCTAGGTATGACTAGTTGTTTTCCATCTAGCACTAACGATTACATCAAGTAATGCAGTTGTCTATAGGACTATAGACATAAGACCCCTCTACATCTGCTAAATTAATCAATTCGGAAATCGATTTTGCTATGGGATAGAGAGTACATGATTTGATCTTTGATTTGCAACACATTATTTGATAAAGGGTCCTGTATTTGTCGGAACCGAAATAAAAGCTGATAAGCAATTATACCCGCTCTTACCCATGCCACTGTATGAAAAAGTATGACGTCAAGTGCGTTTCTGTTGACGCCATGCAAATAAAGTACGACTTCTACTGGACCAGTTTTGCGTGACGACAATGACGTGGTAACCATTGGTGTCACACGTAAGAACAAGTCCAGTTCATTCTGACAGAACATTCGGGACTGGATGACCTTACCCCTGTTCTGGCTCGAACTGTCCGCTTCTTCACACCCCCTTACTTCCAAGGATGTGTGGGAGTTGGGAGAGGGAGTGAGTACATAAATCCGTGGTTCTTGTCATCATCCTCCAATCATACATTCGCAATGTTTGCGACGTCCAACGTGGACTGACACGTACAGGCCAGGAACGGAAAGTATGCTTGCCCAAAGGAGGGGGGAGCAGTGGGAGAATCAAGAAGGTATAGAATACCGAAATGATTGTAAGAAACTGAGGGTGAATACCATAATTTGGAAAAAATCTGACCATGAGGAAGGGGTGGGGAAAATGTGGGATGGTGGGGGTGAAAATGACTGATTAGAAATGACCATCAGCTGAAGAATCGTTAGCATTAACCAAAGAAAGGTGGCCGGGATTGGGGGGGGGGGGGGGGACGAATTAGATGATACTTGAACTTCTCGATCCCTGATTGATGGAAGAAGTCCCTCATCAAACAACCATTGCAGTGTTATGAAGCAGTCTCATTTCATTTGTGAAATTTGGCTGTTTTCTTTGTCAATGGCCGGCTTTGTCCATTTTTTCCCCTCACTATCCTTTTAGGTGCAGGTCACAACAGCCCTGTCGAGGGCTAAACAAACAGCTAAGTCCTTTTCAGGGCTTAACAAAAAGGAGATGGACGACTAACAAGCAAAAAAAAAAAAAACCATGAAAAGCCAAAAGGGCCGCCACACTCTCTACAACAGAGATTTCTACGCCGTTTCCTTTGTCAAGTAATCATTTAGTTTTCACACACTAAAAAAAAAAAAATCTAATTTCCTTCCACTAAGTTTTTTAAAATTTAAACCTGAAGTACAACGGAACCCGAGAGCTGCTCTTTCGCCCAAACTTAGGTATTGCTTACTCTACTTGACCAGTGAAGTGCCATCAACTCGTCATTCACACTTTCGGACGGTATTCTTCGAGCAGTCTCAAGTGCATTTGGCGGTAAAGGCAAGATACTTTCAGACACTATGCTGACGGCTTCTGACTGTCTACGTAAATAGACGTGTACAACTGAACTCCACAGCCACATAATTTACCTTATCTTCCCGACTTCTCCGTTCTGACAGGAGTGTCTGTCTCAAAGCGGCTTTATCCTTTGGCAGAACTGCATTTCCAGTGGGCTTTTTAATCTACTGGCAAATGTTGGCCTTTAACGCCAAATCAACCAAGAAGAACAGTGCTTTATGTAGTGCTCTGCAATCGACATTCATAGATGTTTCAAACAAATTACACTGGAATTCCTCTGCCGAAATTTGGTCAAATAATGAATGTATTCAATCTAAAATAAGGATGAAATAAAATGGGCCTTTACCACCTCTAATGATTGGCGAACTTAATAGCGCCGGCAAGCGATCACCAATAAGTACTGCATGGGATCTGAAGATTATAGAATTGCTACAAACGGAAGTCTTTAGAATGCCACGCACCGATACGTAAATCTGTTAAGATTTTCAGTCATTCTATATGTTTAAGGGAAAATAAAATTTTAGAGAGTGCAATTTCCATATTAGAACTTAGTGTATTTGTCAAAATTTACTTAAAGCTTTTCACGGTTCTCCACTTTTCTTTTAAGTGGATATACATGAACACCAATAGTCAAAGAATATGACATTTTTCGCTTCACTTTGTGAACGCTAACTAGGAACATAGGCCTACACTTCTAATCGCCTCATATTTTCTTTCAATGAAAACCAGCAAAGTTATGCATTTTCCTTCTTTAGAACAGCTATACACTCTATTACTATTATACCATGCTAGCCAGCAGCTAAGTATATTTTGAGTCAATGACACTAAATTGCAAGTCAACTTGCCTTGTAACTTTTATTAATATGCTAGGTCCACATGACGCATTACACCTCACAGGCATGGCCTTTTTAGGTCTCGCAGCTTGAAGTAATGTTCCCATATTATTTGGGCCTTAATTTAAATTCTATTTTAGTAATTTTAATATGGACCCATGTAAATGTGTCCTATCTTTATTTTTATACATTATATATTTTTAATCATCTCATGCATTGCGACACAGTTGACCACCGACGCATATATCCGTCCCATATTTTTTTCTTCTTTCTCGCCATGTCTCGGTCCATTCTGAATTGTTTCGGCCTCTGAACAACTTCGATGTTTTAGGTTCAATTTCAAAACAATCATCAAGTGACAAAACAATCTTAAGAATCCCATCTAAAAACTATAAAACTATAGGCCATAGATCCTTCAACTATTTTGGACCTTTTGTCTGGAACCAGATATCCTTGAACATTCGTGAATCACCGAATCTTGAAAGCTTTAAGAAAAGCGTAAAAACATCACCTTTTCCTCCGAAACTGTTAAATTTTCAAAATTCTATCCTGTACTTTGATGTTATAATTGATTATATAACCTAGTGCCATATGACTAAAAGCGTCTATGTGCGTGAAACTACAAGTTTGTATGGATGAGAGTGCGTGTTTTAGTATGAGATTTGGAAAGTGTATGCATGAATCATTGATGCAATGTACAGCGCATTGAGTAATAATTTTATTAGAAATGCGCTAAAGAAATTGTATTTATTATTATTATTATTATCTTGCTATTTGTTTTCCCTCGGACACCAAAGGAGAAATGAAAGAAAAAGGGCAACAACTGTACGGTAGCTTAAACTTCCTTTTTTTGTTTTGACCTTTCACCTGTTGTTGTTGTTGTTTTTTCCCCACCATCCCCATCCTTGTTGTTATTCTTGCTGTTGTTTTCAAATTAATAGCTCGATTTCCATCTCAGCTTTAAATTTTGTCTGGAAAACAAAAGAAAAAAGGACGGTATGCTTACCGACGCACACAATAAACATGTGCAAAGCGTCATGGTGCTAACCATTTGGCCTAAGTCAGACTTAGGCCAAAACAGAATGTACCTGTGGCGTCATGGCCCTATCCATGCTGCATCTAGTAATGTAATAATCATTCAAAAGTGCCAAGCCATTATCCTCAAGATAAAACTTTCTGTAATGGCCTAATTCATTCACAGATGTAGGCCATTTTGGTTCTGGGTTTGTTTCAGTCCAACGTGGATGAAGGCCACTTTTACCTAGAGTCATTTTGGCCTAAGTCTGACTGCACTGCAAAAGAATAAATACGTTTTTTGCGATTTTCTCAGAAGTGCAAAAAATGACTTAGACCAAAAGGTCAGCACCATGACTAAAAGCTCTTTTCTTGCGATCGATAGACAGTGTCCTGGTTCAACATCGCAACGGAAACTACTGCCCATTTCTTGAATAGTCCCCCCCCCCTCCCCCCCCCCTCTGGTTTATTACTTTTTTTCTTTTCGGAGAAGATGAGTTTACGCCTCGGGCATAAATACAGCAGTCTGTCAACGTGTCCCAAAGACTACAATTAACAGTTTTGTTATTTTGAAGGTCACCCCACTTCCTGAACCGGAACTATGTATCTCCACTCCTTGAGCTTGTGATGACAAATACAGTTAAGCAGATTTTTAAATTCAGTATAAATAGGCCTACGCGCAATGTATTGACTGACAATTTGGCAACGTAAAACAATAAACCTGCACGTTAGGCAAAAATCAAAGTGCCATATTGTACGATATTTTTGTCATTCTACCTGCCATATTGTATTATTTCAAACTGGTGCATAGAACAGCCTGTCAACGTCTCCAAAGACGACAATCAACACTTCTGTTATTTTGAAAATCACTCCACTTCCTGAACATCTCTTCTCTTTGAGCTTGTCCTCATATCACGAACTATGCCGATACAGATGACAGATACAAGCCCTGAAGTATGAATCCAATGATAAGAATAATAATACCATTTTGTTTTTCAAAGAGGCCACGCCGGTGTGCTGTATTTTTGTTTCTCGTTAAATGGCCACTTAAAACAAAAGTAAGTTACGTGCGACACACACACACACACACAGAGAGAGAGGAGAGACAGAGAGAGAGAGAGAGAGAGAGAGAGAGAGGAGAGACAGAGAGAGAGAAAGCGAGAGAGAGAGAGAGAGAGAGAGAGAGAGAGAGAGGAGAGAGAGAGAGAGAGAGAGAGAGAGAGAGAGAGAGAGATTATGTCAAAAGGATTCATTTATTTTTCTTTAACCTTAGCCTAATACATACAACTAGTGCACATATTAGATTTCGTCAATTGTTTTTGTTAAGCACCAATGTTAGAAAAATATCTCTAAATTAAATCAAATTTCAATTACTTCAGCTCGTGTGCAGCGCAGATTCAATTTCCCTCTTAAACAAATATCCGCAGTGCCAGCTATACTGACCTCCAAACGAAAGAATGCGTCCCTTAGTGTTCCGACTGATGCACATGGTGCAACATAAAAAGAAACAATTATCTACATTGATTCCCAGAGTATCTTTGTAACTATTACATTGGTAAGTACTGTAAAAGAATACACCAAATCCAATCTCCTGGGTCTTAGAAATTCCAGGATCAAAATGAATGTAATCACGCGAAATTCAAACCCTTATTAACATAATGGATATTAAAATAAACACGGATCTTTCCATACTATAGAAACCTTGCCGTGTTGATGTAGGTGCAAATGCTAAGGGCAGGGTGGATCCTCCGAAAATAAAGACCTCAACACTTTGATGTAATTTGCATCTGTGTCTCAGGTGTCACCATCGTTCTAAAATTGGAAACCACTAAGCTATTACTGTTTCCAAAGGTAGTGTCGAATGCCGAGACTGCCGTTGATAATATTGAAAAAAAATATTACCAGGGACAAAAAACGACAACACCAACAACAAACTAATATTCTATGGTTGCAATTTATCAAGCACTACGATACAAAATATTTGGTCACTTTACCCTGTGGCTCAGCATAACACAGAACCATGTCCATTTTGTTCTGGTGCAGTAATGTTATATATAATTAGGTGCAAACGTGAATAACGACATTTTTTGACGGATTAGAAATTTATGTGAGATAAGCAGAGATACCTGGTCATAATCTAAATACATCCTTACCCCCACTCCGTCCCCTTTCCCCTCTTCTTTTCTCCTCGTTCATTTCTCCTTACCTTTCCCTTCTGCTCTCTTTGTTTTTTTGTTTTTTTTGCCTCAACAACCTACCGTGGAAGAAATTGCTGTCCTACTTCATAATCACTCTGTATGTTTTTGCGTGCCGTTCTTGTACACAACAGCAATGCGCCAGAGGCTATAACTTTGCAACCCTCAAACATTTTACCCTTCCATTCTCCTGCAACGTTTAAACAACCTGTCAATGTCCAAGTAAGTGACATACACACTTTCCCTGGCTGTTGCTGAGTCAGTACATAATTATTGGTCTTAGATGTCTACCTAATGTAGTTTCTAAATAACACGCCGACACACATACTGACAACTCTTACTCTCATAGGATACCTTTCAGCCAATACAATCAAATCATTACAGGAACTGCAATTGCCTGTTTCCACTGAATGTGCGTGCTCTTTTGTCTGAAAGTTATGTGAAAGCAAAAACAAACAAACAAATAAAAAAAAGTCCAAAATATGGGATTTTTTTTTTCACAACCTAATTTCATTAATACCATTAGTTGAAGGGATTTTCGAGCATTTTGTGCACAACGTCACCCGACAGGTCAAAGTGTCAGTATAAGAAATGTTTTCATTCTGTTCAACAATGAAGATCCCGACCTCTGACTGCACAACAGTGGAGAATACAGCCGCTGAACCGCAAAATACTCAAAGTACATTAAGCAAATCCAGCGTCCGCTGTGCCCGGTTTCACAGTTTTTCCCCACGAGCATCGCCAGCACTTAACTAAGCCTACAAATTGTCGGCGGCGCTACTTGAGAGATTTCGCTGTTTTTACGCGTGCATAGGTTCGTCTCTACTGCCTTTTCATCACGCTCGTTTGATTTTATAAGCCTCTTGAGTCTGCTTGAATGTTGCCGCTTATCGTCGACGGACTGTGCCCATGGACCGCATGCCGCTGAAGGGTGTAACTAAATAAGATGGCTACAAGGAGTGAGTGGCTGAGGACATTACACAATGATGGAGTGACTAGCTAACCTTTAGTGAATATAATTTCATATTAATCCTACTTGAAAATAGTGTTCCCTTCAAAACCTGCACATGGATGCACGTTCTCACACTGGGAATAGCTATACATAAAGGCTGTTTAGACGCGGCATCAGCTATCTTGTTTCACACGACTATTCTGATGTTCAGTGTGACTCAAAAACAAAAACCACAAGACTTAGTATTGACTGTATAATGAGGTCTTGCTGGCACCCCTCCTGTTTTTTTCCAAACAGCACTTACTCAGAGGATATGTCCTATTCCAGAAGGATGTAAAAATTCAATTTTTTCGAGCTTCATTGCCGACAGAATCTCTGTACTTTTCACGGTCAGTGCCATTAGCCAATAACTCCTCCCGAGATACAAGACTTACGATAATTATATGATTTGGGAACTTGCATCTTTTGCTCATGAACACGGTTAAGAAGAAGAAGAAGAAGAAGAACCAACAAAATTACTCTCATGGAAATGCCAAAGTGAAGCTCCAAAATAATCATGATCAGTCACCGTGTCACATACACTGGAAAAGGGTCGGTATTTCACCTATAGGTGACTCAGTGCAATGTATCGCCCTTACGACCAATTCCTAATTCTTTGTCCGGTTAGTTAGAATAGGGATTATGTGATTTCATGGCAAGGCTGTTCCAAGGTGTTTCACGGCCATACCGTACAACACTAACAGTCTCCCAAAGTCCCCACGGCCTGGCATCACACACAATCACTCAATAATTTCCCCATTTTATGGAGAACATTACTTATTTTGGTGAGATTAAGATTTCTTTATGTAGCAAAAACGTTTTCTGCTTATAATTTCAAAACTATGAAAGACATTGCTAAGTTACTCTGTGAGAATATAGATCTGACCGTGAGCAATGGTAAGGTAGCCGTAACTCCAAACCACTAAAAATCATCGACACGCCAGTGCAGTATATATCAATACGGACGACAAAGTGTATTACCGCACTGGAAATGTTTAACATATAATTATTATTTCTCCATTCATGTAGCAAACCAATATTCTTGATATCCAACTTGGAATCCTTCATGACACATTAAATTTCCAAACGATTTTGTTATTTTAGAATCTTATGGCGCTCCCTCACTCCATATGAGGCCCAACCCAGCTCGGATTCCAACATTTTAATCAGACTGAAATTTCTTTGTCCCAATTTAGAATATCTGGCATGTCGACAAACCTTTTTTCCCCTTCACCTTGTCCGACTTGAAAAACATCGCCTGGAATGCAGACAGCGTGAAATATTAACGACAGTGCGAGACCATCAGGCAAGGAAATGAACGCCCAATAAAACTAACAGGATGGTAGAATATCTGCAGAAGCAAGCCGGAGGCAAAGAAAATTATTGTGCATACAACGATGTTGGTAAATATCCCTGACATAAACTTAATAAATAAGGGTTACTTAAGTATGACATGTGAGCCGGAAATACCTTTCGTCAGTTGTACATTTAATTATGGGGCGCGTGACGCTCTGAATTAAGTCTGTCTGGCCTCGGTTTTGTGAACTACGGAGTTATACGGCACCTCGTGTACTAATGAGACTGAATCAAATTTATCTCGCCAACTGATTCAAAGGAAGTTCAAGTCTGGGTCAAAACCAACGCAAAAGAGTCGTCCCATTATGCGCTATTACCACTGGCCCGATAGCTTCATTTAAGAAACAACAACAAACAAACAACAAAACAAAAAAACACGCTCCAAGGTGTATTCTATCTGAAGACAATAACGGAAATACAAAGTGGAACACTGACTGGAAAAAGCATCGCCCATAGCGCATCAAGATAAGTCTACATTGCTTCGTTTTCCTGGACTATGGGGCTCTTTCAATGGGATCTCGCACACTAGTAAAACTGAAACAAGTCTGTCTGGTCAGTTCATTGATAGCGAGTTCAAGTCTGAGTGAAATCCAAGCAAAACAGACGATTCAGTGCGCTTCTGGCCTAAAATTCTATGGGCATGCCAAAACCTCCACAATACTAATGAACGAATCTTCCTTTTCCTCTTTTCTCTCTGCTGCGGACAGAACAAGTTTTTACAAAAGAAAATTCAGTATTCAGCGCTCCTCCTCATCGTGGAATATACCTTTTAGAGTGCATACGTGGGTCTCCGTCAAGAGAAAACACCGCTGAAACAAAATTATAGCCTAATTTGCCTGTTGAAATACCATAAATTTCTACAATGTCGCGAAATTAGATCCATCGAAACAATCTTGTCTATTGGTTGAAAAACTGTTGCTGTTTTTGTTAAGTAACTATTAACTGTTTCAAGATATGAAAATAAAAGCAACATTACAGTGGGTACCAGAGTCCATATCGTGCTATACTGTAGAAACATGTTTGCTCTGAAACAAAAGATTGCCACTACACATGAGGCAGGCAACAGATGAAAGCAAATATCTCGCTACCTCACAATTTATAAACTATTCACTAAAGTGACTGAAACAAATAGCTTTATTATATACGATAATTGCCCAAATATTATGAAAATCACAGAAAAACTGAGGGTCGCAGCAAGGCTATAAGCAATGTCAAAATTGGGCAAAAAGAAAAAGTTGTATGTGGCAAAGCCTTGCGTAAGAAATAATACCCAAACGATACAATGCAAACTAATAGAGAACACAAAAAATGGCCGATATTTCGGCAAGCGCCTACTCTTTTAGTTTCCATTGTAGCGTTTGGGCATTATTTCTTACGCGAGGCTTTGCTACATACAACTTTTTCTTTTTGCCCAATTTTGATAATTGCCCAAATATTGCAGAATCAGATCAATTGCAAAAAAAAATGACACTGACACAGTATCTTTGCAGCAGAGATAATGATCAAATGTACAATTATATCACTATGTAATTAGCGTCACATGACACGAGACAACAGCTACATAAGCCTTCCCCACCACCAAAAAACAAAGTACAATGGGAGATAGTATGAGTTTAGCACACTGTAATTATTTCTTCCCTTTCATGCATACCGGTATCTGGCCCTTCAGGGCGTCCATGAGATTACAGCTGGTCCTGTTTGGTTCAAAGCGCCCCCCCCCCCAAAAAAAACCCCTCTTACCTCCGACTTCATTAAGCCAGAAGAGGTCACAATGAACTGACACACCTTTCTCGTCCCCTTTTTTCGATCGGCTGAGACCGCCGATGTTTTCCTCGAGCCTAGTTATTGCCAACAACCACTCCCACTCACCAGCCTCCAATGTCTCACAACAGAACCCACTACAACGAACTCAGAAGTGACCGTTACGTCTAAGGTGTCTCTGCAACATATACTAATTTGCTTCACTTGACGCCATAAAAGTTGTAGACTCAATTCAAGACCAAGTCACAAATATGAAGAAACAAATACCCATGAATTGTACCCATGTGCCTGGTATCATTCACCTTTCAGTTTGAGAATACAGGCGAGAAATTTGCATTTATACTGTCCGACTCTCAAGGAAAACTCTGACTTTTGAGTGACGTGAGTAAAGCGTTGACTGAAATATACCCCTGGACTTGTATGCTGCCCCAGATATTGATTTAAAGACCAGTAATAAACGATTGGCCCGCGCGAGCCACGGGACACGTACAACTTGAATACAGCACACAATCTCATTCAGACACAAAATCCTGAAAACCCAAAACATGCGCAATAAAAACACCAATTGGCAAGATGGGCGTGGGAGCCAAAATTTAATGTGCAATGGGGTCAACATGACAGCCTGGCTGGTGGGGTGAGTGACTAACCAAAATGCCCTGTAATCAAATGGTGGGCAATGCAATAAATTCTTGCCAGTTGTCGTTACTCATTATTAGACAGTGAAATAAATAAGGCTGCACATGCAGCGCCTTCATAGGGAAGGACTTGAGTCATTGCTTGGCATTTCAGGCGCCTATCACACTCCAGCTGACACAATGAATCACCAAATTTGGTAGTCCGACCTCAATACGAAATCCATACTCAATGAAACAATAATGACTGTTCAGACATGCTTTACATATGAGTAGTCTGGGCTTGCCCACACACTCGCCTATGAGCTCTACATATCATTTAAGGGAAACACAAAACCCGGAGGGCCCGTGTGCACTCTGCGCACGTTAAAGAAACCTTGGCAGTTCAAAGTCGAGAAGAGCATGCCGAACAAGACCGCTGTCAGGGCAAAATTCTACCACAAAAACACACAGGAACAAGACCCCCCCCCTCCCCCCCCCCCCCCCCCAAATTGAGGTGTAAATGCCAAGGGCACAGCGAACCTTCTAAAATAAAGACCTAAACACAAGGGAAATACTAATGGTAACTTAAATGATCACACTTTGAATGAATGACAAGGATTCCGCAGAGCTATAGAAATACTGCAGATTCCTTCCAACAGATCAGAAGAACAGAACCTGAAATGTCAAAAACTAGAAGCAATGATATACATCCGCCACCTATGTTCTTCCGCAAAGCCAATACATGTCACCTACAATTTCTAAACGTCCTAAGACTACATCTTAAAAGGGATAATCAATGAATACACTTGTCCATACCCAACAGAGCACATGCTTACTGAGATACTCTTCGTTTAGTAAGACGCAAAGTTTCAGACCATTTATTTAATTTCAGTGTCTCAATATGACTTTATGGCATTAACGTCCATTAGCCTTTCCTCCTCCCCCCCCCCCCTACTTAATGCATGATTTAATATTAATAGGCAAACATTCCGATGTAAAATTCGTAATATCAAACAATACGAAACGATTTGATTATGAACGCAAGAACACCATAGCACAAGATATTAAACAAAGAAAATATTCATTATTTATAATGCCAAAGAAATAATGAAAACCTACCCAACATACTCAGAAATTTATCCTCGCCTCCGGCTTGTTCTTTTACTTTTAAGTGCTTGAAAATGATATATATATACGCCATCATTAATTCATCAGTGTAGGTGTGTGGACAAAAGAAAAAAAAGGGGGGGGGGAGGGAGGGGAGAGAAAGAGAGAGAGAGAGAGAGAGGGAGGGAGAGAGAGAGAGAGAACAAATATCACGAAAGATAATAATATTATCAAGTATCAAACTTTAGTCATGAAACGATTACGATTAATAATTGGTGGAACATATTCACAGCAGGGAAAGACATCGGAGTCTGATATTTATGATGTTTGCTGCTAGTTATTTAGCAGTCGCTCTTCTTCTTGGTGACACTGTGACCGATGCAGTGGCCGTATGCATAATCAATGCGTAAACTAAAGTAAATACGTTAACTGGTGTTAACACGAGAAATTGTATTCATTTCTTGCGTTAACACCAGTTAACGTATTTACTTTAGTTTACGCATTGATTATGCATACGGCCACTGGTACTGTAATCGTTTTCTTGATGGTGACACATATGAAAAAAAAAATCATAAAAAGAGGAAAGGGAACAGCTAGTTTTCGAATGAAAAGGACAACATAGATACTCCATAATTAACAGCAAAGGAAATTTCGGCCGTTAGTGACATGTTCTGGTATTCTTGAATTGTCTTGGAAAGGGGAATAGTTGTCTGGCTGCTCAAAATATGTGAGAACCCTGTGATTTGGAGTTCAATTTACACCCACGTTGAAAAGAAATTTTAAAATGAAAATACTATGCTTCGTTTAAAGAAAGTTGATTCCAGTTCTGAAATTTTTTCAGCCCAGCTGAGTTCAGAACAATTGCACGAATGAAAGTCAGAGAACTTGGATAGCTGTAACCGTGATTCTTTTTGACATGGGGTACAGAGAGAAAATAATTCGCTCGCAGCTGCAGGCAATGTCAGCGGGAATGCGTCACTGAGCACAGCGCTCCAAACCAAAATGCATAATTTGTTTTCTGCTTTGATGCTGACAAGAAGGAGACAAATATTACTTGACTTGAGTGCCTGTATGCACATGTATGCCAATACAATTTATGGGTGCCCAAATATAAAATCTAAACCCTGTACCCAGTCTCGAACGACTGCCTTTTAGACTTCTCAACACGATTCATTTCAATATTAGACGGATATGAACAAACAACCCAGGCACTACATTTGCATTTTCTAAATGCAGTCATGGAAACGAAATCTGCCACGTTCAGGAGGAAGCTAATGTCTACCACAGCTCTCCTACCTAGGAAGAAAGTGTTCTTCGACCGTTTCACCGTCATATACTAACATGTAAGGTGCTAAAAAATGGGCTTCGACTGCAATCGTCGAAGGAAACTCCAATCATCGGCGTGCCAGTCAAGTCATCATACTTTTGTAGGAAGTCACTGTAACCTCCAATGACTGTCCAGTGATGCCAGACTTAAGCGTGCTGCCCGTCCAGACTTTGTGTCCTACAGAAACACAGAGCCGCCTTCCGAATCTATCTGCAGTCTCAGCAAATCACGTTGAGTATAGAGGAATGCCCGGTCTTCATTATAATCTTAGAACAAGCGTTGCCAAATTCTGTGGGTCATTCTTCTACAATCACGCAAACATAAAATATCAATACTTTTTTCTCCTTAAACGTTTAAGCTGGGATTTCAATTCAGAAGACGAATTCCAGGGGCTCCCGTTGAGATCGCAGTGATGCCGGGGGAAAAAAATGAAACTCCTGGGACAGCGAGACTGCTGGAGATCTTCACAGGAACAGGAGCCCCGTGAAACGACTTGCAAATGTCACACCTGCTGCTGTAGCCTGGGTCGTCATTACCGATACGGAATTCTGTGGATAATTCTCCAAGTACGCTATAAATTAACCCTACATATTATACGCTAGTTCAGTTGGGAAAGCTCCAATCTTAATTGGAATTTTATAAGATTGCACGCATTCCTCTTCAGAAAATTTGGTTGACCCAGAGAGGGCAATCACTTTGCATTACTTCATAAATCGGTATATACTTCACTTTGCAAATGTTCTGAATCTTAAACTTTAAACCCCAATACCGCAGAAGAACAGAAGTGCTTTCTCTATTAGCTCCCTCCCCCCCCCCCTTTCTTAATCTATGAGGCTACGAAATTCTGCCAAGTGGAACACAACACAGCCCTCCCATTCTCACCCCTCAAAGAGTAGATACCGCAATGAAGCCCATTCGTCTACTATTTTCAAAGCGCCAATGTGACGACCAAGTAACTCAAGCGATCTGGTGACACGCGCCGCAGTACCGCACAGAACAAAAGAATGCGTACAAAACCCAAGTTCTATACACCCATTCTTTTCGCAGTGGTAGACTGTTCTGTGAATAAACAGCGTATCTGGTGGCAGAATGTTGGCATGGACGGGCACGTAGACAAACACGCGACTCCACTGATCTCAGATTAATAGATAGCCTATATGGATAGGCAGGTTGACAGGCAGACCAACCGGCAATCACATTGACGAAATGAAGCTGGAGGGGGGGGGGGTGCTGTTTCTTTTTCTTTTGACGAGAAGGGGGGGGGGGGTGTTAAAAGAGATACCGTCAGGTGAATCAGTGATAGAATGTTGCTGCAAATAAGTAACACCACTTTACACTTTGCGAGTTATCCTATGTTTTATTACTATATTTTCAACAACAACTCATTTTGACGATTATATCAAAGGGACTATATTAACTGTTTGCGTGCATTTCATTCATTTTGTAGTCTTGTGGTCATCATTGCTGCGTCAATGAGATGGATGTGTCATGGAGAGCGGCTACACAAATTACTTCCAGGGCAGTAGTGTAGTTTTCCTTCAAAGAAAAGGACACCGTAGAACGGAGATTAACCTGTATAATATTTTCGTGTTTTTTTAAAAATTAATTAATTCGTTCTTCTACCATGCATCACTTTATCATTGTTTTCTCGACTACGCCTCACGCCCCCAACATGTGCTACGTCTGTAACTTTACAAAAATCATGTTCTCTCTCTCCCCCCCCCCCCCCCCCCCCGAAACAACTGGAGTCACTGTGCCATCATTGTATGAGACCCTTAGCCGTTCATTTTTTCATCCACCTTTCAATCTTTTCCGTTTTTGCTCGCGGGCCGACAATGTTGCGGCTCATGATTTTTGGTGACAGACACATGATACTGGTGACTGCAAGAACAGGTCAAAATAATGTTATATACCGGTATACAACTTTTGCTCTGGTGCTGATTTTGCAGTTGCCGGTGTTTGTCATAGAACAGGCTTAGGCAAACAGTATGGAAATATAATACGGAGAACTGAATACGAAACTCTATTCAGCATGTTCAGTACTACTCCTATGCGATATAACCCCCCCTTTCCCCAATCCACCCCCTTTTTTTGTGTGTTTTGTATTGAGTATCTTACCAGTTTTTATGAATGGATTTTATGATTTGCCGGAATAAAGACATCTGGCACGGGACCAAGGAGTAAAGTCATAAAAACAACGCTAGGAGCAGCAACAACAACACATGTCATTAAAATTAACAATACAGGCTATCGGGCAATGTTTCTTGGGTCTATCCGCCCTTCTGAATCCTGCATTAAAACGGACAGAAAGTTAGCCTATCCGACGATCTCCCCGCCTCACAAACTTTAAACTCGACTTTAGAAATCTTCTATAGTGCTCGAAAACATGGACCTGAAACAGAAGAGATTGTGGCAGTTTAATATTTTTTTATCAACACCCCCTCCCCCCCGGTCCCATCTTTAGCTACAGATCATGCAAGTATCCTTTTGATTTGGGCTGCATTATTTCATTCTTGATAGTGCTACAGACCAACTTTTACTGCAGTTCCTACCAAATGTCAAATTTAATTCTGAAAGGCGGATTAACAGTGCATTTTAAAAATATTTCTTTTCTCTCAATCTTGACCCAAGGTCATTTGCGAACCTCAGAATGGGTCTCACTGTCTGAGTCCGATTCCACTCATCCTTCTGAAAACTGGGTCACTTTACTGTTCCAGTGCATGTTCGTACGTGTAGCTTGCCATCAAACACTAGACTAATGCAGTGTATGGTTATTTGTTAAATAACTAGACCAGGTACCCGGTTGAACAGGATAAATCTGTGCTCCCTTCCCAACCCCCCTCTCTCTCTTTCTCTGTCTCCCTCGCTCTGATCTCCAAAGTTTACAATAACCATGGGCTCTACGCACTCATTTCTAGGCATGGAAATTGCATCAAATTGAAAGCGTGATTCTCATGCCCTGGCTTATACTTATTGATATTACGGGGAGTAAAATAAAAGACCATTGTACTACTCCGCCATTGTACTACTACAACATGTTTGAAAGATAGCTTTTAATCTAAGCACACATATACACACACGCATGTACATCGGGTCGCTACAAAAGAGACTGGGTTAGATTAGCTGAAACTTAAGAAAATTAATTTTAGAACTTTTGATACTGTCATCCAGGCTGTAGCATTGCGCGTAAAAGGCCAAAGTGCACTGCGGTGAAATACTCCCGCCACTCCTTTTTTTCATTATGTTAAGTCACACAGCAAAAAAAAAAAGTTTCATGGAGAAGGCTGCGCTGGAACATAGCTATCATATGGCCCAGCAATATGGGTTGGAGCTACTGGTATGGATCTACATCGAGGTCATAATCCACTCTTTAATATTTTAAAATGTTATCTAGACAGACACAACGATAAACCTTACAGTTGCATCTGATGGGAATGATCAAATTTTTTTTTTCAATATTGGACTACCACAATCATGGCCTTATAATGTGTAGATTCCTGCCCCATCTTCCCGCCCATTACTGATGCCCTGCTATTTATTGCTGTAGTCAACGCCACAACAGCTTTAGTGACTTGAATTTTACCACTGGAGCGTGTAAGGAAAGACGATGGGGTGCAGTCGATGGGTGCAATATTTAGTGATCGTTACCACAAACAATATCAACCTTGGAAACATAATTCAGCATTGAACAGATTGCAATTGCTCATTTATTTGACTGTCGACCGTGATTTCATGTAAAGCGAACGATTCGTTGAGAAGACATTATTTCAGGAACGAATTTGGATCAAATAAAAGAAGAGGAAAACAAAAGATTATGAGGAAGATATTATGAAGTAACAGAATAACAATGTGGAATGAAATAAGCAAGCGAGACCAAGTGACAGGGAAACAAAGCTTGTGAACAAAGGACAAGACAGACCGGGGCTTGGGGCTGGAGGGTCTTGAGCTCTGTGGGGTCAAAGGTTTACGAACGAGGTTAACGGAAAGAGTGGAGATTTATGGCAGAAATGGAATCTGTGGACAGAGGTTCCCATTCCTGAAGGCATCACCGATGTGATACAACTAAGTGCCTGTACACCAACGACAGTGTGTAGTGTTCGTGTTCGAATCCAAACAAAGTGACTTCGGTTTCATTTTCGCTTTCGGCAGTTTTGCCAAATGACGTCAGTTTCGTCTTGCCAAAGATCGAGACGATGTCAAAAATCCTCTCAGAGCCTTTCAGAGCGAAAACTGCCGAAAGTTAGACGAAAGCGAAACCGTACCGAAGCCACTGTGTCTGAACTCGAACTCGTCGCACAGCATAAGAAAGGGATGGTTGGGTGGATGGGAGGAACTTATGATCTAACTGAATCTGGTGTTGGCTGTTTTTACATCACCACAGATGAAGAGAGCAAAACTTAAACTGATGTTAAATATAACGTGAACATGCCTCAGACATTATGACTACTCGGCTGCAAGTACGTAAGATAAAAGAACTGTCCCCATTCTGATAGCCACTGGTGGCATCTGCGCATTTTTCCCACTCCTAAATGGGGCGCAACTTGTTTTCCTAAGTGCTTTGCTATGACAAAAATTTAGGAGCATCAATCGTTGCGGATGTCATTTGTCACTCATTAGAGCCAATTAATGCGGTGGTTTTCAGATTTTCAGATAAGCATTTGTGCAGTCACGCCCGATTCCAAGCAGCGAAGGTCATGGGTTTAAATCGGAATATATCAGGTTAGGACAATAGGAACCTCGGTGCTCTGAAAATATCTCTCCCCCCCCCCCCTCCCAATTTCCTCTCAGTCCCACATACACACAATCTGAAATAGAAACAATTAAACGTATTCAACGTTATACGTCTTAGTAATTTTTAGATGTGAACGGGCAGCGGTGTCCCATGATATTATACTAAAATGGGTACGAATTTGAATCAGCTTTTATTGTTGTAATTTCTGTGTCCAACGCCTGAAGAGATAAAAGTTCACTGTCCTAGGAATAAACTGGCTTACATATAATTTGTTGTCCATCTCACGCACTGGCCTATCAACAATTTTCTCATTTTACTGGACAGCGTTTCAAAGTTTTGGTCACTTCTGTTGATTTTGAGATAAGGCTAAGAAGTTTCTTCTTCTAACTTCAATATAATTAAAGATATCGATACTCCACCCTGTGACAATATAGATCTTACCATGCACCCCAAACCATCAAAAGGGACGATGAATTATTGGATACAGACATTTTACTTTTAGAACAAGGACGATTTAGCCCACAGGACGAGTTCGTGTTGCACCCCCCCCCCCCACACTCCTCGACGAACAAATATATTTATTGGTTATGATTTATCGGACAATATAACAGGGCCAGCTACCACCAAGTCTTTGTTTTGTGTAATGAAAGAATGAACTATTCTACACAATTCTCGTGACAGGCTGAGAGCGTCGTGTCAATTATTGGCCCTTGAAATTAATGAACTAGCATACCCAAAGGAATAAACTAAATTCTCGACTTGGTGCTGATTCTCATTCTTATTAAACCCGCAACAACTGCTTGTTCTGTTGTTTTTGTGTTTTTTTCAAGCCACAAAAACAAAAAGTGGAAATAATATGAAAACCTCTCCACTGATGATTTCCATTTCTCATGAACCCTGACTTTAAAATCTGGAAAAAAAAACAACGTTGAAGGAAAACTCTGTATTTTAAAAATTTCCAAATCCTACGCACAGATACTAGCGGACAAATCATTTGCTTGCATACACTTACAGGCTGGCCTAAATGCATAATATGAATATTCATTGAAGGAAAAATTCGGCACAACCCACCAATAGTTCATTTCCAACTTAGTGCACACAGTAGAACGACAATTTGAAGACATCTATCGGCTCGACGTAAACTTCACTGCAGCAGAGAGCCATTTTCAGTGATATATTTTGTGGTTTCGGTACATAAATTGACTTCACGCAAGAAAGAATGAAAAAGAGGTGAGAGACAAACAAACGTTAAAACAATTAATTCACATTAATCATCTTTCCCTGGCAGCTCTTCTTGACTTAAATAACAGGTAGTTATTATTTTGTCAAGGTCACAATTTGACGAAAATCATAATTACTGATTATTCATTTAATTTGCCATGGAGAACTGGGCCCAAATATGATTCTTTAAAACAAGCTGAAATACACGTATTTCATTCATTCATTCGCAACCCCACTGTCAGACATGAAGCATAGCAATTTATTGCACTTTTGCGAAAGCATGATCCGTGCCACTGCACCAATTTGTATACACAGACATTTTTCTCATTTTCTTTATCGTTTTGGCGCAAATCTGTCAAGCAGATCTCCAGACAAAGGGTAAAGTTAAAGCTCTTAACAATTTGTGAATCAGATCTACACACGGGCGGCAATAAAAAGGCGAAGTAGGATGGGCAAGCAAAGAAACAGTGTATGTGTGTATGAACAGTGTATGCGTGTGTGTGTGTATGAACAGTGTATGCGTGTGTGTGTGTGTGTGTGTGTGACAGCATTTTAACACACATACAGTACACAATTATGGCCTCGAGACCAAAATGAAGAAATGAGCTCATGAGGTGAGTACGAGTGTCCTCCAAAAGAGGGCGCATGTGCGCGTGTGCGAGAGAGAGGGAGGGAGTGTCTGAGAAAGAGCGAAGCGAGAGAGAGAGAAAGAGAGACAATGGCCCGCGCTTATATACTATACAATATCTGTGCGTGCCTCCATGAAAATAATAGTCGAAATCAGTATGGCGTACAGAACGTTTCAGCGCACACTTAAAGGAAACGAAAGAAAGAGAAAGGTATAAAAACTTAACCAAACAACCTTCCGTTCCTGCTGAAACCGCAAGGGGGGGAAAAAAAGGACCTTTTTTTCCTCTCCCTTTTAAAACTGTTTCGATTTATACGCGGTGCAGTGTGGATAAAGCAGGGGTCCCCTAGATAATACTGGTAGCTTGGAACTTTTACAAACACCTGCAGCTGAATTGGAAAACAATAAATATTTTTAATAATTATGTCTGCATGTCAAACCTTAAAAATTACACGGTAAATATATTATCAATTTCTGCAAAGAACTAGGTAACAATTAAGGTATCACAGTCTTAGGTATAAGATCCGTTGCTGTACGAGTGCCAGGGCAGGTTGAATCTGTGACAGGCTTTTTACAAACGTAATAAAATACAAGTGCCGACATGACAAAGGAGCCCTTCGGCAAATTTAATCGATATCGGCCGTATGATAAACTGCACTTCACTGTGCATGTTTGTTCGAGCAATTCATAATATCTTGACACTGCCAGTGGGCTGTTCGAGATCTGAATTTTATGTACTGTAGCTGAATTTGGAATCTTCAGTAATATAGACAGTGGAAAAGCACACTGAAAAGCAGTGCCCAGACCACAGCAAATCTTAGCGCTGTGGTCTACGAAGTAAAGAAAGTAAAGACTTTCATCCATTCCCGTCTTTCCTTCGCTCGAACAGTGACAATAATGTGTGCTGGATTGGGTTTTCACAGTCCCTTATTATCTGATGGTTGCCTGATTAAACCAGTACTAACTTATACTTTTAAACAGACCAGCATTCATACTGAAGCGACCACTGATTTTGATTTCCTTGTTAGATATAAAAATGTACCGTACTGCTAGATTTTATGGGTCTTACTATTTGACAGTGTTTCTAGAGAATGTTTTTTTTTTTTCAGCCAAGCAATTAACCTTCTACTAATAACTATATTAAAGTACTGTGAGAACGGATGTGAGTTAACGCGACATGTTTACATAAATAAATAATGAAATATATATATATATCTATTTTTGAAATCCCAAACCAAAACTGACACTACATAACAAGAAACAGTAATTTAAGTTAATACATGTACAAGTGAAATGTTAACAAATATGCCCCCAATGTATTTCGGTGGTTTCGTTTCAGATAAGTGTCTCTGCGTTGCACATCATCATGCAAGGCATTTGATCAGCACGGGTAGGTGGTAGGTCCAAGTAGGTCTTGGCACAACATCTGGCAGTAAAGAAACAACGATTCATTGTTTTGATGTCTATCACAATCATACCGATTCGGACCACATCAATTAGACTAAGCAAAGCCTGAACGTCTTCGTTCATTCAGTAAGTTTTTCAAGTTTACTTGTACAGACGTTAATCTTCCTCCCCCTATTTCCCTGCCTGTACAGTATTTTGGTTTATCTCTGTATCTGGAAAGGCTCTCAGAGACCAAAATTTAGCGTCCTTTCCTGTGAGAGATTATAGTTTTCATGTGACGTTTAGATTTTTTTTTTTTTGCATACCAGGAAACACCCAGCCCCCGGCAACAATGTAACTTTGCATTAATTTGATGAGCGGTTGACTGTGGGCGCGGCCTGGCTTTTCGCATATTCCTCTGAAATACTGTCCACTATTCTATCACATCATTAAACGAATGGTCACATTGTATAGAAGAGTTGAGGGGAGGGGAATGAATCATAGAAGGAATTACTGTAGCATTTGTTTGTTGTTGTTGTTTTTTTATTATACTTTTTCTTTTTTAATCATATTCACAATTTCAACATACGACCAATGAACGGGAACATTTTAGTCAGGTACTACCAAAGCAACGGGAACATTTTAGTCAGGTACCACCAAAGCTACAGAAAAGTTTTAGTCAGGTACCACCAAAGCTACGGAAACGTTTTAGTCAGGTACCATCAAAGCTACGGAAACGTTTTAGTCAGGTACCATTAAAGCTACGGAAAAGTTTTAGTCAGGTACCATCAAAGCTACGGAAACGTTTTAGTCAGGTACCATCAAAGCTACGGAAAAGTTTAAGTCAGGTACCATCAAAGCTACGGAAAAGTTTAAGTCAGGTACCATCAAAGCTACGGAAAAGTTTTAGTCAGGTACCACCAAAGCTACGGAAAAGTTTTAGTCAGGTACCATCAAAGCTACGGAAAAGTTTTAGTCAGGTACCATCAAAGCTACGGAAACGTTTTAGTCAGGTACCATCAAAGCTACGGAAAAGTTTTAGTCAGGCACCACCAAAGCTACGGAAACGGTTTAGTCAGGTACCATCAAAGCTACGGAAAAGTTTTAGTCAGATACCACCAAACCTACGGGTAAGTTTTATTCAGGTACCACCAAAGCTACGGGTAAGTTTTATTCAGGTACCACCAAAGCTACGGGTAAGTTTTATTCAGTTGCCACCAAAGCCACTGGTAAGTTTTATTCAGGTACCACCAAAGCCACGGGTAAGTTTAAGTCAGGCACCACCAAAGCTAAGGAAAAGTTTTATTCAGTTACCACCAAAGCTAAGGAAAAGTTTAAGTCAGGCACCACCAAAGCTAAGGAAAAGTTTAAGTCAGGCACCACCAAAGCTAAGGAAAAGTTTAAGTCAGGCACCACCAAAGCTAAGGAAAAGTTTAAGTCAGGCACCACCAAAGCTAAGGAAAAGTTTAAGTCAGGCACCACCAAAGCTAAGGAAAAGTTTAAGTCAGGCACCACCAAAGCTAAGGAAAAGTTTAAGCCAGGCACCACCAAAGCTAAGGAAAAGTTTAAGTCAGGCACCACCAAAGCTACGGGTAAGTTTATTTAAGGTACCACCAAAGCTAAGGAAAAGTTTAAGTCAGGCACCACCAAAGCTAAGGAAAAGTTTAAGTCAGGCACCACCAAAGCTAAGGAAAAGTTTAAGTCAGGCACCACCAAAGCTAAGGAAAAGTTTAAGTCAGGCACCACCAAAGCTAAGGAAAAGTTTAAGTCAGGCACCACCAAAGCTAAGGAAAAGTTTAAGTCAGGCACCACCAAAGCTAAGAAAAGTTTAAGTCAGGCACCACCAAAGCTAAGGAAAAGTTTAAGTCAGGCACCACCAAAGCTAAGGAAAAGTTTAAGTCAGGCACCACCAAAGCTAAGGAAAAGTTTAAGTCAGGCACCACCAAAGCTAAGGAAAAGTTTAAGTCAGGCACCACCAAAGCTAAGGAAAAGTTTAAGTCAGGCACCACCAAAGCTAAGGAAAAGTTTAAGTCAGGCACCACCAAAGCTAAGGAAAAGTTTAAGTCAGGCACCACCAAAGCTAAGAAAAGTTTAAGTCAGGCACCACCAAAGCTAAGGAAAAGTTTAAGTCAGGCACCACCAAAGCTAAGGAAAAGTTTAAGTCAGGCACCACCAAAGCTAAGGAAAAGTTTAAGTCAGGCACCACCAAAGCTAAGGAAAAGTTTAAGTCAGGCACCACCAAAGCTAAGGAAAAGTTTAAGTCAGGCACCACCAAAGCTAAGGAAAAGTTTAAGTCAGGCACCACCAAAGCTAAGGAAAAGTTTAAGTCAGGTCCATATTAGCAGACAGGACAAAGAAAGACGATGGAATGCAAATCCAACCTGGACAAAGCCTGGCACCTAAGCTGGTGTGCACAAATTCAATAAAACGATATGTGCTATCCATCTCCCTCATCCAACTGTGATTCCAGTTCTGGGATGGTTTACATCATTATTTCCAAATCCTGCTTGTTATTTTTTAACTTTCATGATACTTACTGCATCTGTGTGTACTTGGGAATAAAAAAAAAACAAGAACACACACAACATGTTAATACTAATATCATTTACAACACAAGTATTGTATTCTTACCATCCAGAACCTTCCACCATTTATGCTGCGATTCTTTCTTAGGTCACATTCCACGAGACAACTCATTCTCTCTCCAGCTGTTACCACTCATGTTCTGCCAAACTGTAGCTCGGACCTGAACCGTCACTTAGATACGAGCCATATCACCTCACTGTACTCAGCATTAAAAGACAGTTTTGTCTTTGTCTTTATTAGAATTATATTGCCCATTTGTATGGAACTGCCACCTCCTCATCGCTGTCTTACATTCTCTCGCTTTGTGATTATGACAAAAGACTGCCCTTCCACCGTTTTGATTTCCTGTTTTTTTTTTTTTTTAATCGCCTACTTTTTAAAGACGTAACCAAATTCTTGTTCGCATGGGACGGAATTTCACAAGTGGATTTCGGTGCAAGACCCATTTCCGTTGGGCTAATGCAATACTGAAAACAGTGAAATGCATGTCCCGCATCACGTACTGAATGTTACTTGCATTAGGCACAAGCTGTTACGTAATAAAACAAAAGTGATATCATATTGAACAGCAACAACACAAAGTAAGGGAACATGTGGTAACGGCAGAGTCGACTGTTCGAATGGCCATGAGAAAGGTCACCAAAAGAAAAAATATTGAAGCTTCCTGGATGAATGAAGCAATGCTCAGCAAGTATATATTTATTTGTATAAGGATAGATACAGACAGGCAGACAGATAGATAACTGACAGTCAGACAGACAGACAAATTGCACTGCTTAAGTTTGGAGAAAGAGAAGAAATGCGAATAAACTCTAGCATACCTTGCAGATAAACACGCACAAACATTAAAAATTGAACGGGGCTGATAATGAATACCGGAAACCACAAGGAGGTATGAGTCATTAGGCATGTGAATATGCAGGTCGATTTGACATAACTCCCCTCAATTACAGAACAGCAATCGTCGTGTTTTAACGTTATTGATACGCACATTGATTTCTTTAGTTCTGCAGCTAACCCATTCACTTTCTCTGTTCTTTCCATTTCTCTGCAAACCTTTGTTAAATAATTATGATTCAGTCGCCTTGTTTGCCAGGCAAAAACAGGAGTTTATTCTCGGTGGCACACTCTGCCCCCCCCCCCTACTATAATTACCGTTATTATTCCCTTGTTTGTGAAAAGCAATCTCACAGTGGATTTTACACTGCACATGCAAATCCAGGTTCCAGTGCCCATTTGGATCTGCTAGATCCAAACGCTGAGTTTATTACGGGATGGGAGATGGAGGGTAGATTAGTTGGGGACGTGGAGTCATCCATTTCATCCTTCGCGAGAAATCATTACTATTTTTCCAAATCTCATTGAATATTATATTTTCAGGTCCCTAACCCTCAACATCTTCCCTCAGCACCAAACAAAAAGGTGCTAGCAGAAAGACAAAAATAGACACACAAAGATCTACTGGTGAGAGAAACTATTTGGTACTGCACAGGAGATTTAAAAATCTAAACCGATTATTTTCAACATCTATTTTACGAATTAGTTGTGGGGAATCGATCATGGCATGTCTTGTTCAAAATTTTCTTCCAGAGACGATGTACGCAAACTATCTCTGAAGGAACACAGCTGTGTTAGTATGCAGAAATGGAGTTACAGAAGTGTGCTTGTGGGGCAAAAATGAGTACCAAACGGCCAGAATACCATGTGACCACTTGAGCACTAGGGATAAAAGTGCCATTTCATTTTCTATAAATTTTATGTACTGACAAACTTTTGTGAAAGTTGAGCCACGTACCATGTACCAGTGGTGTGGAATGTTAACAGTCACCCCAAATCACATGTCAAAAGATTCAAAGAGTGCGCCTACGCGTACAGATGAATGTAGCAACAAGTAGTCGCTTTGTCCTGTTAAGCTTACAAATCTCCACCGTCCTTTTAAAAAAAAAAAAAGACAACTTAAGTGACGCAGTCGCCTCCACAATACGGATTTCGTACATGTGGATACATAACACAATGACTGTACATTATGAAATTCGTCCGGTTTGCGAAATAATTATTAACCGTTTTGGCAAAAAGTGAAACTGGGTATGGTCTCTCAAGGTCGTGGCTTATTGATCAAATATCCATAAATTTATCTTTATCTCTGGTGAGCAAAAAGAAACAAAAATGTGTGTGTGGTGTGGTGTGTTTGGGGGGGGGGGGGGAGAATACTGAACAGCTGCGCTTCATGTGTGTGCTCTTATAGTATTATCAATCGTATACACAGTAAATGGCCTGGTATGGAGTTTGTTGCAGCTGGCGCAGGCGTCATGCTGAAGGTCAAGGCTACAGCATACATTCATTGAGATCCTTTGCGTGCAAAGGAGTAGAGACTCTTTTTGACGATATTCTTTTCAAGAAACCCACTGGCGTTTATAGAAATGAAGAGTTACCCAAGAGCTGAAAAGAAACATAACGTGCTGATACAACTAACAAGGTAAAGGGAGGGGAAGGGGGGGGGGGCGATCCGGTTTAACTCACTGCCGTTGATGCAACCTGCAAGTATACAAGGGAAGGATGAACACAGAAGCAATAAGTAAGGCATGGTTGTGAAAAAAAACCCAGAATTATAATGTATACATAAACTGCAGTACAGACAAACATGATATCCCAGCCTGAAGTAGGAGGGAATGGATGCGGTTGGGATGGCACCTCGCGTATGACAGTATTATGTGTGCATACGTGTGGAAAGACTGGTCGGTAGGGGGTACAGAGCGGAGAGGAGAGTAGCTGAAACGTCCTCATTTTATGCTACTTTCTTGGGCTCTGATATCACATTAAACACGGCCACCACGGGGGATCTTGTTACGGGTCCTTTCAAAGGGCCCTTCACCTCTGGGCTTGTGCAAAGAAATGGAGGTAAAACAGGCTGCGCACTCGTGGCGCTGGCAAAGCAAACCCAGATTGTGTCTCCATTTCTATCCCCATGTCTTCCCTGATCTCAGACATCTCACGTCTTACAATTATCAATCGTACAGTTGACAGTTCTTAAAATCTGTGACTTCATCTAATGTTGAAGCATAAAATCAAAACTTCCACCACCGCCCACCACTAAAATCTTCTCTCCACACTGTGTCAGAGCTCCATCTTCAATCACCGAGGAAATGGGGAAAATTGGGTTTGCATGAAAACGTGTTTCCAGAAATATTATCTAATCTTATCCATCACTTTGAGAACCTTTATCAGTAGTTAGTTGTCTTGTACTACAAAGCAGTTTCAGTGATAGTGATAGTGACATAGTCTCATTTCAACGGACAGAAAAAGAAAACAAAAGGTGGCCTTTTAAATATTACAGTGAAAATCCCCCAAACGTCCTTGACCAGAAATACGGTGACAATACAAAACACAAACAAATTTGACTCTTTTATCCTCTTCCTGTCTTTTACAATGACATCCCCACCCATGTAAACACATACAGTCATTTTTTAAAGACAGCTCTGTACACATATTTCGATGAGTTCTTTCAACTCAATTGGACCTATAAGGAAGGAGGAGGCCCAAGAAATATATTTATGACAATTCACACCAAGCAGCCAACGGGAAAAGCTGAGGAGGTAGTGGAAGAACCCGTGAAAAAACAACAATGACACAACAACGGAAGCTCCAGCAGCATTATAATCGGAATAGGGCAAGAAGTGATTAAAGTGGAGTTGGACGCACAGACACTCTAAAGGCAAAGAGAACAAAAAAAGAAAAAAAATTGAAACAGCAGAACACCTGCCATTAATTTCGAATTTATAGCCTTGTATGTGGCATCTTCTGTTGCCAATGTATTCAAGTAAGCAGTACAACTACCGCGTGTAATTGTGTGCAATGCAGCAGCATCAGTAAATATGCAATCAATGGAACAAAAATGGAGAGTGTGTGTGTGTGTGAGAGATAGATAGATAGAGAGAGAGAGAGAGAGAGAGAGAGAGAGAGAGAGAGAGAGAGAGAGCTTGTCTATGTGTGTGCGCACGCGCGAGCGAGCCAAGCTTATCCCCGGCAACACCGAATACCTCATCTAGTACCGGTAACGTATATTATTATGCAGCTGCGCATCTATTGACAATTTACACTATCTACCCCAATTATGAGAACAATAGTGTTTACAAACGCGTTGGCAAGAGACAATTGTGCATAATCAGTGCTTCCTAAGTTGCTGTATTTGGGGTAATATTTCACAGACGACACTCCATCTCTCCAGTTTCATGGATTTCATTAACTGTACACAGTTGCCACTCTGCAATCACAGAACATTACACAAAGCATCTTACCTTTTATAGTTGTCTAATCCACAATATTGTTCACAAATTTGAAATGAGGTTTTTCCTAAACTGTTACTGAATATTTGTATTAGTGAACCCATCATAGTCTGTCCACATTTTTGTACCAGTGTTAGTGTAGATGTCATTTCTCGTACGGCTAGGGAGGCAAATGGAACGAAAGAAAGAATAAATGAATGACAGATATAGTTTGGCGTTCATTGAGAACGGCTAGAAGAAACGTCTGAAGCTATGTCAATAACCAGTGTATAATCGTTCGAGTAAGCTACCAGTATAATCTTTCGTGTCGGTAAGAGTTATGCTATTGATAAAGTGAACTTCCTATTGGGATATTATATTATTGTGAAGAAAACAGCATTACAAAATCCACCATTTACATTATGGATGTTGAAAAGGCACTTCGGGCCGAAAGGAATCTGCACAAAAAATTTGGTGGCATAAGTGCCGAGATGGTGCATGGCTCATCCAGAAAGTTCTGTGAGTTTTTATAGAAAGAGAGACATAGTTCGTTGATGGTGCGTTTGAGCACTGCCATTTCTCCCAGGTTTCCTGGACAATTTCAAAAGCAAACACCACTGATATTGTCGCTTTGAAAGTAAGTCATGAATAAATAGCTCCATCAGAATGTGAGCATCCTTGTGGCATTTAGTTACATAACCCGCCATTCCCACAATATGGACCAAAGGCATGGGAGCCTTCCATAAAGTATGTAAGTTCGATTTTGGTGTAAGCTTTTCTTACGCTTGGCCCCCCCCCCCACCCACCCACTTCTTCTAGTATTAGTGTACGGTCATTAGAGCAGTTAATGCCGACTGCAAGACAAGCTTGGACCGTCTGACTGTTTCATTAGAAACATGATATTGATATAATCCAACAGCTAAACTTGTCCCACTGGGGTAAAGAAAAACAATCTTTTTAATCATTTACCCTCACTGAAAAGTCTCCAGTCTCCACACACACTCCCTTCTCCCAGCGAACATATTTTATGGATGATCTCTTAGAACTCTCAGTTAAGCGGAAAAAATTGCAACATTCTGACACAGAGGTCGACGGAAGTCGCACTGTCATGATTCAGATGTTGTTAAAACTCACGCAGAGAGTGAGTTGTTGTTGTTTTACCAGGGCCATGAGAAATTGGCTGGTGGCCTTGAACGGCCCTCGCGAATTATAGTTGGTGGGTAAATAAATGTAAAGTTAAACTTAGAGTCACGCTTGTCGGTTTTAATGTTCGTGATTAATAAGTAATGGAGTAGGGGTGAAACAAGGTGGGGATAGTTGACATTGTTAAGTATGACTAGACAAGTTTTTGCACGTTAACTGGCTGGTAGAATAGTGCAGACGTATTACTACAATTAAAATGGTGGGAGGTTTCGACCTATGAGATAGCTGAACTAATTGGGCCAGCGGACTAGCACGCTGGGTAGTTAGATAGTATAAAACATCGTGTAACGTTCAGATTTGGTGAATACAGACGAGCAGAAGCATCGTGTCGTGAAGTATCTCCGGTTGGCCAGTACCTGAACTGTGTGCTTTGAAGACTAGAAGTCCTTGCTAACGGACTGACTGAGCTCTAGAAAGAAAGGTCTGAGTGGGCTGACCTTTGAAAGCCCACGCTGCGCTATTTTGATGTTCGCACCTACCAGTAGGCGTGACCAATGGTAATATATCTTATTTGAACTTCAAGCATAATAGAAGATCAGAGATAGAGAGAGAACCACAGCCTCATAGGAAGTCTAAGGAAACCCCAGCTGGCACTCGACGACGAGTGGCCTGTGTTATAGAATTATTTCCATAGTATGATTGAAGTAATAGGGCACATTGTTGATGAATTGAATAATGATTGTGCATATATATAAATAGTTTTTTTGCAACTGCGTAATTACCTACAAGCCGAAGTGTGCTTCTGTAGGCTTGGAACGTACTGGGCTCTCCTAACATTCAAGCCCATATGATTTAGGGAGAGTTTGCCTGGCGACTGGCCAGTGGCGACTCAACTGTCACTTTAAATTGATATCTAGTTTCGTATAATATACCTATTTGCTATTGATTGCAGTACATCCAATAAGGAACCATAATTACATGAATATCATAGATTAAGTTAGTAATTAGAATTTATTGCTTTGAATATACCTCTATTGTCTTTTGTTTTGTTTATTAATATTTATGTAAAACATGGCCTGACCGGCCTGACATATATAGATACTCTAGTTGTTTAATACTTTTCTTGTGTGGTTGTGTCCGAGTGTGAGTTAGCTGCCTCTCGTGCAGTCGAATGCTCCCCAAGACCCTAACTCTGCTCGTGACACGCACTGTTTCACGTTTTTATCAAAATCTCTACTTTTCCAGCAAAATTATGTTATGGGAGAGTGACTGTATTTTTTGAAATATCCATTATATCTAGGACTGAAGAACTTTGTGCGTGGTGGACTACGACTGAGGGGAGCACTCAGTTATAACACACATCACTCCTCCTCAAACTGCCTGCAGAATAATGTACAAACATAATTATCATAATAATCAAAACAGCAAGTCATGCAAATGAAATTTGGCATCGGATCTCCGAGTTGCGATCTATGTTGTGGTGAACTGCAGAAGAATAGTAGAAACCAAGAGTTTGGGGAAAACCCAGCTGGTTGAATGTAGGTCAGCCATCAGTCAGGCTACTCATATCAACTGACTAGTGCGAAATGCAATGTTCGTCTCACTAAGAGCAAGGTTAAGGTCACAGAATTTGGGAATTTTTGGTAAAGTTGGTGAAGCCTATTCTGAACCAAATAAACCTGACTGAATTATCTGTATTTATAAATGTGTCATATCCTTATTGTTATTTCGTCGCCCATCTCGCGTACTGGCATAGCAGCAATGTTCTAATTTTACGAGAGAACGTTTCAAAGTTTTAGTCATTTCTGTTATTCTTGGATGTTGCAAACAAAAATGTTTCTGCTTGTAACTTCAAAACTATAGGCCCATTGCGAATGACGTCACAGAGTGTTTTTGTTTTGTACTTCCGACACCTAAAATGGCGGGTGGATCACCTGACGAGTGTAACTTGGAGATAATATATGTCAAAGCGGTTAAAATGCCTGCTGGTTGCATTGCAGTTGACTGTCATGTCAGGGGTGGAAAGGAAGGATCCAAGCTGGTCAGATTCCCTACCATCCGTGTAAACAAAGGAAAGGAAGTGAAAGAATTGACCGAACGTCTCCCATGTGCGTGAATGCACGAGTCATTGTTTACTGTAGTGAACATTTTTTTTTTAGCTCGCCGCCGATTGATTCGTGACGCCTGAAGTGCTCACAGTGCAAATCAGCTAACGAATCAAAATCAATACTACAATCGCCATGGTTAAGCGTCGGTCCTGACAACTAAAATGGCCGATATCGGCAATGGGCCTATTGGAGTTACCGATAGGTCACGTTATGTGAAAACAGACCTCACCCTCTCAGCACTACGAGAAAAGTATTGGCCCAAACCCACCGACCTAAATGTCAAACTGTATGGTGCTCTGCCAGAACTGCAGAAAACCGTAGATTTTAAAAGAACAAATCTGCAGATTTAGATTGGTGAACGAAAGAAGAAGACCACAAGCAATGACAAGCATGTCATCAAGAAAACCATCAAAATCACCGAAATGTCAGTACTTGAGATGAACGCCCACGTGCATGTATATGTTACTCTGTAGGTCAATAATCTCGGTACTTAACTCAGCCCGATCCTTTCGTCATCTATCGATCTACCTAAGGGTAGCAAAGTACAAAACTAAAAACAATACACAATTTATAACATGATCTCAAACGATCCTCTTTGATATGACTAGTTCGGTGCATTAGCAATTTTATTCATATCTGTCAGAAAAGTGTTTGGCTTTCCATGAGCTGTAAATGATTTGAATTTGAGGACTGGTTTGCAAATTCCGATCCAAATTTATACTTGTGAATCACCTGAGGGAAATTTGTCGAATCGTTAATGGCGTCGCTTCTAGACGGCCCTAAATATGCGGCTCTGTCGTGGGGGATTTCGAAAAAAACAACAAACTTTTATCGTAAATTTTTAGCCACTGAAAATAAGTTCATGGACTTCAGCACAAGTATGGCCAGTTGCCGAATTTTCATAATCTTTAAAAGAGTGGGTCTGAATCTATTTTTAGTACATCGCAATATGATAAGATTTTTAAATGGAAATCTTTTCGAGCCCCTGGCACCAAGAATAAGATAAATGAGCCCTACATTACTGTACTTGGACGATGTTACTTCTCAGAGCTGTCTGACGGTAAAATATGGCTTTGAACTAGACACTACAGCCCTCTTCCCAAACGCGATGGCCCTCCGATGCACCAAAGGTCGAGCAATGACAGTGGTTCAGTGAAACAAATAGCCCTGCGTGTTTAGGTCTTGTCTTTTGTGCATCTGTCAATCAAAGACATCAAAGACAAGTATGTTTCGTGACTTGGTATGTATTTTTGTGCAGGCACACGCGAGAGCTTGTTGCACAGGAGTATCGACACAGGCAAAGGATCGACCGCAACCGACCTACCGTTTGACCGCTAGGCAGGCAAAGAGGCGGTCGAACCGATGACTGGACGATACTCAGATGTCTGAGAAATCACCAACGTTACACCATGATAAAGAGATCCATATTGTTGAATGAATTCCCTCTCCTCAACAACAATCTGAACATCTTATTTTAAAGTAATATTGATGAATGAATTCCTTCTCAACGGCAGTTTGAACATCTTAAAATAATCACCCTAAGATATGAGAATGGGATGTTCAGAAAGTGGATCATGCTTGTTTAACGATGTTTTGTTTTGTTTTTGTTTTTTAATATGGGGGGTTGGGGAGTGGGGGAGGGGCACAGCAACAAGGAAGACAACAACAATTGGAAACCTGACTAATACTAATAACGAGAAAAACCGCGTAACAGCAGAAAAAAACAACAAAAAACAAGACAAGACTCAAAAACAGAGGGCCGAGAAACACATCTTTTCGTAGGCTGAGAATGACTACATGATAGAGTCATGATAATATGACCTTGTAATGGCAATGGTATTTTATAAATATCTATAACTATGCATCTCCCTCGGAAAAACCTGACATTCTCGAAAGGAGAAAATAAGAAAACGGTACAACTTCCGTATAAAAATCAAAATTTCGATCGGATGATGGCTCGAATTGGATATCGATTTAGAAATTTTTTACATACATCTGGTAAGCAATGTATCTCTCCAGTTTCCAAGCAGCTCAACATTCTTTAAAAAAAGAAAATTAATGTCCTCGTCGTAAACCGATACTAGATAACAATGCAAAAACCACGAATCTGTGTTGAAACATTCATCTGTTTCCGATTTCGCCACGTCTTCCCCCAAACAGTGGAATCTAACCGTCATTACTTTCACAGCACAACTGCGTCAACGCCACATTTAGGCGTTCAGACACTCCCCTGCTTTATTTCAAAGTGCCAACGGCCTGTCCCGTCCACAGGCACGTGAGCCTATCGTACAGAGACATCTCTGTACTCTGGACTCCAATGCAAATCCCACTCGGATTCACGACCGCGCAAGGTCATCTATAAAATTCAGTGAGTTTGTAATAAATTTTATATCATTCTAATATTACCTATATAAATCTACTAGAAAGGTGACTAGGTAGGTCTTAACAGCCTATTATTTAATTACATACAGATCAATACAGATAGTAACATGAACGTAAACATGTTCTCCTCTTTACCAAATCCTTTCATTGATAATACAGTCACACACTCTCCTTGAATCCCCTATTTATTTCATTATAGGCTAAATTGTTCTCACACCAATGTGTCAAAGAAGAATGATAAAGAGCAGCACACGAACGCAAAAAAGCTCATTCCGTAACAAGTGTTATTTCAAGACGAAATCCATGTTCTAGAAGAATAATATGGTGTATAAAGTGACAACCAAACGGAAATACAAAATGCATAAGTAAGACAGCCTGCGACAGACACGGGACCGCCATTCAAATGTCTCGACCAGGTAAGGGCCCACTGAACATGAGACAGCATATTCATAGAACTCTAGAGCGGCACGCCAGTTTTATTTATTTTTCAACAGTACGTTTTTGGGAGCCTCGGGGCAAAAACGGAGGGGTTTCATAGCCCACCCCTTCAGAAGTGGCGCAAAGCCACCGTCATTCAAAGTTCACTCCAGCCTGCTTGCCCGTGGCCACGGCTTGCCTCGCTTTTCATTGATACTTAAAATAGGTCAGGTTTTTTGTTTAGCTTGCATATCGCGTTCAGAGTAGTAATAGATCGTACTGGAAAGCGCTAAGGGCACTGAGGATTAATTGAATGGAAAAGGAAAAAGTAGCCTGAAATAGTGGCGTGTGCGAGCATTGTCCCCTAAGCCTATCATGTTTGTTTTACCGTCAGGACTTACTCGCATAGCTGAAGGTAACGGTCCATGCTGGCAGTGTCAGGAGTAAAGAAACTAGGCGAAATCAGAAACAAAAATCGCAACGGAGTTGGTGTAGTTGAGGTTTAGAAAAATTACTAAAAATTTTTGAAGCAAATTTATGTGCCAAAAAGAAAGCGTGTGGCTCCGAAGCGAAAGATCAAGACAAGAACAGCATTTGGTGACATCGACAGCCATGATCTTCATAAAAAGAATAAAAAACATTACCAACAATAAAATAATGTTTCTGGCATTATTCCACCGACACAGTAATTATAATCCGACTGAATGACATCGTGCATATGTGTCAGTGAGATCATGGTATATTGTACCAGCATATTATCCAAGTTACAAAACTTCTGTGCACACTAAACTTGTTAAAAACAAATCATACGAACAAGGATATTCAGTCAAACACAATCAAGAAGACTGCAAACGCCTGCGTTCTAACGTTTGAGGTTTAAAGTAAACTGCCACGAATGCTAACATAATAGGTTGTGTAAGCTGGAAAGGATGATGCATACACGATTGTACCTTTTGCGCCTGAAGATTTGTTGTTTTTTTTTCGTTTTTGTTTCCATTATTTCAGTATACTCTTTGTTTTGTTACAACAAGAGCTTTCAATTTGGTCACCTCAACAATGATGACACACTTGTTACGTCATTTTGTGTGACACTGCACCTGCAGCAACTATCGTAGGTAACTTCACACAGAAGGTTGAGAAACACAATATAATGTTACTTGCAGGATATTATTATTACTCAGCAATCTGTTAAGCTCACTGTGGCTAAGATGTCGCACATTTCTGTTATCCTAATAGAAAGGGCAAGATCGGCCCAAACTGCAGATGCACCCCATTTTCCTTTCTTTCCAACCTGTAGCTAGAAGATCTTTAATCATGTCCATAATTTTATCATAAGAATCTTTGCTATCTTCATCACTGGCGCATCTACTCAGCTGAATCCAGAAAAGCATGCACTGATGATCCATACGCAAACTGACAAAAAGTCTAGTCAGCAAAGCAAACCACATTCGCCAAACGCACACCCCATCGTATTTGCTGCTCGAAATTTTAAATTTCAAAATATATTGATCGCTAAACCAAGGCCACGACAATGTGCGTGTGCAGATGGTCATTAAATAACCAAACATCCGGGTGGAACAATGTATTATGACATTATTCCACAGCTAACTACATTATGTGCTTTCTTACCTTTCCATGGATATTTGCGTAAATGTCTATAATGTTCGGGTAAGTGGTATACAAGGTAGTCACATAATTCTTTTCAATTTAAACGTCTGAATGATTTTGAATACACAATGTATGATCAATGTCACCACTCCCTTCATAACAATTATTGTTCCTTTCTTTGTCATTTTAACCAAGCGCCATGGATGAATAGCGGTTTGTGTGAAACACTGGTAAGCGCATTGTTAAAAGAAAAAAAAAAGTTTGTCCCACACATTAAATTTTTGTCCACTTTACAGTTGTGGTGGCAAGGAAGGTAATTTTCGGAGAATTGGAGGATGAGAAAATGAGGTGTCAGAATTAGTTTTGTCTTTTGTCATGAGTATATTAGCCTTCCGGCCAAACTCATCTTATGGTAGTCGACATAGGTCTTTACGACATGGTGTTAGGTAATTGCCGTTTCTGGTTATCTAAAAGTCTTGTCGTCAGTTGGTGTAAATCAGTGGTTCTCAACCCTTTTCAGGCAATCGCCCTCGTAGACTCCAGCTTCTCTTTCATCGCCCCCTTCCATCCTTTTCTCCCCCCCCCTCCCCCCCCCCCCCCATCTTACTCTGGCCCAACGGATAGGTTTTTTCAAAGTCTTATTAATGACATATAGGCATGTTGATGATTCATAATAAAACAGAAAGCATTTTTATCAAATGCACTGTAAAAAAAAAAAGGCCTTTTCTGTTCGTAAAACCCTTTTAGGCATGCTGTTGAACAAGTCAGAGGCTGTCCTGTACATGCTCCCAAATCGGCCTCGTTTCTTGTTTTTAACCCCCTGTCGGCCCTTCCATCGTCTTCGCCCCCTCGACGCCCTTTTCTTCGTTTTCACCCCCCCTCCCCCCGGGGGGCGATATCACCCACGTTGGTAAACCACTGGTGTAAATAATAATGACTGATCAGCATATGGAAGCTGTATCTACCAGTATTTATGTTGCGCCAGTACACTGCAGTGTAGCAGTTCGGGTAGAAGACAGTGCTAATCTATGCTATTGAACCGAATAACTGTTATTTGCAGGAAATAAGGGGAATACGTTGTACTCTTCATATTCTTCACGACGCAAAACATTTCTGTGAATTATGCAACAAAGAGAAAAACAATAAAGATATCAATGCAAATGGAGATAAAACTGATTTGTTGCAGTTTCGAAAATGTGTTCTTTAGCTTGGTAAAAACTGAAGAAAAAAAAAAAAGACAAGAGAGGATAATTGTTGTGGTTCTAATATATGTCATGATAGTGAACTCATAATGTGACCGTGTGTCACACTGTTACCAGAAAAGAAAACTACATTTATAACTGAATCCTTCGGGCGAAGGAATAACGCCTACGGGGCTTCTTCATACTCCTGCCAGTTTAATGAAAATAAATGATGACCTAGTTAGCAAAGGTGTAAAAACCAAACATGGAAACAGCGAAAGCCGGAGGAAAAGCCAGGCATTGTCATATCATTATTGCTGTCCTCTTGAGCGTCTCCAGGGGCGATCTCTGAGAATTGCTTCACTAAACAGGACATGCACTATAAATGTAATAATAATAATAATAATAATTTATTATTAAAATATCATTCTTACATAAAATACAAAAACACATGTTCTTTTACTATTAACAGCAGCAGAGGCAAATTTGCAACATTTTCTATAGTAGATGCCTATGGTCTTACCTGACCAATATGTCGGTCTTCTTTTATCTTTGGAGATCTCACTTTTATCAACACTGCTATCTCGGTTGTTACTGCTGCTATAAATACCCCCGCTCCAGGGTGATGAACGATGTCGTGAAGCTGTTTCATCGCTCATCATCCCATTATTATTCAGAAATCCAGTGTCCACATTAGTATCAGCATTTCCACCACTGTGTTTGGCAGAAGATTCCATATCGTCGAGGCGAGATTCGGTAGGATTTTGGGATGGGCTCTTCGTGGCGTGGACAATATGGTCTTCAGAGCCGCTTGGTGCACCAGCTATAGGTTTTGCTGACATTACAATGGTGAGCAGAGCTGCAAGCGACAACGCCACGATAACAAGGCTAAAACTTGGTCGATAAACTAGCATGACTGGTAGCATAGAAATGAGTAAATTAGTCTCTTTGTGAACGTCCGTTGTCCTCGTTGAAAAGACAACGACGGTACCAGCGATCACAAACTATATACTGTTGATCACTCGTTCAATTTGATTACTCAATAAGTATACCAATTCAAACTTTTTCCTATTTTTCAAACTTTAAGCTTTCAGTAACGGATTATGTCATCACGTTGAGATAGCACAGTATGAATATGAAACTAAACCCTTTCATGCTTTTATTTCACATGATTAAGGTCCTCTTTTCATGGTTTTGCTCCCACAATATAAAACCTCTGAAATCCAGTAGGAACGAATAAATAGACAACACGCTATGCCAAGACCCATTTCAAATAGCATTTGCATATATCCAGATAGACTTAATCCAGCATACATTGAAATTTCCTTGCCAGATAATGTCAATTTGAACTTGCACATCTGCTACAACCACCACTCACGATCACGTAATATTCCTTGTCTATTCAGAATTGCAACTAATGGTTGCAGCATTCTTGAAGGTACATGATATTTTTAACTCCAAATTGCCCAATTTAATATCATCTAATATTGGCTACCTAGGTTAAAACGGTATCGATCACATAATTGTGCACTTGCTCTATAGCTGCGCACTATGCAGCTCTATCTATTTCGACCCTAGTTCTGTTGAGATCGTTGTAAGCTCAGCCATGTCACAATCTTGGTGATTCATCCACGGTGAAAACAAAATGGATAACTTTCCGTTCAGATTCTGTGGAAGAGAAGTTTTTAAAAAATCGCATAAGTCAGGAACACAACTAATAGAAGGTTGGGAACAGTGTGTTAACTTACTCTCTTCGCTCTCCCCTCTCTCTGTGTCTCTCTTTCTCCCTAATCCAAATGAAAAGCCCCCGTTATACTCCTAAGCCCCCCCCCCCAGCCACTTTAAAAAATGCAAGAAAACTATTGATACCTCAGCAGGTTAAACTGGACCTTCGAGTTTTATTGCAAAGGGAAAGGGCGGGGGGGGGGGGGGGGCAAGGGCAAAAGATAAACACTCTTAGTTTCTTTTTTAATATAAAGAATTAGGTCTCACTGCCTCACTTTACTCTTAACGATGCTGGAGATATGAGCCGGATAGGCTGCAGGAAATCCCTGATCATGATGGAACTGTGTAAATAGATTCGGCAACGTGAAGTCATTCAACTATTATTCTGCTCCTTCCAATGAGATTTTTTTTTTTATGAAGCAACGAAAGACAGCGTAATGCATTGAAAGGTAATAGAATGGCCGCTGTGGCATAATCTGTCTGATATGAAACACAATTTATAATGTAGAATTTACGGAAAGGTAACAGAAAGGAAACATTTGACAAAACAACAAATCCAGCAACTTCGATACTGATCTGTCTGATAGCCGCTTATCTGGCGGAAATAAACCGGTGGTTTTGAGTTCTAGCAATCACCTTAGGAAGCCCAGTGCACATTCAGCTATAACTTGGGTCACCGAGAATGATCCTCTTTTTGAAAATTTTCTTGGCTCCTTTGATCAACAGGCTGCCTCAATGCCTTGGCCGAAGCCAAAAAAGCCTTGCCTTCAATCTGAAATTGGTACTCTTTTAAAAAAAAAACTATTATTATTATTCTTTTTCCCTATTCTCACAAACATTTCTGCATTATTTTTAAACGGTGAAAACGAAAAGACCAGCCGCGGTGGCAAAATGCATTTCTGTACAGGAAAAGATGCAACCTTCTCTAAAATCCACGTAGAGTAATATCAGTTGCGAAAAATAATGATCATTGGCATTTTTTCCTGCCCTAACCTGATGTTCGCAATTGGTTATCCTGAACACCGCATCAAATAATGGGCCAGTTGGAAGGGTTAATGAAAAACAGAAACGGCTCTCTCAACATGATGCATGGTCGCGGTCCGAATAATCCCAGTACAACAGCTTTCGACGTAGAGCTGTTTGAAAAAAAAATGTTTTACATTAAGCATTTACCGTAACTGTCAGTTCTCTTTCACCAAGTAGACTACGAAGGTACTGAGCAATTGTTTTCAATTACCTGTCAAACCCGCTTAGAGAAATGGTGTTAAACCTGCACAGGGAAGTTCCACATGCAAGAGATAAACAAAAGAAAACCCTTTTAGAACTGAAACCAGCCACTCTTTCATTGTCGTCCTATTTCACTACGAACAAGGGGCAATCAATAACGTAGTAAACGTGAGCTATAATTTGGCAACCAATCAGAAGCACGCGATACGTTGCGCGTGTAGATCCCCCCTCCACCCAAGGTGACATGTTTCATGAAACATAATACTACGTAATCGGGACACGCGTTGTTTGAGAAAAACAAAGCAGGATAGATCGTGTGGTATGTATGAGACGGTCACCCTGAATTTTATATAATTAGTTTGACATTTTGTGCCTTTACATCACTGTCAATGGAAGTTTCTACTACAGTACATTGAAAGAATATGGGTTTGAAGTTAAAATAACAAAAGGCACACCATGAACTGACGATTACATTATGTTCAAATCGTGGTTTTGAACCAACTGTTAAGACATTTTTTATTGCTCTCTCTCTCTCTCTCTCTCTCTCTCACACACACACAGACAGACAGGCAGACAGACAGACAGACAGACTGACAGTGTTTGTTTTCACGGAGCATCGGGATGTAAATCTTCGAATAAAGCCTTTTTAAAGTGGACCTCTCATTTAAAGTACGGTAAAGTGTTGTTTTGGGATGTCAGGTGGGTTTTTTTGTTTTTGTTCCCTGTAGAGTCGGGGTGTGATGGGTTTACTTTTTCTCAAGTGCATATTATGCTAAGGGCAGCGATCTTCCTAAAGCAAAGAGCCCAAACCTGGTTTTACATTTTCGTGAGACCAACAGACATGATACACTATGAAAATTTATTACATTTCTTACGATCGGGTAAAAAAAAACATGGGCTGAACTGATACAGAATTCAGAAAACTGCTAGCAAACCACATGAAGCATTATAGGGGAACACTGTTGCCAGCCGCGAGTGGAAGGAAACTGATTTGACCTAACTGCCTTGCCTATGCATTGCATAATTTATGTTCCGCACAAATGTAAACATTTACAAGGCATAAATTTCACAATTTTTTTTTAAATTCATCTGTTTTGCTGTATATCAACTTTTAAAACCCCAAGATGTTCTCTGTTTTTACTTTTGACAGATCAAGGAGACGTGCATTTTCTATCACGGTCAGTTCTTCTATGTCACGATGCAGAGACAGAAACGTGTAAAAAAATATTAATGTCAAGACTCTACAGTTATTTTCAGTAATGTTTATGTAAGTGCGCCAATTCTGTATTCGCTCATTGTCTTTAAACAATACCCACAAATATGGTTTCTAATGACTGCAGTTTACATGGAGAAGAAAAGTTTCCATTATTATCATTGGATGCCTTCTTAAAGCGTCCCGACAGTGCATATACTGATACATTTAGCATACTGTACTCTGGCAATACATTTATGGAAAACTTAATGAGAGAACATTAATATAGGCAATCATGTCTTTATTCTATATGACATAAAAGGATATTTTTATTTTTAAAAAAACACTGCACATTCTCGTGTGATTATTTGTTAAAGTAACAGGGATACTGAATTGGGGGCTGGCATGCACCAGTGTGACGGCGTTACAAACTGAGCGAACTTGACATGCACAAAATATCATCTGACAAAAGTCTGTTTTGCCTCGGTTTTATGGGCTATGGCGCGAAACGGGACCTCGCACACTAGTGAGACTGGAACAAGTCTGTCTTGCTAGTTGATTTAAGACTAACCTCAAGTCTTAGACAAAACCGGCGCAAAGGAACCTTGACTCAGCCCTCCTAGTCTCAGTTTGAGATACACATTTCTGTAGAGACAAATGGATCAAACATCGTGAGGTCCTTAGCAAAGAATAATATTTTTGTCTATCCCAACATACACCATAGATTTTGATGACACAGCTGTACGCTAATTTTTGTACAATTACTGAAAATGTCACCTTTGGATCGGATCAAAAATTTTGAGTAAAGCAACTGACATTACTGGTCTTTGTATCCAGATCTGCATAATGGTGAGAATGAAAGTGTAATAAACGTGCTGATAAACCGGGTAATCAGATCTACCGATCCTGGGAGTACATGAGGTGTGGACAGCTAGCTGATGTCTGATTATTTAGGCGAAAGTAATAGTTGACACCGCGCTCGATCGTGCATCCTACTCACCGATGAAGAAACCGAGGCGGGTGAAGAAGGAAGGGCACACGACATTTGAATGCGAATATTACCCAACTGTGCGGAATATTCGCCAATAAAGCTGGTAGCTGGTTTTGCGTCAGTTTTGACGTCACGCGCAAGATCTCTCTTTCCAGTGGCTGACTCAAGATAGTTTTGACGCACCCGAACTAGACAGGCAGACTAATTTCTGTCTCGCCAATGTGCGGAGTCTCGTCCATTCCACAGTCCACACCTCACGCTACAACCGAGGTAAAAACAGACCTGACTCAGTGCGCCATCGGCCTATCATTTAAATATGCTTTGACTGCCTTACACCTGCCACAGCATATGCAAACTGCATGGAAAAACTGCATTACACACAATTACCAATAAAAAACAACAATTAATCAGTTTTCTACCATATGTGTTATTAATGTTTGGGTTTCAACGATGACTGTCATGATCAATCATGAGGCTGTCAACTGACAATAGAACTATTTCACACCGGGACATTTAACAACCAGAGTGGTTTCCTGTACGTGATCCGTAGGGCGGTCCAGGGCAGAGTATCCTAGGTTTGCCCAACGCACCTTAGAGTTCTGACCTTGCACCATGCGATTTCTGGCCTTTTCCCAACCATGAACGATATACTGTTAGGAGCTAAGTATATGAGAGTCTCTAGGATATTTCAAAAGCAATACATTCAGAAGCCCAGAAGGTTGGGGCTTTGCAAAAAAAAAAAAAAAAGTGCGTGTGTGGTGGTGGGGAGAGGGAGATGTAGCTTTAAGAACACTGAAAATTTCAGCTATTCAGCTTTCATGGTTCTGGGGAAAAAAATGTTCATTTGCGGAACTTCTGGACTGCCCCTCCTGACACCGTTTCTTGAGGGACACATTTCTAGCGTGAAGTGTCGTTCAACTTACAATAATGACATCTTCCCCAACAGAAATATACATTTAATGATTGAAAATCCCTGTCATGAGGTAATGTGACGGAAATCACAGCAGAAATTATGTTCCTCCAGCTCAAACTTACCACACATTATTCATTATGTTTATACGACGTTACGGTAAGGTGCCGGTCAGTTATTTTTGTGCTAAAAACAGTCATCATATCATGGAAAAACGAGTGACTGCACGCGCGTGGTGCAAATCTTTGGTTCACCACTGGCAAGACTTAGTGTATGTAAAGAAGTGTACGTGACTAAGTCCTCATAAAACTGCAGTCATAATAATTATGGCGCTTCAAATTACAGATGCTGAATTCTAAAGGAAACAAAAACACATTTCCGTGTTTGTCTTTACATCGACGTCTTTTAATATTCCACACTATATTTGAAAGCCCTACAAAAATGACATGCATAATGATGATGGAATTCGTGAAACAATACAGAAACGAAATCAATAAACATGATGTCTAAACGAAGTTGTTTTTTTTTTCTGCAACAACGAGACAACAGAATTTCTTTACATGAGGTTCTATAACCTAAGGGACAAAAAATAGAAGAAATCAATTTTGATGACACAGCTGTAAGCTAATTTTTGTTCCGGGAAACTGTTGCATCACTCACTCACTGTGGGTTGCGGAACAGCGTATTTCCCTGGGAATATAGCAACTTTATTTCACCCCATAGTACATCGATAAAAAAAGATGGCTGATACCACACAATGCGAGTTGCAATTTAAAGTTCATCTCAATGGGTGAAATGTTTACAGCAAAGTACGCGACAGTGTCTATCAACGCCCCACACATCACCTTATCAGCAGAAAGACACGGACAGTGACATTGAAACTGTTGCCCGCCAAACAACATTAACACCTGCAGCATCGTCGTAGGGAACACTAAAGCCGTATATTAAATTTTATTTTCAGGTGCACCGGGCGATATTTGGACAATAAAGAACAAGATATAGTTTACTGTTAATTCCCATAACTGGGTAGGGTGCATCACAACTGCACCAACCAGAAGCTATATTTTCATGATGTCAGCCAACCTTCAACAGAACTTCCACTATAACCCCCGAAAGTGTCACCAAGTGTACAATGTCATATTACAATCTCCACAAATTGCCGACCTAGAAAAAAAAAACCCAACACTACTCTTTCTTTTCGTGGGTCAAGACTAATCCGCTTCTGATGACATATACAGTCATCACGGAACTACACTCAAAGCGAAATGATGAAAGTAACTCCTGCGATCATTGCAAAACTCGCTGCAAGAGATTTATGCCTTTTGTACTCCAAATTTCTCGTTACCATACCAACGTTGTTTCTAGAAGACAGGGTTTCTTTGCAGGAAGCTCATATGGCATTCGTGCATTTTATCGCGCAAAAATAAGCAAGTTACTGACTGCTCCACGTTCGTATTCCGGAAAGGAACGAGTGAAAAAAAAATTCCATCGTGTACATCGCAAAATGAACGACTATCAGCGTTTTAAAACTCCATGTACTGGAACCTGGCTGTAACTGGATTTACATGTTTTTCATAGCAGACGTTTCGCCTTTGATCCCAACTAGGTAAAAGAAAAGAATGGATAAAAACAACTGCTGAACTTCTAAGTGATGACCGTTTGAACAGAGAGAAATTTCAAAATGCTCGGAAATCAAAATATAACGTGTCTCAGTTTAGTTTGTTTATGTGGACCATATCATACTGTCTTGGTAACTTGTGAACAATCTAAGAACCAGTGGCGTGCAGAGATTTGGTAATGTCACGTGCTAATTCCTTGATTACATGCCCCAAGACTCAGGTGTGGGGCCTAGTAATGAGAAATGCAAGAAAGGACGACATTTCAAATATGTAGAAACAGATGAAATGAACTTTTTTTAAAATTCAAATTAAATACAAAGCAGCCACATTAATTAAGTTCGGTGCCCCTAATGAGATCTCTTGTCAGAAACATCTGAACTAATTCATTTTTTACATCAACTGAGAGGAATTCTCTCTTTCAATGATTAAGCCTCAGATGATTTATGTTTTTATTAATTTCAGCTTTGAAAACGACCTTTCACAACTGCGATTGAAAATGCGACGGTAAGCAGTAATCTGTATGCAATGCACACCGAAGGGAAGACATTCCTTCCAAGCTGCAGTAAAGACTCCAAAGCTGGTCGTTTGTGGTGTAGCAAGCAGACTGCGTGAAATTGAAGCGAACTCTACAGCGCTCATTGATTCACCGCTACTTTATAATATTACCTTAATCAGCATTACGGGCAGTATTTACATGTATAACAGGTTCTCTACTCTGGTTTCGTTGATCCACATACATGCCAGCCTGTGGGACTGTAGGGTAGCTTGTACGACGAAGTTAACAGCGATGATTTCAAATTTCAAAAAAACTTAATTTTAGTTTCACCCTTTGATTGGATGCCCCCTGAAATGCCTGGGGCCAGCGCCAATTCTGCCCCTTTTCCTACACACCGCTGACAAGAAATATGATTAATATTAGGTGCAACTGCTCATTTTTATTGCCAAATTTATCACATTTTGCAAATGTTCCCGAGGCAACTTTGCATTTGTTGTTTTTGGCTTTCACTGAAGAATGTCAAACTACGATGACCGATCAACAAACTCCTATAATATTGTGGCTTATGCAACATAAGCTGAACGATAAAGTATATATAGATATAAGGCTAAAAAGTGGTGTGTTTTCCCCCTGTTATTTATGCGACTGCAAGATCATTTTCACAATAACCTAAATAATATGGGATAGTCAGTAAGTTGAAACGTTCCTTTCACCATAATTATTTTAAGAGTTATTGCTAAAACTAGCTAGATGAGACAAATTTACTACTCAGCAGTATGGATAGAAATTCCACAACTCCAGAACAATATCGTTGGTTATCCACAGTTGTGACAAAGTGTATAAGCATCTCCTAACTGTTTCCGTATACGTTTTTAAATTAGTATTATATTTGCATCAACAGTCACAATGGATTTTCCAGTATTTGAGGCAAAGAAGACGCAACCAAGATTACACGGCATTCTTTGATCTAATACAATCTTTTTCTCTCATTTAAACTTTGACGATCGCTGTTTCTATAAAAAGTTCTTAAGGGGTAATCTATACTATATATATTTGTGGACTTGAGATTTTTCGTTGCAAAAGGCTTCTGAACCACTTAACACTCAGACTTCAAATTTTATATGGTGCATCAGAATGGATGTAAGGGTGCATAGTTTTTAATAGAAGTCTCAAATCGGTTTGGGTTTTTTTATTGGAAAATTATTGTTTCGCCATCATTTAGATCTATTTCGAGTCATGGTTCGCCATTTTAAGGTTTCGTTATCACTTCCTGCGGTGTGTTCACTATCAAACACACTAACCCGTGCGCAAATCATGCTGTTGTACGGGATGCGCCGGATGTCAACTCACAAAGGCAGAGCAGTAAGACTTATTTAAAAACAAACAAATAAAAATAAAATAAACAAATAGGAACAGGCCAGATGATGCAGATCCATAATAACCACCCAGAACTGAAACCAATATTCAAACCGATTTATCCCGGGCAGGGCCGGGGATCTCAGCTAGTTTTATATATTTATATAAATACATAGTGTCGTAAGCATTTCTATAAATGGCTGTTAAAACATACATGTAGCTATATCTGCGAACTCGGCAGTCGTAATCAAAGGTGTGGAAATTATTCTCAACTTCACTCTTGATTCATTTTATGTCGTTCAAGCCATTCAGTTTTCTGGAGAGCATGCCCGTGCCAAAGTTCAAATTCACGTCCAAGTATCCGACTTCCATTGTTCGGAAAACCAACATATTGAGTGGACGCAAAACTTGCTGCACATTGCGAAAAGACCAGTGCATTTGAAAAAACGTTTCTTGGAGGAAAATTAAATGGGAAAATGCCCTGAAGCATATGCAGCGTACATTGGCCTGCGTAACACACTGCTGTTTACACTGCATTTATACGTCATAGTCCACTGTCCCGATCTATCGTGCACGGCACTCTTTGTGTAAGATGCGACCGCGTCGGTATGTGCCGTTATGTGTGCACGCGTATCTAATTGCGTGTACCCGCGTAAACCCAAGAATACCACTAGTATAGACTCGTCTTCTAAGGCCCTCCTGCAGGCCATTTAATGGTATCAACAGGGCTTACTTTCGAATGCTTATGACAACAGGAACTAATGGTATTTCACCAGGGTGAGATTATACAAAACAAGTGTGGCATTAGAAAAGATTACTCAGAGGTCACATAAAGGAGTTTTTGACATTTTGATATTTAGGAAAAACAAATCAGATCAAGGTGATGTTCCCATGAGGTCCAACTTGTTTATCGTTACCACGAGTTAAATTATCTTAGTGTGTGCTTTAGTAACCACACCGCCAAAGTTGAATGCAAAATGACAAATTTAAAGCTTTCTCTGTCATTTACACACCCGGTGGTTTTGGTTGATAAAACTTTGTACTTTGAGACATGGCACTGTTTAAAGTCGTCTCTTAACCTGCGGTTCACAGTTACTGCTGAGTAGGCTCTCAAAGTTTTTTTCTTTAAAAAAAAAATCTATGATCTCTGTTGGTAAAGGATTGTTGCACGTATCATTCACATTTAAAGGATTCATGCGCCATGTAAGTTTGGGGAGAACCGGCGATCCATACTATGAAAATCTAAGGCTGACTGAGTTTGAAATAGGAGACGTCGAGGTAACAACAAAGAATAGTGTAATGTTGCATTTAAATAATGATAATAATAAATAAAGAAAAAAAAACTGTCAGAGCCGGCAATGAGCCGTGTCCTTCGTCTCTAAAGCTGTCATAAGAAAAGGGGACAGAAGGAAAGAATGACTGTAAGGTTTCTAGTTGTGACAAGGCATGTTTTACCCTCTTCCTTGCTTTAAGGCCTCTTGATTTGAGATGTTTCATTGACATACTCGTGCCTTTCGCAGTCATTCCAAAACTTTGAAAACAAACCAACAGAATTAAAGGCGGTTACAGTGTGGAGCCGCAAAATCGTAAAAGTACCCATCATACCAGTCCGGTTTCTCTTATCCTGTATCCCCCTCCTCAGGAATCTTTAGACGCCACAAATGTCCTATAATCACAGCTTTTTCCTGTTTTCTCTACTACTTTCGCCATGTTCAACTGAATATTTTTTTATATCTGTTTCGTCACCTGGCTGCAAACCAAAACCTTATCAGAATCGGATCTCGTGCTGTTTTTCCATATGACGAGACTACTTCAGTATTGAAGCACAAATACTCGGAATCTTATATTTTTATCTGGCAAACATGTTCAATTGCTGCTTTTTCTCCGACAAAAAGCATGAAGCTTACGCATACTGTTATCGCAAATATGCACACATAAAAATACAGCAAGTTGAGAGTGTCTTTATGTGGATACGGACGGTTTTCTTCTCTGGCGGCATCTGAAATCACAAATTTAATCTCACCTCTTTTATAACATTAAAATCGATCGTTCTGCGACCGTTGACGATCAAAGACCGATGACCTATATAATAGCTGTCTTGCTTCTACACGCACTATTGAGTGACAATTACGTTGTCGAAGTGTTCTCCAGCTAGTTAATGCCGTTGTCGCAACATGAATTTTAAAGTCTGAATACATTTGCTTACAATGTGACAGGCTGACCTTTTCTAGTTTTTATTTTTTCATGCCCATGCAGTACCGCCGTTGGGTGCATCAAATAACATTCATCTGGGTGCATCACCCAGCTTCAGTATCATCTGCTCTGTTTGGTCACACAATAATTTCTTTTTCTTTTCAATTTTTTCTTTTTCACAGCGGGGGAGGCATAGCTTTCCTGCACTGTTTGTACACATGACCAGAAAATAAACACACCAATAGACGTAGTGGTACGTGTTCCCTGAAGAGCAAAATGAAATGACACTGGGACATCCCCTTGAAGTGTCATGACTACCATAAAACACAACTGTTGATATGATGGGATGCAGTATTGTGCGACCCACAGTTAACAATCTTTAATCATTCAGCTCTTGCTAAACTTGGATAAACGTGGAAAATCACGGCCATGTTCATTTGTAAGAGCTAGGCCTTTTCCTTCAGTGATTATTTATCTCAAAGCAAAACTTATCTCATTGTTCCTTTACAACACCCTTGACGGTGGGTATTTTACCTGCCCTGTTTCTTCTCGACTTCGTGCAACGACCATTTTCGTATGTTGTTCGACTCCCAAGCAACTATCAGAACACGATCAGCCTGGTGTGTGTCTCATTTCCACCCACGACCTGTTTCCGGACATTACGGAAAATGAAAGAAGCAAAGCGCGACACAGGTGTGTAATGCGGGAATGACTTGATTCCCAGTGAATAAAACTGCGCCGTCACAATATCACAGAATTATATGAATCGGTGAAAACTTTCTGAGAAAATACACCAAGCTCGAGCATTAGCTTTAGCTCTTCGTTTGCAGACCTAATTTGCCGATTGCCTCATATATCATTATTATTATCCATCTCGCTTCGGTGAGCATGATATCTAATGTGGATTCTTCAAAATACCTAACTTTTTAAAACTGATAGAGCCATGAAAGAAAATAACTAACGCTAAATGTGACTGGAAACAACACAGATTTTCTACCAATTAAGTATAACTGACTAAGGTTTTAAAAAAAAAAAAAGTGCTCTAGTCTTGAATGAATACGAATGGTGGGAAAGACAAAATAAAGATAATGAAAACAAAATATAAAAAATTAATATTAATATATAACAATACTAACATCATCAACAAGCTATTCACCGTGTGAGTTAAGGGTATCCCATGAAATCGTTCAAGTGTCTCCGCACACCAAAGAACACCATTTTACCAGGCTTCCTCCAAGCCACGTGGGGAACAATTTCGAATATTATAGCCTCGCCTACAAATCCACCACACTGGCACCCTCTGTACTCCATGACTGAGGAAATGGACTGGAATTAAAAGCACGGCTTATAAGAAGTGGGAGGGGATCTCAGTGTGTAACAACGCGATGACACTACTTGAATTAATTTGCACAGCACAATAAAAGATTTCACAATTATATAATGCACTCCCTGAACAGCGCTTTTGGAATAGCTTTCACCATGCTAGTATATCCTTTGCCTTTCACGTTGGATAAAAAATCTTAGCCACTGACCACATTTTCGCCTCCCTCGCTAAACACTGTAAGTGAAGCACATGTGTGGTTCTTTTCTTGGCAAGCCTATCACACTAAGACCTATCTTTCAAGCCGTCCATATATCGAAGTTTATCCTACACCAAATACAAGCACAAAAATCCCTGATTTGTACTTCAACTTATCTCTACTGCACTTGATCAGAAAAGGAGTGTGTATAAAACAAGATCCACACAAGGAACGTGCTGATAAAACCAGACCTCGGCTTCCGTTGAGCACGTCTCATTCAAGCCAACTGAAAGAAAACTTATGGGCTGCTTTTTTACAAGCTTTGGTGCGCAAAAACGAAAATGAAAAAAAGGGGGTACGATATAAAAGGGGTAATGAAAAGAGAGGGGGGAAAAAAGACCCCTGACTCAAAGCGCATAAGAATCTACTGAGTAGACAATCACTCGATCATTCAATGGTGGGACAAGGTTGCCAGATGAAAAAAACAAAATTAAGCCAAATTTACGGTTAGAAAATGTAACACACACAAAAAAGGCCAAACTTACAATATCCAATGCCCCCACGATACTGACACAGTCACTTCGACACGACCTTACGAGCAAAAACTGTCTCGCTCATCTTTTTCTTAAGCCATTATACACTGTTTGTACACAGTGTAATTCTGCAGGAGTGGAAGTTGGTAACGTTTCCTGAAACTTGAAGGTCCGGGCAGCATTTGAGAAGACCACCAGTATAAAGACCTTTTAGCAGAAGCTGCATTCCATTTTAATTGCTGTGGCTTCCGCCCATACCAAAAACCTGCACAAAGTGTGGCATTCCTCACTCAAGCTGTCTATCATAAAAAAAAAAAAGTCTACCTTGTGACTTTGACTGCCCCACCTAGTATTTCAAGAGTAATTCCAGTTAATCTTCATTTCTACTTACAAAATGTCAAACAATAGTTTTTCTTTATCCTTAATATAAAATTCTTGGAACAGCTATTATACTTAAAGAAACTAATGAGATCTGTGCCGAAAAGTTATTACTAATTAAGATTTAAACAACAGCATCCACCCATACAGATTTACACACTTGTAATTTCGTGGTACACTGATGCTGACATTTAGTTTCTTTGCAGATTTTGCCTCACCTTCGACACCTTGAAGTGGAAATTTGTCTCCTCTGCTGTATTATTTTCACTGGCTGAGAACCTAGGTCTTATCTCCTGATGTTTTCTGCACGATTACTTCGGAAAAAGGCACATTCCTCCTTCGATATTGAAAAAAATGATCTCAGTACAATCATAATCCAACAACAGTGACAAAAATGTTCATCCCAAACAATGTTGGAAAACCTCAGATTGGCTTGAAGTAATCCAACCTGGCAAGCCTTTGGTTCGTCTCATGACAGGCTTACATTTTGGGCCCTCGGCCGTAGTGCGGCTAATAGATCACCGTAACGCTCGGCAGCGTACAGCGATTACTGCGCCATGTTAATGCTATTTGGGAAGTTTATCGAGTCACAGTGTAGCTTAAACCGGGAAGGGATGGTAAGATGCAGGCAGGGCACCAGATCTATACTGGAGTAGATCAAAGAAAATCAATATTAAAATAAATAAAAAGCAGCAATGTGTCCGCACACATTTCTGTCTCTTGCAGTCACAATAGTGACATTTCAGGTTTCGCAGACGCATTCTGGGACTATCAACGTAACAACGGCTGTGTTCTTTTCGCACAGTCTATCTTCCTTTATTTCTCTCCAAGAACGAAGAGGGGAAAGAAAAGACAATGGCACTAATGCAGGCGGGAAAAAAATTGCGGCGGGCATGAAAAAATGGAAAGTCATGTGAACCGACAAATAATAGAACTCCTCACCTCCCCAGCCAACTGAAGGTGCAAATGCCAAGGACAGAGATCCTAAAAAATATCTCAACACCTTCAGCCAACTGAATTATTGTACCAGGAGAAAATGTTCATTTGTCACTAGACAGCCAGAAAAATCTACATTCTTAGACGTTATGGATGCCACACATCTCACTCATAACTCAAGTCTTTGCCCATTCTTCCTCTGCACTCAAGGAACCACATAATTTACAAACACATTTGACAGCTTGTATGTTGGCTCACAGACATATGGCTATTACTTGAAACAAAATGGGCTATACTGACAATGACCATGTGTCTCAACCTGATCTTTCGACTGTGAGTGCTTGTTCAACATAGGGACCTTAGTGTGCCGGCCTGACTCTTTCGGTCCAGCGAAACCGAGATCAAAGAGCTCCTGAATTCGGCGATTTTGATCAAGCCTAATCCTTCCCTGTGGGTCAGAGTGAAATGTACTTTGCCTAGTCATTTCTTTAAAAAAAAATAAAAAATGTCATGCCTGGATTTTGAAGTGTGGATAAATTATGTCTGTTCCAAGTATGCAACAGACAGACTACAAACTTTAATATTTGTTTAGCTCTTCAGCAACTTACTCGTACATGTCGCGCGTCGCAATTTTCATGTTTTACCCATGAAGTGCCAAAAGCGCGCAGACTCAAGCAAATCGTATAGAGCCAAAATATTATGCTTCTGGAAAAATTGTAGTTTTTCACACTTTTATTTTGGCATTCTGTGCTCAAAATGTTTGTTTTTCTTTTTCCTGCTGCCATGTTTTAAAATTCAGATTAAAAATTAAAATTATTTTAATGTTTGCTTTCATGTACACCTGAGCACATCAACATTCTGCAACCGCCGATGCGAATGCAGCAGAAAGAGAGAGATTGAGAGAGAGAAAGAGAGAGAGGCGGGGAGATAATGAGCCAGGGGAAGAGAAACAAGGATTACAATATCATTTGCAATACGTCAAAGTAAGTACAGGAATGAATACAGCGTTCAATACGTCAATTTCAACCAAAAGGACTTGTGTTAATTTTGTGTCAATTTCTTTGGCACATTTCCTACCATGAACCATAATTGTACTTTCTGCTGTTTGATATTTTCCTCACATGCTTTTTATCCTGTGGTTACCCTGCCACTCTTCCTCTTCAATCCATTGTCTTTGCTCCACAAAACCCACGTCTACTTACGCCCCGCAAGATTGTAGCAGGTGTGAAAGACAAAGAGACAGAGATACAGAGAGAAATCAATGCTACAGGTCATGCTGAACATTGTCAAGAGGCTGCCATAGAATGTCACTTTATCTTTGGTACTTGTGTTTCAAGTATACTGTTTGCTTTTTTGTCACACCGATGTCGGTAGCGCCGCGGCACACAAATATATGAATCGTTCACCAGGTTAACATCTTCTGACGATCGTAATCAAAAGTAACGCCATACATTGTCGACAGAAATTTTTTTTTTTTTTTAAATTACCAATTACGGACAGAATAAATAATAACAAAGAGAAAGTAGAAGGCACTGATGAGGAAACAGTTTTTTGATATCATTCGTATCCACGTTCTAGATTACTACATGTATAAAATTTAGCATTGGTCAGTCCCTTCTCTACTGTTCTACAAGGACAATCCACAATCGAATAAGTTGGTATGGAATAGGCCTGCAGGACATCATGATATTACCATTTGTACAGTGTCAAGCTTGGCACAGACTGACTCGATACAGTTTCAGAATGGTGTAAAGACAGTTTACCGGAGTCTTTATCTTTTAGCTGGGAATGAGACAGAGCATGATGTTTTAATTTTCTAGTTCAGGTGAAACGGTACGCAAAAAGTTTGACTCTCATCTCACCTTCGCCCACTGTGCCGTATTCCAATTTATACTTACATAATTTAAGAAGCTGACATTGCTTCTTGTGGACATGATCTTCACTCTAAAAAAGCCATCCGTGGCATATCATCTTCGTATGTGTAATATTCCAAAACGTCGTCGTTCATCTTGCCTATCAACAATGTTCCCATTTCACAGGAAAGCATTTCAATGTTTCGGTGAGGAACAGACAGGCATGTGGCAAAACCGTCACTGCATATCGAAGGTATAGAGCAAAATTGTTGTACCTCCACTGATATGAATAATGGGAGCTTCCTCAGAAATACCACAATATTGGTGTCAATGATCTCAAACAATACTGCTTCTCTGTAACTTTGAACTGGTTAAATATAATGGAATAACGAAAAAATTGCAAGAAGCAGTTTGTCATTATTACAGTATTGCCATTATGAACCCCAATTCATATCATTGGAGATACAACAATTTTACTCTATACCCGCGATATATAATGTCAGAACCATTACAGATACCTCACTTTATGAGAATACAAATCTCACCACCATCAATGATAATGCAGCCCGTTTCTCAAACCACCAAAATCATATGGATAGACAACAAAGCGTCTCAGAAGAACGAGCAAATTTCACAGCAACAACACACGAAATGGCTGAGGATTGGAATTGAACTCGGAACAAAAACTTTTATTCAAACCAAAGTATTCATTACTAGCTGGCCCCGTTAACTCAGAGATTACATAAACGTGATTTTCAAAGTGATTTTCGCCCAGCGATGTGTAATGAGAGGCAAAGAAAGAACTTTCTTGTCATTCTTTTCGATTCTTCTCTACCTTTCTTTATTATGACTCAAGAACAAAATCGTAAATAAATAATTCTAAATAATAAATTTTCTCCATAGTGGATGTCTTCACGTAATTTATAGTCAAAGATTGCGCAGTACACAAAGTTTCATAGTTGTTGGTCATGTAGTAATCACGAAGTTTTAGGCGCTTACAGTCATGTTCACCCTCTCGCTCCATGGATGATTCGGAGCTACATGAACTTCGACAAGATCGCATTCTGAAAATCTGGTGTGCACGGACACGACATTTATGATCTCCAATATCCAGCGATAAAAAAAAAAAAATACCGGCATAACAATTAGGAAATTTTAATTATGGTTTGAAGGATTAAACAATACGCCAATGTTCAGTGCCCATTATTATCAACTATTTTAAGGATTAGAAAATAACCTAATTCTCAATTCTCATTCATCAGGCTGATGGTTTTTGTTTCCAGCTTTTTTGGGGGGGAGGGGGGATGGGGGGGGGGGATTTGGGGGGGGGGATGGGGTCAAGTCAAATAATAGAACAATATTAGATAATCAGCTAGGTGTAGCTTCTCAAAGAAACTTCAGCGAGCACGAATGCAGCTATGATAATACAAATTTACCAAAACATCCTTTCTAATTTCAAAGGACCTGTGAGAAAAACAAGCAATAAAAACTACCGAAGCTCAAAGGTAAAAAAAAAAGACCTTTCAAATATTAACTGCAAACGCATGCAAATAGTTCTTTACGTAGTTCTTCTTGTTTAGTTCCTTTTTCTTATTGTTATTAGCTCTCTTTGGGAACATAATTATACTTGCTGCCCGCGACGCACTTTAATACATAATAAATAACATATTATTATATCACTTATGAGCGCACCGAGTTCAAGTAGATAACAACAAAGCAAAATTATAGGATGCCCAAAATTTCTAATGGAGAAGACATCTCATTCATGATAACATAAGCAGCTTCCAAGTAGCAATCAGAACGCCAGGATGCTCAGATTCACCAATTGTAATAATTTATTACCACAGAATGGGGGAGGGGGGGGGGGGGCGCGAGAGAGAGAGCAAGAGACAGAGCTTCTTGAAAATGGCACAGAATTATTCCAATTGTTCAGAGCCTTAGTTGGCTGACTTACTAATATTTTACTTCCTTGTAAGCATTTATCCTACCGCAGTCCGTTTTGCCCTGTCACTCTGAGCAATGTCCTGTGAAGGTACAGCTGGAAAACTTGTATCCCACACCCCATTACATAGCAGTGTTCTATTCGCAATCTACCTGCTGGGGTGTGTCAATATTTTAGATGAGACCTGACGAAGACTACTTCACAAAGTTACTGGAGCTTCCTGAGTCATGGCACGTTCGTTACTCTTCGAAAATTTTGATGTCTTCTTTCATCCGTCGGTCAGGTGTGGAGCGACCGCGATAGGAAGAACGTCTGACGCAATAAAAAGAGAATAAATAATAAATCAACAAACTTATGTCAGTTTACTCACTCGCTTTCGGTACGGTTGTTCCTATTCCAGTTCCTAAAAATTCTGTTTCCTTCCAGATATGGCACTGTGGATGTCAGTAAGCCTCTTTTCTCATTAGTCTCCGATCAACGTCTTTGAGAGGAATGAAAGACAAAAGGGGAAAAAAGAGTGAAGGATTATTAATCAAAAATGGAAACACAAACACACACACACATCACACCACAACCCAACTCTCTAAAATTTTGCTGCAGCAGTCCAAATCTTACCAGTTTCGGGAACCGTGAAACACATGAATTAGGCCGAGGGAACATTATCCCTGGCATGAAGTGAAGAACAATGGGGTATGAAATAAACATTCTTTCATTCCACAATCCTCCCCTCCCCTTCATAATTATGCCCTGGGTGAAGACATCGACCTCAACGAAGTGGCCACTTTGCCTGCGTAGAAACTCCCTTCCCCCCCCCCCCCAAAAAAAACAACAACAACAACAACAACACACACACAACATACTTAAAGATATGACCGTTTAGGTCAACCTCTTCCAAGAATGCACTATCTCCCATTTCTTTAGCAGTCAGCGAAATCAAGTTGTTTCATCTCCCTACAGCAAATGTCTGCAGGTTTTCATTGATATTTCAACAAATGTCTAAGTAGATATTCCAAGAACAACCCTGTAACGTGTTTTCAGTATCCACAACAATCTACCGCCAGATTTTCCTTTAATACTTATTTAAAACCATCTTGCAATGTCAAAGGCAACTCTAGCGGGTTGAAAATGTAAATTATATAGCTGTTATTATATAGTGAACTGCTGACAATATTAGCACAATGAAACCTGGATCAGACTGTTACCGTACTGACGCAACCGCTCAGTTTTGTGACACTTCTTTTAGAGAAGAAAATACATTTCACTAATTTCACTCAGAGATCATACAGTTAACACACTGAGAAGTAAAAGTGAAAGGTTGGGGGGGGGGGGAGGGTCAGGGTTGCCTTAAGAGTATGAAAGCGCACATGACCGGGGAGAAGGGGGCGGGGGAGGGGGAGAGTATATGAGAAGCGTCCGTATGGCATTTCAACAATGGTAGTGAATTACCAAGTTCAGTTTTATTTTGATTTTTTTGCCTTTTGGTCCATTAAAAAAAAAATTATAATTTAAATAAAAATCGAATGTACACTCGTAGGCTAAATATCTATTGGACATTCGCCATTGTATGGGACGTATGCTCTTGCGAAGGGGAATGGGGGGCTTGAAACCAAGCGTATCAAAAGCGTACAGAATCGAACGTGAGTACTTTATGGATGCCCCCTAAATAACCTTTGACAAACTGTTTGACAGTGTCTTCTTCACCAGACACACACATTATAGCTTTGCGCACCTTAATATAAAAAACACTCCAGCTTGTATAAGGTAGAATGCGCATGACGTCACAGAGTTTTTGTTTTGTACTTCCGCCAAACAAGATGGCCGGTGGATCAGCTGATGAGTGTAACTTCGAGATGTCTCTAAGCAGTTAAAATGCCCGCTGGTTGCATTGCAATTGACTGTTGTGACAGGGGTGGAAAGGATGGATCCAAGCTGATCAGATTCCCTACCATCCGTGTAAACAAGAGAAAGGAAGTGAAAGAATTGACCGAACGTCTCACATGTGCGTATATACACACGTGTCATTGTTTACAGTGGTAAACTCGCCGCCGAATGTTTCGCGACGCCTTAAGTCGGTGCGGACAGACAAGATGGTGGATATGCGCATTCTACCTATATAAGAAGAAAAATAGTGGCAGGAGTATCACTGTGGTGCAATTTTATCCCCTTTTTTCGGCTCGACACTACAGCCGACATAAAAGTTCCAAAAATTATAAAATTAATGTTCTCATGTGTCAACTAATTTAACCAACTCTCTTTTGTATCGACCTGTTGCGTTTATTCAAGTTTCAGGCATATTTGAAAAAAAAAAAAAAAGGTTGTAAAAATAATCTCTTGTTATGCTCCCTTTGGTAAAACCCACCGCATGGGGAGGCTGTATTCACTATTTGACAAGCGTTCGTTTAGTGCGTGATGCCCTGGCGCTCATGAGATCTGAATATATCTCTAAAAAAAATTAATTGGGTAAAATTGGACGGTTGTATTCTATAGCTCAAAAAACTACTGAACGTAGAGCCATGAAAAAATTACTGAAAGTAGTTTAAAGACTGAGCAAGGTTTGTATCAATTCATTTTAAGGATGCAACAACCTTAAAAATGTAGAAAAATAGAAAACAAAATGGGCCGTTCGAGGTTTTCCGATTCGTCATTTTTTACAGCTCAGACAGGGCCGAGTGTAGTAAGATATTTTGGTAACTCGAAACTTTGGTCACCTAAGGCTCAGGAACCGCATCACACTCAGGCTTCAACCTTTGCACAACAGCATACTATCAATGCGAAATTAACATGGGCTATATTAGAAATTATGAAATGTTTAGGCTTCTACGTTTCATTTTTCATTGTTTCGGCATCATTTAGATCTATTTCGAGTCATGGTTCGCCATTTTAAGGTTTCGTTATCACTTCCTGCGATGTGTTCACTATCAAACACACTAACCCGTGCGCAAATCATGCTATTGTACGGGACGCGCAGGGTGTCAACTCACAAAGGCAGAGCAGTAAGACTTAATTAAAAACAAACAAACAAAAATAAAATAAACAAATGGGAACAGGCAAGATGAAGCAGGTTGATAATAACCACCCAGAACTGAAACTAAATATTCAAACCGATTTATCCCGGGCAGGGCCGGAGACCTCAGCTAGTCTATATATATATATATATAAATAATTTTATGTCTACAAAATGATCTTTCCGAAATGTTAATACTACGTCCAAAACCCACTTTTGAGTATGCACTCACACTCATCATGCTATTAACTAAAATACATTAAAAAAAAAAACACAAAACAACCCTTTGGTATCAACAGACAAAAAAAACAAAAAAACACCTGAAATTTAACATGAAGACATCAAATGTGGCTGTGTACCGAATAGGCCATGTAAGGGCACACATCAGTTGCGACCGAAGAATAGTCCGCAAAATGAGCAAACAACTGAACAATTAATTCGCCAGAGGGTATTGGGCAAAATGCTTGACTTTTCCATCGCCTATCACGGCTGTATGTTAGCAAAGAAAAAAATCGTGCTTTCCACTAAGATTTCTAACTTTTGCCCATGGGATGGAAAGGCGGACAAATTTTGGCGGCGAAATCACCATTGACAGATTTCACATTTTAAGGAATCCGTCAAAGTAAAAGTATCATGAAATGAAAACGAATGCCATTTACTGCGAATAACACTGAATACTGAATGACAAAATTAACGCCCTTTCTCTCTAGCCTGAGATCGGCCGTAACAGGTCTTATTACATTCATTTCTGACCTTCCACTTTCGACGAAATCCCACGTGTGTGTTCAAAATTTCAAAAAAAAAAAAAAAACGGTTCCTGCGCGTAAACTGACCCATTCGTTAGTTCAAGAGACTGCAAGATACTCTTACTGGCTTTGGTAACATTATAAAAGCATTCCTTTTACAAACCGGTACCAATTTGGACAAACAAAAAATGACCATCATCCCGTTCCCCCAACGTTGGTGGAACGGTCGAGTCCATTTAGAGAAAATAAAACTGTTGAGTGAAGACTGCACTATAATAATCTAACAGTATCCCTGTAGCGTCCCACTAGTAGGACGATCGATATTTTCTCATCCCCCCGCTTGGCGAGTCTCACTCGGCGACCTTCCTCCCCCCTCTCGCCAGCAAGGCCGGTATTTTTCTTTGATGTGGTTTGTTTGTTTCACTGTAGAATGTCTAGAAAATCTAGAAGGTACGGCAGTGTCCGAGATTACGCTAGGTCGACCTTGAGTGATGTAATTCTGTGACGTGTCTGTGTACGATTGGGTGGCTGGTATGTGTCCCGAACGATCTAGGTCTGTCTCGCGCTTATGGGGCGGTTAAGCCGCTTCCTGAACGTTCCTGGACAGAATATATATAAGGAGGGCCAGGCGAGTAGGATAGTGTGTGCAAATCGTGGGTGAAAATCGTAAGGTGCAAATCGTAGGTGTGTAAATCCAGTTGTAGTAGAAGTGTAGTGCCTTCCCTGATAGGTGTAAGTAACTTGTGGATATCAGCTCGTGTTTACAGTTATTAAAGTTAGTGTTAATTGTTCATCGGATCCTGTTATTTATTTCTACAACAGTTCGAGACAGTTTCGTTTTTAAGGGGTAGACGATCAGTTCATCTGACTCTCCCCATCATAACGTGCTGAAATTTGCATCAACTGTTACATATTGGGGGCTCGTCCGGGATCCGATTAGATCAGAACAGATTCAATTCAGACCATCGACGTGTTTCTAAAGTACAGTAAATTGTGTAAAGATCATCGAGGATATCCACAATATGTCAGAGGCTATTGGAAGGCTTGGCCCGGAAGCAGACGCCTTGGAGCTCACTGGGAAGGAGAGACAGGACTACATCCGCGAAGGCCTAAGGGAGGAAAGAGAGAGGCAAGAGCGCATGGAGCAACTGAAGATAGAGGCTCAACGAGAGGCTCATGAGAAGGAGGCTCAACGACAGGCTCATGAGAAGGAGGCTCAACGACAGGCTCAGGAGAAGGAGGCGGAACGACAGGCTCAGCTGCAAAGAGAAAAGATGAACCACGAGCTGGAGATGGAGAGGATCCGCCATCAGCGTGGAGGCGAGTCGACGCAGGGGACCAGCGACCACGCCAGTTCCAAGAGACCCAAGCTACCTGCATTTCAGGATGGGAAGGACGACCTTGATTGCTGGCTACTTCGTTTTGAGAGGTTTGCCGAGACAGCGGACTGGCCCAGATCCACCTGGACGACATCACTGTCTGCCCTGCTGACTGGGAGAGCCCTGGAGTGCTTCTGTCGATTGCCGATTGATGAGGCCAAGGACTACGACAAAGTCAAGGAAGCTTTGCAGAAGAGGTATAACCTGTCAGAGGACGGTTACAGACTCATGTTCAGACAAGGTAAGCCTGAAGATGGAGAAGATGTCGGGATGTTTCTTACTAGGATCAAGACTTACCTAGAGAGGTGGATAAAGCTATCAAAGACGGAGAAGACCTACGAAGGAGTGAGGGACCTGTTCGTTAGAGAGCAGTTTATGGATGTTTGCCCACCAGACCTTGCGACCCATGTGAGGGAGAGGAAGCCAAAGACGCTACAGGACGTCGCAGACTCGGCGGAGGCGTTCCTGGTAGCGAGGAACCGGACACTCAGAGGGAGCGCCAGACTGCAAAGCCGGCCAGTGCGACGGAGACCCAACGGAGACAGAAGTCTACAGGTCTGTTATAGGTGCCAGAGGCCGGGACACAAGGCGAGGGAGTGTCGTGCAAGGACAAACGGCAAAGGTGAGTTGAAATGTTACCTTTGTGGAAAGCCAGGCCACGTTCGGAGAATGTGTCCAGCCCAGAAGGATACGGGGCGAGGCAAGCCGAACAAGGCGGCGGCGGCCGTAATTATAGCGGCGGACGAGTCGTCGAGACAGGATGCGACGACGGCTGACACCAGCATCAACGTTCAAGCGGTAATGAAGGACGGGAAGCTCCAGTTAGCGGTGCCTGTTACGTGCGGAGGATGCAGTGACGGAAGGACCGTGGAGAAGCTGAAGTTACCAGTGATGAAGGGCTTGATTGGAAATCGAGCAGTAGATGTCCTAAGAGATACCGGCTGTGAAGGTGTAGTGGTGCGGCGATCACTGGTGGACGACGGACAGCTCACCGGTGGGAAGAAACTCATCGCGAGGATCGATAACTCCTTGCTAGCGGCGGAGGAAGCCATCATCGACGTGAGAACGCCTTACCTGACGGGCAGAGTGACGGCACTGTGTCTCCCGGAGACCATCTGCGACCTAGTAGTCGGGAACGTGGACGGAGCGAAGGACCCGTACGACCCTGATACTGAGGTGATGGTAGGAGCGGTGACCACGAGGGCCCAGGAAAAGAGGAAGGACCAGTCTACGTCGCTGAAGGTGCCGAGGGCAGAACGGCACGCGGGAGTGGATAGGAAGGAACTCATCCGACTCCAGGAAGAAGACGAAGACCTCAAGAACTTGGGGCAGAAGAAAATTCCGACCAACAGAGGCAACAAATCCGTACACTTCGAGAGACACGGGGGTGTACTGTACCGGATTTATAGGGACATAAGACAGGCTACGATTACAAGACAAGTGGTACTACCCGAGAAACTGAGGGAGTATGTACTGAGCGTTGCCCATGATTCTATCGTCGGAGGACATCTCGGCGTGAAGAAAACGAAGGACAGGGTGATGAGCAACTTTTACTGGCCTGGTATTGAAGGTGACGTCGCGAGATACTGCCGCTCATGTGACATCTGCCAGAGAACAGTGAACAAGGGAGCGACTCCTAAGGTGCATTTGCAGAGTATGCCAGTGGTAGACATCCCATTTAGGAGAGTGGCCGTGGACCTGGTAGGACCTATTGACCCCCCAAGTGAAGGCGGACATCGGTATATCCTGGTATACGTAGACTACGCTACTCGTTACCCTGAAGCGACCCCCTTGAAGAAGATTGACGCGGAGACAGTAGCAGAAGCCTTAGTAAATATCTACAGCCGTTTGGGTGTGCCCGAGGAGATCTTATCTGATCAAGGGACTCAATTCATGTCGGACGTCATGAAGGAAACGAACAGACTACTGGGAATTCGACAGTCGACCACCACAGTCTACCACCCTATGTGCAACGGGCTGGTGGAGCGATTTAACGGCACACTGAAGAAGACCCTGAGGCGACTGTGCGCGGAGCAACCTAAGCAGTGGCACCGATACATTAACCCGCTGCTCTTCGCGTATCGTGAAGTTCCCCAAGAATCGACAAAGTTCGCCCCATTCGAGTTGCTGTATGGAAGAACGGTGAGGGGACCGATGCACATCTTGCGAAAATTATGGACCAAGGACGTAGAGGAGCCGGAGACAAAGACCAGTTACCAGTACGTCATGGAACTACGCGAGCGGCTGGAGGACACGTGGAAGTTAGCGACGGAAGAGCTCTCAAAGGCACAAGGTAGACAGAAAACCTACTACGACCGGAAGGCTCGAGAGAGGAAGTTCCGCCCTGGCGACGAAGTTTTAGTACTGCTGCCGACAAACGCCAACAAGCTCTTAGTCCAGTGGAAGGGACCATACAAGGTAGTCTCGGTTGTCGGTGTCAACGACTACAAAGTCAAGATGGGTGTGAAAGAGAAGACATTGCACGCTAACCTTCTCAAGAGGTATATCCCCAGGACTACACCAGCGACGACGCAAGCAGCAGCAGCGGCAATGGGACCGGCATCTGTCGTGAACGAGATGTGTGAGATGAACGACGGCAGGAGCGACACCACACCTGGAGATGTCGACGCTATGATGGACGACGACGGTGATGGTTCTGGGACTGTGCTGGCAGAGGACGACGTGATGGACGAGAGTCAACCTGTGGAGTCAGCTGGCATGACAGTCATCGAGGACTGTGACCTGGAAGGCGACAACGGTGGAATGACGGAGGACCTTGCCGACCTAGGGAGCTGGGACCAGAAGGAAGGCTCCGAAGATGTCCAATATGGAACGCAGCTGTCGCCGGAACAACGTCAACAACTCGGCGACGTGGTGAAGGAGTATCAACGCATCTTCACCAATCTCCCCGGATGCTGCCAGTTAGGCGAACATCGCATCGACCTGACATCAGAGGTACCTGTTCGGCAACGACCATATCCGGTGCCCTATGCTATGCGCGACTCCTTGAAGGAGGAGCTCAGTACCATGGAAAGGTTGGGCATCATACGCAGGAGCTCATCAGCTTATGCTTCACCGGTTGTTGTCGTCAAGAAGAAGGATGGATCCAATCGAGTCTGCATCGACTACAGGAGGCTGAACAAGATCACTGTGTTCGACCCTCATCCGACAGCAGCCCCATCGGAGGTGTTCCAGAGTCTGTCGAGAGGAAGAATATTCTCTCGGATCGACTTGAGCAAGGGATACTGGCAAGTGCGAGTCCTGGAACAAGACATTCCCAAGACAGCGTTCGTCACCATGGGCGAACATTACGAATTCACCCGGATGCCCTTCGGGATGATGAACTCAGGAGCTACACTGAACAGGATCGTGAAGCCATTGATCCAGGGACTGAACAATGTGACAGCGTATGTGGACGACCTGCTGATCCATACAGAGACATTCGACGAGCATGTGAAGGCTCTCAAGGAATTGCTGCAGAGGATGGACCAAGCTGGATTAACTGCAAGACCATCCAAGTGCCTGATTGGAACGTCTGAAGTGGACTTTGTTGGACACTCAGTGGGAAAGGGTATGATTGGCTTGTTAGAAGGAAATGTGTGTAAGGTGCGGGAGGCACCCAGACCCACCACTAAAAAGGAGGTGAAAGCATTTTTAGGACTGGTGGGATACTACCAAGAATTTGTACCTAACTTTGCAGCGATTGCAGCACCACTGTCTGATCTGCTTAGAAAGGGTCAGCCCAATGTAGTTCAGTGGGAAGAAGTTCAGGAGAAAGCGTACACTTCTTTGAAGAATGCCATTGTTTCCAAACCCGTGTTATGTTTGCCAGATTTTTCAAAAGAATTTGTTCTAGCAACTGATGCATCAGATCGCGGGTTGGGTGCTGCTCTTATGCAGGAATATGAGGGAAAGTTGTATCCTGTGGCATATGCCAGTCGTAAGCTATTGCCTCGTGAGACGAAATATTCAGTCTCAGAGCGAGAATGCCTAGCCATCGTTTGGGCCGTAAAGAAGTTTACTTTGTATTTGTATGGTAAGGAGTTTGTGCTCCAGACTGACCATAGGTCATTAGAGTATTTGAATTCTGCCAGATTTGACAGCCCAAAGCTATTACGATGGAGTCTATTTTTACAGTCATATCGATTCAGGATTAGGTATGTCAAGGGCAAGGAAAATGTCGGCGCCGACTTCCTAAGTAGAGTGTTTTGAATAGTACAAGTTCAGTGAGATGTATTGTAACCCAGAGTTTTGCCTGTTGGATATGTTTCTGGGATGACTGTATTGTACTGTAATGTATATCTGACTGAGTATTGAATTATTGGCCGGCAGAGAGCCACTATGTATTAGTCATATTTTGATGTTTTCATTATTTGTTACCAATGGGACAATGTAATTTTTGAAGACTGTAACCCAAATGGGAACTGCGAGCAAGCAGAGATTTTGTACGTTGCATTGATGTAATTTACGAGTGGCCTAAGCTTGGGCAGTATCGGTATTGCTTTGTTATAATTTGTTTGATCTGATATGATGAAGTTAGACCCTGATCAGTGGTCGATATGTGTTGGTATTTTTGCCATTGTATCTATGAGTTTATGCATTTGGTTTTTAGGACAATCATTGTTATGCATAACGTTTATGTGCTATGGTTCGTGCACGAAGCATTTTGTACTCGGTGGCCATCGTTTCACCATGGTATGATTTTTAATAGTATCATTGACCATCGTTTCACCACAGTGGTGGTATTGTATTGTTTATAATAGTAGGTCTACTGTTGACCATGGTTTTGTAATGGTACTGTAATGATATTGTAATGAGATTGTATTAGTGTTATAAAGACAATATGGTTATTGTATTGTACTTAGGATATTGGGAAGACACCTAGTACATTATTAGCAATGGCTATTGTAAGATTGGAGATGATAAGTATTCTATGATAGTGTAGACGCTTTATGGTGTAGATAGTTGAAGAATGTTCAACTTAAATTGGGGAGTTGTGTAGCGTCCCACTAGTAGGACGATCGATATTTTCTCACCCCCCTCTTGGCGAGTCTCACTCGGCGACCTTCCTCCCCCCTCTCGCCAGCAAGGCCGGTATTTTTCTTTGATGTGGTTTGTTTGTTTCACTGTAGAATGTCTAGAAAATCTAGAAGGTACGGCAGTGTCCGAGATTACGCTAGGTCGACCTTGAGTGATGTAATTCTGTGACGTGTCTGTGTACGATTGGGTGGCTGGTATGTGTCCCGAACGATCTAGGTCTGTCTCGCGCTTATGGGGCGGTTAAGCCGCTTCCTGAACGTTCCTGGACAGAATATATATAAGGAGGGCCAGGCGAGTAGGATAGTGTGTGCAAATCGTGGGTGAAAATCGTAAGGTGCAAATCGTAGGTGTGTAAATCCAGTTGTAGTAGAAGTGTAGTGCCTTCCCTGATAGGTGTAAGTAACTTGTGGATATCAGCTCGTGTTTACAGTTATTAAAGTTAGTGTTAATTGTTCATCGGATCCTGTTATTTATTTCTACAACAGTTCGAGACAGTTTCGTTTTTAAGGGGTAGACGATCAGTTCATCTGACTCTCCCCATCATAACGTGCTGAAATTTACATCAACTGTTACAATCCCACATAATTATAGTGTAATATGCAGATAAACACAGTCAATCTGGCCTACACGTTTCATTATTTTATCAGGTATGCACCCCAAATTATAAATATGTCAGGATGCCTCGTCACGTTCAAGTGTGTAATGTGCGTACAGTTTTAAACGCCACACCACGAACTCTAAAAATGGTGGACCTTGACCAGTCAAATGCCAGACTCCACCGTCATGATGTTATCTTTAAAAAAAAAAAAAAAAAAACAAAGGTAAGAAAGGAGATGCAAATTTCTATGTGGTAAGAAAAGACATTGAATGGATTCATTCCCGGTGCTTTTATGTTGGCCTTTGTCTTATGAAACATAGTCATGGATCCATGGATAATTAATCCAGGCAATTTGTCAACCAGTCCAAATCCTTCCCAGACCACAACGACAGAGATTTTTTAAAAAAGGCTGGTAATAGTCTGAGGCTCCATTGGTCAGTATTTTTACTCCTAAATTACTGGGAACAATTTGTATTTCCTGACGTGGCCTGAGCAAAAATTAATTAATAATTGTAACTGTTAAATAAATAACAACAATGGTGATATTGATAGTAATGATGGGCGCGGAAAAGACGATACTGTACCAATCATTGCACGGCTAAATGAAAGTAAATGATAATTTTGTCCTTCAGCAGCTGCCCCAAGAAAAAGATCGCATAACTTCTCAGTCTCACATTATTTTGTGCACAATGTATAGTCAGTAATTCGATGTCTGTATGCATGGTATTATTAGTATTAATTCTGCAGTTCCAAGACTATGGTGGAAAATCGTTTCATTTTTGCCCATATAAAATCATGGGACAAATAACTTCGTCCACGATGTCGCTGGACCATATACTATAAAGGATGTTGATCACATATTTTTTCACTCACGAAGGAGGACTAGAAATGCTTAGCCCATGCTCTATTGGACCGTGAGCTCAAGAGCCCAACATTCCGGGGTGAAAACTGGTCCTCTGACTACGTATTCGATGACGTATATCATGCATCTCCTTAACGTAACCCTTTTTCATATTTCAGATTGATTTATGGAGGAAGTCTGCCCCCTCTGATGTTGTTTTAAATGTTCACTTGCCAACAACGATACACAATGATATCGGTTTCCGGTATGCATGCAGAACGCAGTCAACATGTCAATTCACTGTAGGACACCTGATCGACATTACAGCAGTGCAAATAAGTTATCGTAAAAAAACTAAAATATTTCGTCAAAATAGTAATCTACGAGAGAAATTCTTTTTTTGTTGAGGTCAAATTAAAATCAAGTAATGGAATTTAACTTCTTTAGGTAGGGGGGTATATTATGTTCAGGGCGTGCAGCGTTCAGTCAGTTATCACTTTGACATAAACTATTAATTTTGTAAATCATTAGCGCTACTCACAATATTCGAATTAAGGCTGATGGCGCACTTATTCACGTCTGTTTTGTTTCCGTTTAAGTTTGACATAATGGACTATGGAGTTCAATCTGACCTGGTGCACTGGCCAAACCGAAGCCAGTCTATCTCACTAGTTCCCGCGCGTGAAAATTGTCTTGAGTCAGCTGGCGGCAAGGGAGACCTCGCGTTCTGAGTTAGAACAGACGCAAAACACGCGCGCCACCAGCCTTAATCTCTAGTTGCCTCTTTTACTTTTCATCTACCAACACTTTCTGGCTATTAATTTGACTGCTAATTTACAAAACAATTGCTACTGCTTTGACCACGCGTTTGCTTCCACAGTAACCACACAAATGTGCGGCCTTAAATTAGTGTGCATTATATAACGAATATTATTAACACAATACCAAAGTCAATAACCGCTGCAATTAATACATGAACTGTTCAAGGACAGGTGTTACCGCAGACGCTACAGACTAGAATAGAAATGAAAAGTTGGAAAATTTAGCTACTTCGTTCGAGTGAGCTACTGATAAGGCATCTCCATACAACGTAAAGACTCGTTTAAAGCTTCGCGATAATAATTGTGTATTGTATTAATCATAACCGCGTTATGTATCTTTCATATTTTTTCTAGATGGTGCACTTTTTTTTTTCTCACTACCAGTTATAGGCAAGCCGGTTCTACATGTTAGCATTTTATACCAAGGCAGCCCCACCGCATCTATTAGATTTACGTCGAATGCCCGAGAAGTTGGAGAAAATTAGAATTACCCGGACAGATACAAAATTCGAAATGTTAACCCAAAACTCATTACTTGGAAAATTAAAAAAAATAAACAAATAAATAAAATTTGGAAGCACAAGAAATCATCGAACATAATTATGCTCCCCATCTACTATGCCAGAAATAAACGCTGCCGTCACTTTAGATGCAGTGGCAAGAATGGAGCTTTAAAGACAGTATAAATTAAGTGCATAATTATGTTTAGTGGTCTTCAGAGGCACTTTATTTTCCAAAGATAGAGCACGGCATTCGTTATCACTTACGAGCATGGGCCATGGGTGACCAACCGACTACATATCAGAATTCGTAGGCAGGCAAGCCAAATGATGCCTTATAATTCATGTTTTTCTTTCACACCGCTTACAAGTTTTCAACGGCCATATCCTCGTACTTCATAATAATGAAAAGAAAAGATTGTGTTTTTCTTTTCACACAACGACATATATTAGAATATGGTCATGGTTCAAACGGGTATAGTGAATGCCATGTTGAATCCATAATATGACATCCATCTGGTTAAGCACATTCATAACTAAATCCCTCATCATATTAATTTTGTAGGCAGGTCATTTTCAGCCTGTCTGTCGATCTGTCGTAGTCGAAAACCCTACAACTAAACTTCAACCCTGAATTATGTGGAGTGCACAGCGTACCTTCCACATCTTCAAACCACTAAACTTTAGAAGCTTATCTTGATCATGTGCCAACCTGTTGCATGATTTGCAGGCCTACTTGCATAACACGCTGTCACTTCTATATTGTTCGTAAACCAAATCTGTCAATTTTCAAATGGTGAGGCCTTTGCCTTGAACAGGTAGTGCACACCTGCGTTCTAAGACCGAGCAATACAGTATACGGCTATTATTGCGATTGGCTACGGTGTATACCGGGACTTGCATTCATTTCAGAATTACATTATCATTATTCTATACAATGGAGGCAAGAGCGCTTTATAGAGACCGATGTAAAGCTGTCAAAATCGGCCGGTGTTTAGTGCGTGAAATGCTCTTTGACCACGTACACTTGTGTTACGCTTTGGACGGAAGGAAACTGAAAAGCGCTGATTCCAGACAACACTCAGTAGTTTGCCTTTCAACTCACCCAAGAGCTAGATTTTCTGCATAAGGACATCAGTATCACAAGGAATCATACAGACTCTCAAAATTTGTTGCACTGATAAGTGGCTGCTGTGATCCTCTATGTTTGTGTGATAACATCACATTTACACGTTGAAAAATCACATAAAATGGAACAGTGGATAAACCCACCTCCCATTTTGTAGAACCAATGCGCAACAATAATATCCTGTAACCTAATACATAACTGAGCTAACGAGACAGACTATTGGCAGGGCAACTATACACGTCAGTAACTTTATTAATATCCTTTCAATTTCCCTAAATATTGTAGGACTCATGAAATAAAATAAGTCACTGTGGCATGATATCATTAGCGAAACATACGCCAGCCACGACAATATTTCCAAGACGCAGTTTGACTTTACACCGTCTTTCATTCAAAAATTTTAATACGTACGAATGTGCGTAAAGGACCCTTTTGCTGGCGGTCCAATAAAAAGCTGCGGCGGTGACCCCTGACAAGGTCACCTTTAGGGTGAAGTGGCAAGTTAAGCTTGCAGTAGTAAAGACTGAATGGGATGTGTCCGATGTTGTCATTTCCATTCTCCGGGCATTATGGTCTTCTTACAAGAGTAGTGCTTTTATCAATCTCGTGTATGTCAGTAATAATGGGGGCTGATATTTCAGTCTCGGCGTCCATGAAGATGAGGGACTCTGGGGGTGGGTTTGTGTGGCAAGGAAAAAGGAATGTAAATGTTGTAGGAACAGTGCCGAATTTAGACATTGCTAAATAAGCCACAGCCAAACAATCCGCACAGACCTCACAAATCTTCAGTTCTTTTTACTCTCTTTTTTTTAGAAAATTAATTCTTAACTAATGTAAGAAATAGTTTAACTAACATTTTAAACCCATTAAAACAATTTCATTCCCCCCACCCCCCCCCCCCCCTTGTATGTGCCTTACTATTAAATAATTAAAAGTAATAAAAGTCATAATATTGTGTTTTCCATTTGTGTGTGTGTGTTTGGGGTGGGGTTGGGGGGGGGGGTGTTGTCTTACTGTATGCACCTTTTGCGGGGCCTACTGGTGGAACTAACAAGATTCTTCAGAGCTGTATATACCACAGGGCTTCACCAAGTCCAAATCATTCACCATTAGAAAACAAAGAATACATATTACATATGGCCTGGTTTGTTATCAACGTGCAAAAGCAAAGGGAAGTTTGTGATTTCACTAAAATTTGATAAATGTTTCTTTAAAAAAAACAAAGCATAGATAATAAGTGACCGATTTCCCTGTAAATAAAATTCAAAGTCCAATGTGTTTATTATGAAACGCTATTCTACCATCGTGATGTGACCGACCTTTTAACTCGAAGTGTTATCTTAAAAGATCAATATTTCGTGCACGTCTCATCATAAAAAGTTTTTGTTTGTAATGGAAAAGGTATTGACCCTGGACCATAATATTAGTCATACTATGCCTTTTAGGTGAGACTATTATCATTCACATAATGCGTTGTTTTTAGCCTTTCAGGATGATTTTATTGTGATCGTGTATCTCTCCTGTCACAGTCCATTACCTTAGTTAGTAAATATGAATGTCAGTGTCAGTAATGACCTGCCACATGACTAAATTTCATATGTGCAGATTTGGAACTTGAACCAGCTAGTCAGAAATACAATTATATGTATTTTTGTAAAACATTATATCAAATCTTCGGCACAAAACAATGTTGATTTTTTTCCCATCACCATGGAATTGTAAAGGCCTTGTTGTTATTTGAGCACAGAAACCGCCGATTCTTTCTTCTGCAGAATTCATTTCACTGTACTATAATTATGATTTTAACTATTTCAGTAAGTAGAGACAAAAAAACAACAACACCCATGCTGTGAAATATTTAGTAACCTGCTAAATGTGCACACTCATTACTTAGTCAAATCTGTAATCGTTAGTGAGCCGAAATGTTTTTAAAATGGCTTGACTGAGATACTAATGCATGAATATGTGATGGAATGTTCACACATCCAATTCCTTGCAAATCCAGGTATAAAGTGTTCCATATCCCTATGCCACAAGCTGAACCCTAATTCAAATCCTGACGGGTCTTACCCTTCCCTGGTCCGCTATCCAGCATTGTCCACACCGCATACTCTTGCCCTCAAAACAAATCCCCACTCCAAATTCTCATGGGCTGGCCGTTGCGGGTTTTATGAATGACTGAATAAATGAGGACCAGACTGAATGAATGAAAGTAAAATGACTTACACTGCAGGGGGTGGCCCTTGCCTGTGGCACAAGAGAAAACAATTAACCAGACATGTCAGAATAACGGGGAGCTGACAAGTGCCACGAGGACTTGGGCAGTCCGTGCCGTTCACCTCTCATGGCAGACCTTATCTCCCCTAGTGGACTGCATGACACGATTTCATACAATACTTTGTTATATATCTGGTTATACTACAGCAAATAATATGCCACAGGATGACCCCTCTCCCCACCTCCCCTTCTGGGATCTGGATGATATTTTTTATATAGGTTAGAGGTGTCGCCGATAAAGATGGGGGAAACGACGGGGTGAGGTGGGGGATGATGTCACGGTACTGAATGATGATTGCTTCGTGGGACTTAATCATTTCAATAACATTTTGTTGATTATATTCAATGTACAATATAATGCCCTATAGGTAGCAATAAGCAGAAAGCAGTGGACGATCGAGTCATTTCAATAACATTTTGTTGATTATATTCAATGTACAATATAATGCCCTATAGGTAGCAATAAGCAGAAAGCAGTGGACGATCGAGTGCATCGTTGTTGTTTTTTTTAGTCAATGTTTGTTTTACTTTACATGTTGCTCGTGTTTGGAATCGGCCGCCAAGGGGCCTATACATGTAATAAGCTTGAACTTGAACTTAAACTTAATCTTTCACGTGTCTTCTAACTTTTCGAAATACAATCTGTACATTTCATTCAAACATCGACCCACCACATTGGAATGGTTGGTGAGGACGGACAATGTACGAAATTTAAAAACATACACACAAACAAACAAACAAACAAGAAAGAGAACAAGGAAAAAAAATGGAAATTACTAAAAGCGAAAAAAAAAAAAAGAAAAGAAAAAGCACAGACTGCATTTCGATTGCACCAAAACCCGGTGCACGTACTTTATGGATGGCCCCAGATCTTATCTTGTGCAATTTTGTTCTTCCTGTAACAAAAGTACGGGTATATGTGCACTGGATGCTTGTGCAAATGTAAATTTGAATTTGTTTCAAAACAATTTTGGCACAACCTATCTTTCATGGTTAATAAGACTGTACCGACATGTTTCAATTCAATACAGGAATGATTGTTTTCAACGAAGTAGCAATGCAAACGAAGCTCAAAACCGGCAACTTGCAGACAAAATTAACACACACGACAAAAATTGTTCTTGTGCCCTTATTTCTTGACCACCTGAATGCAAAAACATTGTATCGATGGAAAACTGAACAAATGTACTTTTCAACAATATAAAATGTAGGCGTACTCGTGTTAAGGTAATTAGTTAATATTTCGTTGTGTAAATTTGAACAACTTTGTTCTCTTTGCTGTTCCATTAGATAAAATATCCATTTCTTTAGGTAACTAACCTTTAGTGCACCCATTAATTTCTTCTGTGCGCTAGTTGTAAGAAGTCTGTTTGCGCACAAATCACCACAAGTGCCCTAATTTCAGTTAGAAGGTACCAAGACTGTCCACCACGAGAAAACGGGTGTAGTAAAAAGATAGTGACAGAAAGGGAAGAAAATAATGGAGCTATAGCAGGGTTAAAGGAGGAAACAAAATTAAAGTCTTCTTGACTATGAATACAAAACACACTCTCACACACACACACATGCACACACAAACACACATGCACGGTGCAGTACAGAGGTACGACAGAAAAACACTGTCGGCGATTCTCGTCTTCCCCTTCCCACGCCACTAAATTTTTTCCCTTCATTTTCTTCTTTTGTTAAATAGACCCAATCTTATTGCTCTCACCGAAGCTGTCGCATGAAATCGACCTCGGCGAAATGCAGTTACTTGTAATTAAACTCTGCAAGACGTACGTAAACTTAACCCTTTTGGTGACTCATAATTATTATTCAGGACCAGGCGAAAACAGATCGACTATGATCTAATAATTATGCAAAGGTTTTCCTAAGTGCCGAACTTACATGTGGAATTAAATTTGTGGGAGCACGTGATAAAGTGGCGGAGGAGAAACGGTGTGAAGGGAGAAGATGAATAATAGTTCATTAAAAATAAATTAATCCTGGCATGGCTCGTGTCATTTACATAACCCTACCCATTTGGCATGTGTGTATTACTTATGCACCCACTGGCCTTATTTCGAGCTTCCCCGCCTTTGTCTTATGTTGTTGTTATTACCCACAACCGGGTTTCACCAGGCCGCCTACCAGTGACTGCCTTAATTAAGCACCGCGAGAAATCTGTTACATTCGAACCCGGCCTGGTCAAGCGCTTTAATCACTGCGAAGAAAATGGACGGTAGCTAAATGCGAGAAAATGAGTCTACGAGCACTGTCGGTAAAACTGGATTTTCAACATGAGGTTTTGGGAAGGGAGGGTGCAGGTGTGTGTGTGGCTTGGGGGGCGGGGGAGGGGGGGGGGGTCAGAAATTACAAAGAAACGGTAATAGATCTGGTTCTGATACGTCTTTGTGATCAGCGTAACCGAACATTTATGACACCATGCGAACAAAACAGCGGCAGTGCCAAAGACGTTGACACCTTCGATATCAGAAATTCCTTACATTTGACACTTCACAGTCGTCTTTCGTCTCGACGCTGAAAAATGGCTGACAGCCCCCACAGACATGTATGCCTTTTCAACCCCGCTAATCCATATTGCCCGTCTATGCCTAGTTCTAACTTTTATTCTGACTGGTAATTCAACCATTGTTTTAGTATGTGCTTCCATGTTTCTACTATTTCCCTTTCCCTGAGCATTGGGAAAAGACATAGCAACCAATAGCTTTACCAAGGTAAAGGAGTATTATTGGTTCACGCATCTGGGCACATTTCCTCAGCGTGGGATGCATACAGGATTCTTCGGGGAACCCCAAATCAAGATTTTCAGCCAGCTTACCACTGTGCTCCTCCATACTTCTATTGTGATAGGCCTATGGCAGTACTTGAAGCTCTGTGTCAAATCACGGTCATTACTACAACATGGGTCAATCACTGAGCTCAGGTAGTTGTGCTTGGTTAAGTGCGCTAATCTGGTCGCTTGCGCTCGAGTGGCTTGATAACAAAACATTCTATGCAAACACCGCATGTCCAGTAAGTAATTTTATTACAGTTTACAATCATGTCCCTTCTATTTAAAATGCTTGCTTAAAAGGCGCATATGGGCACATTGGTGTGTCTGGCCATTTATTTCCTCCTTTCTCTCTTTCTTTTCCCCCCTATTTTTTGTGAAATCAGACATTTAAATCACTGCAAAAGACAATATCTTTCCCTCTTCAAAGCATTCAATAATATACAAGAAAACCACAATAACTAAACAAACAAAAAACAACCAAAAAAAAAAACTGGATGGTGGAGAATTAAATTTTTAAGGAACGTACTCCCCCCCCCCCCCACCCGGGCCCCAAATCGGGGGGGGGGGTATGTGTAAATATCTACTAACAGAACTTTGGATGAGTGCAACTGATACCTTCTAAAAGGAGTAAATGTAACCTCTGGCAAGGGTCAGATGAAAAGCATAAAGGATAGGTAAAGTGATGAAGGAAAATTCATTTAAACAGACATTTCTGCAATAGTTTGTTTTGCCGTGGTATTCTGATTATATACACCAGAGAACCTCAGAAATTCCACTTGAAGCTGGTCACCGACTCCCGTGTTTCAGGTAAAAAGATTAACTACCACACTTAAAATAATTCTAAGCAAACAGTATGTCCACAAGAATAACATTTTCCGGCGCCCCCCTGCGGACTGCCGGAACCGGTATCCCCCATTTGCTGGTACCTTGGAGGTTCTAGGGGTCATCCACAGTGACCGCATTTGACCACAGGCAGGTGAGAAGTATTTTGATCGGAACGCTAAGACACCTGCGGTTTAAGTCCTATGCCCCCCTGGTGTTTTCACTCTCGACATCTGTAATACATATTGTGGAAACCAATTTGAATATGAAAGTCAGTGTGATCGAAATCATTCGGGCTCCCGCCCCCTTCCAAAACCAAAACAACTATGAACATATAGTTATAAACGATTGCGACAAGTGTGGAACATCTATTTTGGGAGGGAGAGAATTAAGATTTACCAATACTTCACAGCGATCAGTTTTGTCTTTTAAAACACGTTCGCTGTGAGACAAAAAGGCAAACAATTATGCATTAAATCAAGTGAATCATGCAGCCATTTCGTACCCCTAAGAATCTGATAGTACTGGCGACGCACTGTACTGCTACACATGTCGTTCTGCTGCTTTGATGCAGAAGTCTGAAATGCATCTCTCAGGTCAGACACTTTTTTTCAATATAACATGACCTGGTACATGAATCACGGAGTACTTCAGTTTCAGAGTAACATGGCTATTTTACCTTAAGAATATCAATAAAATAAACGAATCTTTCGTAACTATAAGAAAACACAAAACAAAACTTCCTGGTTTGAGAAATTTTAGATAAAGTGAAAGATAAATCTTTGAATTGTGCAGTATGAGGACAAGACGGTCGTTGAAGTAAGAGGTCGACCCAATCGCTCTTTTCATGCTGAATTTAATTTACCGAGAGCCTCCATTGACTTTAAATCCAATTGTATCACACTGTGCATTGAGGCCCTAATAGCGTAAACTTCCTCATAAGAGAATATTCGAGCTTTCCTGTAGACAATCATCACCACCCACAGTTGTTTTTAGCATAAGCAAGCCTCACATTATCCCCACTGAATTTAAAAAATGTAATTAAATTAAACTTCAGTAGTGGTGGACTCGAAACCGAAAGCTCTCGGTTGTCATAATGTGTTACTCTCTGAGTCTCAAAAATCAGCATTGCGCCAATCAGGGGCGTAGCGTGGCCCTCTGCAGAGGGTAATCAGAGTTTGAGCTAGTAAGATCCTTATAATAGGACATTTATTATGGCTTCATCATATTTACATAATTATATATGCAGGGACTAAAACAATGAAACGGGTGCTAGGCACTGCAAAATCTAAAGAGCGGACTATTCTTGTCAACAGGACAGGAATGCAGCAATTTACAAGCCAAACTAATCTGAAAATACCATTCATTCATACTAACAGACTTATAGACTCATATTTTTCATCCATTTTTTAAAATATAATTTGAACGGCAAGTTTTCATTGTCATATTCTTAGCCAGAGATTTTGTTATTCTACCATCTCATAAAGTTTCTCGAAAAATACCAATTAATATTAAATGGCAGAAAGTGCTTAACTGGCATCTCTGTGACACAACAATGTGTAGCGATCTCGGAGAAGTGGCTATCTGCCGTTGCGGTATAGGTTCGAGCGACCTATCAAAGTGAATTGATGTTCATAATACGTTCTACTGATTTTGATCATAGTTATATCTAGATCTAAACTCTACATTATCATGCTTTGATAGCTCTTGCTGAGCGTAGAGTAAATTATTCTTAGATTACTTCAAACAAACAAACAAAAATCCACACAAACTCTTTTAGTCCGCTCTTTAGATTTTGCAGTGCCTAGCACCCGTTTCATTGTTTTAGTCCCTGCATTTATAATTATGTAAATATGATGAAGCGATACGTCCTACTATTATAAGGATCTTACTAGCTTAAATTCTGATTACCCTCTGCAGAGGGCCAGGCTTCGCCCCTGGGTGCAGTGATACAGAGTCTTCAGAGACTGTTGAGGAAACCAATATTCCTGGCTTTTTTTATGGCACTATTCAGGTAGGGAAATGAACTATCAATAAAACATTAACAAACTAGCTTACCTGACAAGTGATTTACGCAGAAATTCCAAGCAATTCCACTATATACGCTAACGGTATAATTAAGCCATTTTTTTTTTACCATTGCATATTGCGAGCTCTTCCGCGTGCAAAGGGGAAACTGTTTTGGTGATAGGTACAGATGTACGCTCATCGTTCACACTACAGGCCGAATCTTCTTTGGTCACATAAAGAAAAATTTGAATGAGACGACCTTATTTAAAAAATAAGAACGCATAACTGAGATGGTATTTCCTACACTATGAAAACTAACTGACACCAAATGAGAGTTAATAATAATTATGATATTAGGCATAAATCGCTCATGTCCAAAATTTTTCTTTTTTCTTTTTGGTTGGAAACGAAAAGAACAGTAAGTTTCTCTGTACACCTTGAGAAAATCACACCACCATAAATCACAAAAGAAATACAAAGAAACACATTGTGATCAAACTGTCCACATGACTGTACGATCTCTTGCTCTGTCTCTCTCATTCTCTCTCCGTGAATGGCACACCCATCCAAGTCAAACACTGTTCGAGCAATTTGTTCACGTGTGTCCAGAACTACAAAAATTCTCCAATATGATTAGGTGAGGAAATTTTCACGATGCTTTCTACTGGCATTTCATGTTAGAACTAGCTGAGGTACCCAGCACACCGGGTAGTTTTATTGTTTGTATGTTTATCTCTAGAAAAGCCATTGTGCACTCCCTTTGCGCGTTTATGCCCCACGCACCCTCCAGCATTCCAGAGGAAGTTTGTCAAGAAGTGGCAATAAGCTATGCACTGGGCAGTTTGTTTAATAGTGAACACATCGCAAGAAGTGATAACGTCGTGTGTTCGTGGAAAAGAAAGGGTCGGGGGGGGGGGGGGGCGAAATTAGCGACACAGTGCAAACTCAAAAGAATGCTTCACCATTTCAAGTCTCCGAATCTAACAAAGAACCTTCTGTCGGTCAATAGGACGGAACATGTAAAATTTCTGGCAAATCCGACCTGACTGCGCGGCTCTAGGTCTTATTAAAATGCCCGCGAGTTTGTTATTTTTATTATATAAAAATTGGCATCGACATAGTTTTATTTTGAAAACGTGATTCTAAGAGAACTTAATCATAATATTTGTTTTTGAACTGAATTAACACTTTTCGCTCCACTGAGATGTTCCAGAGGACGACATGAGTTTGGAAATACCCCCTCTCCCTCCTCCATCCAACCTCTTCATGAGCACTTATCAAATGCATGGCTTCGACCCACTCACCCCCGCTCCATCTCCTTAGCCGTTTGACCATTTTACGGTACAAAACTTCAGGCATTTTTTTTTATACTTTGACATCGCTTTCTACAGATGAACAGCACAATAAAGGACCTGCTTCGCTCGATACACCCGTTGTTTTCACCACAACGCAACTAATTTTATCTTGCGCTTATTATTTTAAAAAATCCACAGAGTAACTGTACAGTTACTGTAGGGTGGCAAACTTGGGAACTATGAACCAGTAACAGCAACGAAGTTTCATGTTCTTTGGGATCATTTTAGCATTTAGAAAGAAAACATTTGTTAAAATTTTTTCCACTTCAACCGGATGAAAGATTTAACAGCCGAAAGCTCGCTTAATTTGTTATTTTTTCGTTCTTTTGAATTTTATTGTCTTGTTAGTTTCCTTGTTGTTTGTGTGCGGGGTTTTGCATTATACTTTTTTTTTTTATCATTGATCTTGGCTGCAGTTTAACTTTGGATTTCACTTACCAGTTACCTCGTGCGCTGAGGTGTTCTTTGCTTCTCAGGCAGTTGTGTTCTCACTTTTTGGCAACCGTCTTATCAGCGAGACACGAATCTTGTCGGTGTCCGTTGTTCCTAAATTATAAATGCATTGTGAATAGATAAATAAATAATTAAATAAATAAATAAATAAATGATCTAGGCTCATACTTATTATTTACCAACTTATTACACTTATTTAAAATGATAAACACGTGAGGACGAAGACGAAATGAAGAATAGTTATACGCAAATCATAGAAAATTTTAATCAGTCTCAATCTTAATCAGTGACCAGTTACTGATGCAAGGTGACGTAAGAGTAAACAGGATCTCTGGTCTGATACGAGAAAAGTATAAAGTGATAATAGTGAAACGAGTTGCTATAGTATTTTAAAAGACAAAACGACTGGAGAGAGTGATGAATGTAATGTAAACTTACCTCGGCATGTCTTGGATTATCTGGTTCCTAAAAAAAAAAAGGTGGGGGGGGGGGGTACTGCGTCTCCTGTGTATGTATTGCCATTGCGCAGTCGCAGTGTAGAATGAAGACATACTTTCGACGAAAAATCTAAAAGTTATGCAGTTCAGTAGATCTACTAATGTTTCTAATAGAGCAGTGCAGTGCAATACATTCGGTGTCGCGGACGTTCTAACTGTTACTAACTGTCTGGAGTACAACTGGACCTCCGACAGGTAAATGCGATGCATGAGAACGACGCGCAAGGAGGCTAAGATAAAACTGCTCCACCCAGACCCCAAACTTCATCTTGAAGGCGAGTTAAGTCCCGTGTCTGGTGAAGATTTCGTCCATTTAGCCCAAGTAAGCTGCACCGCTTTGGGGCCCATGGGTGGTTTATACAAAAGGAAAAAGAGGAATTTATACATTTTATCCAACTATAATCTCGTATAGCGTAACAATAGTTTCATTGAGATTCTAACTGCATAATTATGTTTGTTAGAAAGGTTTGGAGATACAGTTTAAGACAGTGTATCTCGCGTACGCGTATACTGTTCCAATTCAACTGTGAATCAAATGCTATCGCGAGTCCAGTATGGTGAAACAGTGAAGGAATTTGAATTGGTAAAACACATTGTCTGCAAACTCGCAGCTCCACTGCTCCTGTTCAATGCAACATCAAAGATGTGTTATTTTTCCGAACAACAAAGGTTCGATACCAAAAACAACAATAGTCCATAGTATAGTTTTGTTTACTTAGACATAATGCTTAGATTAGCGGTTAAAAAAAACCTATATATATACATTGTAAATAATAATGACAGTACCACTGTGTTCCTGGAAATTATATTCTATAATGTAAAGCTCTAGATCTAAGCGTTGATGGAAATGAATTTTTTATTTCATCAAGTACATCCAAAATGGCACTTTAAGACAAGTAATAAATCATCTATATAACCTTGGATCAGCTAAAATAGAAAGTGACCGATGATTATTCCCGCCCTGGAAATTGTGTTCTGTGACATAGGGCTTTTAAAATGCAAGGAAAAGAATATTTCTCTTTGAATAAAGTAGATTTAGATCTAGATCTAACTTGGAAGTACAAAATACAACCTAGTTCATTAGGGTTATGCCACATTCTGAGGCACTCTTGATTCTTACCTGGAAATTCAAAGCATTTTCTGTTCCCACATTGGTTAGGCCATGGTCCAAGTTTAGAAATTTGTGACCCTGATTACGTGATTTAAAGTTAAAAAAACAAAAAGGAAGAAATTACCTCGAGCAAATCGTTATCAGTTGCAGAGAGAATGATCATTTAATGCTGCAAGGGATTGAAATGAACTATATACATATCTGTAAGTCCCCAAATACAAACGAGTTGATTAGGAGGCTCACGACCGTTCGCGATTCTAGATCTTTTCAGTCTCAAGATCTACTAGATCTAGTAGATCTAGTAATTTAAGCTAAACGACGGTGTTATTTATAACTTACCTTAGTCTTGAAGTCCAGAAATGTCGTGTCTGGCGAATATTTCGTTAATTTCGCTAATATTGATCTACGCTGCGCCGTTTCCGAAGCATCTTGATCAGCTGATTCGAGCAGCAGACGAGACGGAAAGTACAAAAAACGGACAGGAAAAGCAGTGTATTAGACTTGCATTAAAACACGGCACGGAGAATGTAGAGCTCAATTGTGAAAATTGTCGCTGGGAAATACATTTTTATATCATATAATAATGGAGCTTGGGCCCAACTTTGCGACCGCAAAGGCTTTTTTACTACGCAACGTAGAGAAATGAAACTTGGCACATGTATGTAAAATTTACTAAGCCTGTACGTGTCGAGCTCATGTTTTCCCGAAACTCTTTACTTTTCCCAGAAATTCAGTTATAATTATCAGTTATCAATTCATGATTGCGAATACGACGTGATAATGTACTTCCGTCAATTTCGTCATTTCCGCCTCTTACCGGAAATGTAAACTAGAGTCCACGATCCAGCCACGCCAAGAAAACTTTGATAGTGATACCGAGTATAGTGTTATACAGACGAGGTGAGTGCCATTCATTCATGCCAAGAAAACTGTGCGTAAATATTTAGATCATTTTTTACGAACACATGAGCGCATGAAAAATGCTCGGTGCGCACTACTGTGCACTGTGTACTATTGTAATACTGTGATATCTATCTATTGATCGCTGATTTTATGTGGATGACCCAAAGTATCTCGACATCAATGTCTTTGTACTGATTCCTTTCGGTCTGGAGTGGTGAGCTTTGTTTTTACCATTCGAAGAATGGGGCAGTTACTAGTAATATTTATACCCACAAATTTATTTGTCCTTCGCACACTGCACATTCAAAGAATTTAGTTGAAAATGGTATTTTCTAGTTTTCGTAATTGGATCTATGTCAAGAGTTCTCGGCATAGGTTCTGCAAGCCGCTTTTAATAATAAATAATTATAAACTAGCTGAAGCTTTCGCAGCTACCCAAGGTAGGCTGCTTTCGCCCTCCGCCCCTCTCCCGCCCCGTGGAGCCCTTACTGTTTGCGGTTTAGTCAGTAACTGGTGCCAAACATCAGCAAAGCCTGAAATACACAACTAAATTTTGACAATATATTACAGGATCGATGATGATGATTGATTGATTGATTAATGAAGATAAACAGAGCTTATTCTTGACACAACAACAGGGTGAGCTGTTAAGATGCATAGATGTTAGGACTAGAGGAACTGCCCTTATTGTGCTCACTTCAAAAGTGGGACTTGAATGGATGAGTCACGCCATCCTAAGGCCCACTTTGGTTGGGAAACCCCATTGCTTTCTGAGATACTGAAAAGGAAATAATAATATTGTAATGTAGGATGACAAACGATACTTTTATAGAGGTAAACAATTTATCTGTGGAGCAAAAAATATGTTTCAGTTGCGATGTGGGATGGCAACTGGGTATTCAAAACGTGTTTCCGGTCCGTTGATGCAGGGCGAGGAAATCTGAGAGAAACCGACTCCGTTTACTCTGGACGACACTGGACATGACCATGATGCTTTTATTCAGGTTATTCATGTTGTTATAGCTCATCGACAATGAATACAAACACATGATTACTATGGCAATAAATAATACTGTACACTAGGTGCATTTCGTTGAAGGCCTTTGCCATTGATGTGAGTGAGTGGGAAAAGCTCTCGCTTGATCGTGCAAATTGGAGGGCGGCCCTTACCAGAGGCAGCAAAGCATGGGAAGCTGACAGAGTCCAGCAGGCTATCAAAAAAAGAGAACGGCGCAAGAAAAGGCCCAGTGGTACTGAACCAACGGAGCACTCTTGTCATTTATGCGGAAGGGTCTGCAGGGCAAAAATAGGACTTATCAGTCACATGAGAAGCCATAAGTCATGAAAGAACAGTCTTTCCATTCTGTCCTCTGTGTCCTTTAGTTCTCTTTATTGTCCATGTGTTGAAATTCTCAACAATTTCTGTTCTTTATTCCTCTGGTGTTGTTAAGGTCATCATCATACCTGATGGACGAACTATTATTATTATTATTATTACACTAGGTGCATTTATTACCTAGTTTTTTTTAAAAACCGTTTGTTAATCATTGTATGAGTAATGTCAGTTTGTTTATTCATTTTGAGCAAATAATAAACCAGTTTCTATATATTTTTTTCCTTGTAACTTTGTAGCTGCGCTTAAATGTTTACACTATTAATTACGAAATCCCAGTACTAAGCCATAAAATATCAGAAATGTCTAATGATATGCTTTTTATTTTCTTCCTCCCCCCCCCCCCCCCCACCCCATTCTTTTAGCCTTTCTTTTTTATTACTCTATTCTTCCGTTGGCGTTCACCAGCACTACGCATTTTGAAAGGAACAGACCCAAGGAAATAGAAACAGGCAAAGAAATTAATCAAACTACAGCAACACATGGACCTGGTTGCCCAACCTTTTCGTTCAAAAGTAACAGGGCATGACAAGAAGAAACGGATTCAATCCCCACTTTTTGAACATAAAAAAAGTAAAGAGAAAGAAAAGTAAAAGAAAAACTGCCCTTATGCAAAACAAGTTGCCACACAAGTAAATTTCTGCGGAAGAGGATAACTGAGTAAGAAAGAACAATAAAACTATATAAATGTGATACTTGGAAAGTCATCGTCTGATTTGTTTATCATCGTTCTGGGAGTGTTGCCTACACACATTACGTACTCTGTCGTGCCACAGTGTCATGCCACAGTATGAATCGAGCTCTCTAAGATATATTTTGCCCACATTTTTTATTCTTGAAATGATGTAACATATTTACTGTGAAATGTATAAGATCTATGTGTAAAAACAATTATGCCAGCCATTCAGACTGGGCATTTCCTCCCTTAAAACGAAATTCGCGGTATCGCCCAGTTTCTTTGGTGACTCAAACTAGAAGGCTAGTCAAAATCACCTGATCCGGAAATAATTCACTGCCAGAAAGTGATGATGAATTGGAATTCACGACCCTCTTTTTCAACAATATAAGCCTGGGAGTAGGCAGGTCAAGTTTCTCTCCGCTGTTCAATTCTGTTAATTTCTTCTTTCCACTGATCTTCTCTTGTTTGTTGTCAAAACATCAAAAGCCTTTTTGCCCGGACGAAATCTCTGCCCATTGTGTATTCTTCTAGCATTTAAATAGCTACTTAATGGACATACTGGAAATCAAATGAAAATTCCAATAAACAACTATGAGATTGTTTAGATTAAATAAACTAATAAAATACAACAATAATAATTCACAACTTGAGAAACCTCTCAGTCGATAATTTTATTGTAGGTCTTTATTTTAGGAGGTTCGCTGCTCTTGGCGTTTATACCTCTCTGTTTCTTCTTGTATTTCGTTTTGAGTTTTCCTTTGTTGATTTCTTGTTGACTTCTTTGGCTTTCTTAGCCCTCAAAAGGGCTCCCATTTAGGTGTTCTTGTTCTTGTTCTTGTTCTTTCTTTGCCTTTCTGTCGTTCTTACCTCTCAGTCGGCCTCCCACTTTTTTTTTGTCCGGAATGCAAAGGCATCATTCCAGACACCGTGGAAAGATGGCGAGAATGGAAATACCAACTTATCAGTCACGTTTGTTTTTGCGAGACTACTCTTGTGACATAATTACTGTGAAATGTATAAGATTTATGCTTAAAAATCCGATTTCCGACAGCCAAAAAAATTATGCCTGCCATTCAGACCTGGGCACTTTCTCCCCTGAAACGAAATACGCGGTATGCCCCAGTTTCTTTGGTGACTGTCAAAATGTAATAGATATAGAAAAACGTCACCATGGTAGACCAGAGATACCTGAAAGAGTGTAGCACTCCCGCAAAGATTCTGAAATTACCAAGTGTTGGAGAACTGTTTCAGTTGAAATAGAAGGTGTTCCACTCTCCAGAATTTTTCAGTGTCCTCAATCAATGCTTTATACATTGCAGTCCCCAATGACTATACAGAAAAAAAAGAGATAAAAATGGCGTCACATTTTACTTGTTTACTGCATTTGCCCAGTTGGGTCAAGAATTTTTACATCACGCCCCTTGTACATTTAAATCTATCGTATTTCTTCTTCAAAAACCTGCTTCCCCCAACCATCCCTTTAAAAAAAAAAAATGGTTCCGTGGCACCAGCAAGATGCAACACTTCTTTGTTGAAAGAACTGGGATATTGGTGTATTGATGCTCGATGCGTGAAAGGAAGTTATTACCTAAACTTAAAAGGTCGACATTAGGGAGCCCAAAACACCAAAGCCCTTCACACACACACACACACACACACACACACACACACACACACACACACACACACACACGCACGCACGCACGCACGCACGCACGCACGCACGCACGCAAACACGCAAACACATGCACGCACGCACACACGCACACACACGTACGCACACACACGCACGCACTCGCACACACGCATACACACGCTGGCACACGCAAACACACGCACTCACACACACGCACACAATAGACAATAGAACAATAGGTTCTCAGCCTTTTTCGGGCACTCGCCCCCTTAGGCTCCACATGTCTCCCCACCCTCCCCAGCAAATCCCTACTCCAACCACACAAGTACATTTTCACATTTCTCACATTTCACATGGAGACATGAAGACCGAAGACTATAGACATATGACATTCAGTTTTTCAATGCCTCATGCATGACAATAGACAATTATTCATTATAAAACCGAGAGCATTCTTTTATCAAATGCAATTAGAAAAACCTTTTCAGTTCATTAAAAACCCATTTGAGTGTATCTGAACAAATCAGTAGCTGTCATGTGTCTGCCCCCCCCCCCCCGGGGGGCCCCCCAAATCGTCCTCCATTCATGGTTTCGCTCCCTCCCCCGCCGCCAAACTTCTCCCTTCATGTTTTCGCCCCATTGTAGCACTTTCCTTTGTTTTCGCCCCCCCCCCCCATTCGCCCGGAACTACTTATCGCCCATGTTGAGAACTACTGCAATATAAGACAAACTAGTAGTGGTGGGACAGCCGGGCATCTCCACGTGATGAGACCCCCCGGCAAACAAAAATTCGTGAGGTGCTGCAAAATTTAAAATCTATTACAATTTTATTTCCTGCCATTGTCACGTTATCAACGTGTTTTGAGATCCCCACACGTTTGATCTTGACAAGACACCATAAACTTATTCAGATTTCATCACCCCATACACGAACTACAAGCACAAGGTGCTGTTCAATAAGTTTACAAAGTCTTTTTTTTCAAGGTTGCTCTATTGGTTGCAAAGACGGAATTCCGTCACCATCACAGCAGACTGCATTGCCCATAATGGAAACTGCCGCGGATACAGAGCTCATTAACCGCTTTCAAGTGCTCTTCAAAGCAAATGGTTCATCTCTTTCATCCTCGCGTCTACAGCAAAGCGTGTTTCCGACTGCCTGGCGCAGGATTTTATACTTGGGTCAATATTGAAACTGTCTCATTCGATACGATGTTTTCACCATTTGAGAAATTAGTTCCCCCTTTCACGCTTCCGCCCCCCCCCCCTCCTCTGCCCAACGCTCAATTCGTGTCCGTTAAAGAGCTCTCATTCATGAATGTTCCCTTGGTTTGTTGACTTAAATTTAAGGTTTTGTTAAGTCTGCCTGGCCGTCCTCCACTTTCTCTGGGGCAATTCTTTCTACCACCGCCGACAAGGGATTACATAAGATTATAACAATACAATTGATGCACAATGTGTATTTGTAAAAGATTTTCATTTTCAACGAGATATTGATACTGCAGGCTCCCAGTAGATTCCCCTTTCTCGCCTCTCACCTTTCCATAGTAAACATGACCTTTCACCCGCACTATTCACTGCTGAATTTATAGAGAACATTTACAAGACATGATTTAAAAGATAGACAAGAAAGCTGAAAAATCCTTGGAACTCACACACTTAGCTCTTGCCAAAATGAGAATCAGATTATATAGCAGAAGAAGAACAAAAAACAACAACCTAATAAACTGGACAAGCAGCACGATTCAGTACCTCTAATCAGCATTTTCGGTAGTTAATCCGAGTAATAAATAAATAAATTAATTAAATAAAACAGAATACATCAGTTTTTATTGAGATGTATAAACAGTCTATAAACTAGATGATCAAATGTCTTTCTGCTTTCCTGCTAATGGGCAAGACAGTAGTCTTTCTGCTGTCCAGCAAGACATAGTACTGACCCTGGCTTATAGTTCTATTAAAATTATCATTAAATAGTTACAATTGTTATATCTGGAGAACAACCTGAGAGGAAGTGTCAGATCGCCTCTGGGTTTGTGACAAAAAAAAAAAAGAAAACAAAAACAAACGGTAATAATGACGGTGATCACCACAATAATAATAATAATAATAATAATAATAATAATAATAATAATAATAATAATAAATAATAATAATGATGATAATAAGCCTGGTTGTTTTTTCAGGTAAATCCATCAACCAGTTTCGTCACCTCACTCAGAAAGGTGTTTAAGAAAGATGCATAGCACTTAACACCAATACAATTATTGCTTTCCATCAGATTTACGACTGCACTTTCCACGATTTGACTTTTTTACCAGTCGCAATTTATGCCAATCCCTCAAACTTATCAAGATGTGTGTGATCCTTACTCATACAGCCACTGAGCAGCCATATAATATAGAATTTGTATCAACTGAACACTGGGGACACTGTGGTCTAGGGGCAAGGTGCTGCCATTTCATGTCGAAGGTACCGGTCGGTGCAGGCATGTTGGAATTTGGGGATTTTCCCCTTATTTTCCTGTCCATGATCCTATGGTAGATAGGGTCGACCACCTAGTCTTCTCGGGTAAGGACGAAAAATTCGGAGGACCCACGTGCGCGTTGCACACGTTAATGATACCTTGGTAGTTGGCTGATCCTATGGTATGTAGGATCGAGCACCTAGTCTTCTTGGATAAGGATGAAAATGTCGGATTGCCCGTGTGCACGTTGCGCACTTTAAAGATACTTTGACAGTTGGAAATCGAGAAGAGCAGGCCGAACAGGCTACTGCCCGGGCAAAATTAAATTTTAAAAAAAATCCCTACCATCCCCCATCGCTCCGCCGACCGGCACTGCATTGTGGCGTCGAAGTGTCTGCTTCAGTTGTAACTGGGCTGCAAAAGGCAAATAATTTCCCCAAAATGGGATAAAGTATACAAACAAATGAACACTCCTATCTCACCCCCTCCCCAAGTTGAACACAAAAACAACAGCAACAACAACAAAATACAGTCATGTAGAACAAACAAAGTGTATATAGACTGGCTTGGGCTCTCTGAAGGTGGTGATTACACTTACAGAGACCACTTCGTCAAATCGAATTTTTAATTGGTAAAGGAACAAAAGTTAGATGGTGTATGCAACTGAATAAACACCACAGCCGCGCAGAGCAATGAGGTGTTAATTTCTCATGTCATGGGGAGTTAACATGCTCATCTTGAGTGTCCGGCTCATCTTGAGTTTCCGGCTCATCTTGAGTTTCCGGCTCATCTTGAGTGTCCGGCTCCGGCCCACTTTTTGACAGCAATTGCAAGACACTGATCTCATTTTTGTTGCTTCGGTAAGGACAGTTAATTGTCTCTGTGTTCTGGGTGGGAACAGTACGGATTGTCCTTACAGAAAAGCCAAACTGTGATGAGTATCCTTCGGTAAGGACAACTGTCCCTAGCCAACTGGCCAGGCGTCAACCCAGACAATACTACCTAAACCTCTAACACTAACCCTAACCCATAGGGACAAGAATGAATGCAACAACAACAAAAGACTCAGAGATAAACTGTCTCTAGCGAAACACTTCTGAGTTTATAATAATTTCTGCCAGCCGCATTGTGACCAGACAATACAGTGAACTAATTGTGAGTGATTTTAGTGGTGTAGTAGGATTAGTGGTGTATAAGCGAGGGTGACATTTGGTGAATTAGAAAACAGGGACAACAGTCGACTGAAAAACTAAGTAGACATATTTTGGATGAATGGATGGATGTAGATGTTAACACAGTTAAAGGACGAGGATGGGCAAACAAAAACTTGAGAAACTTGTTCAAAAAGTGCAGATTATGTATGGACAGGAGTGTAAGTGCACGATTACTGACATTTCAGCAACTCGAACAAAACACGAAAACTCTTCTCGCGGAAGGCCTGACAACAGGAAGACTAGTCTACGGGAAATAACCATAAAAACACAAAGTAATCTATAAGACAACAACAGTTGTTTCCCATGAAATTCAAGTATTCAAGGGAAATAACCGTTGAAATATCTGAATCTTACATAATACGCTGTACAACATACGGCCAGTGAGAGCCTGTGGTACGGCACGACGTACTAATCACATGAAAGCAGCCCCTTTGCTTTAAAAAAAAAAAATTCATACAAAAGCAATTTTCAAAGGTATTGTTAGTGGTGAATACGAACGCTCAACAACCACCAAGAAAATAAGCCTTCGAGTTTCAAGGGAAATTGCTGCTGCTGTGAAATGTTATGTACAGAAGGAGATTTTGTAAAAGAAGTGTTACTATGTTGGCTGCTGCAAAATATGGTGTCCGGAAAAGATGGGGGAGGTTTCAGGATCTCTGTATTTCACACATGGCTGCACAGAAGAGATTGCTGCAGAAGGTCAGAAAATTCTCCAACTTTGGATGAAAAAAACAGATTGTCAAGAAACATCCCAGCCTCTTTTTGTTTGAGATCTTGACAACTTTAAAACTAAAGACGATTATGGACGTGCAGTCTATAAATCTGTTGCAAAAACCAGAAAAGAAAAGAAAAAACACTTCTCTCCAGTAAAGCTTTCAAATCCGTGAATAAGACAATGGCATATACAAAATGTTATGTAGTCGCCCCTAGCACTGATGGCGCCTCTGTTAATATTGGAGCAGTTTCTCTTGACAAAAACTGTTGGGATAAATACTGCTCATCACTGTTGACTTGTACATAGGCAGATTTGAACACATCACACAAGTCACACCTGAAAAATCAAAGATTTCGAGCTTTTCTTGTAGAGTTAGATGCCGAGAATGATATCTTGTGTATCAAACAAATGAGATGGCTGAGGGAGAGTGCTACAACGTTTTGTTACTTTGAAAGAAGAAGTATTAAAATTCCTACGAACCATGAAAATTTCAAGAGCTTAAAGGTGAATCATGGAATCAATCTATCCAACAATCCACCTGAATGATCTCAGTATTCAGCTTCAAAGACTAGCTTACATTTTACATTTCAACTGATTCCAGCAGAAGCTTTTTACATGAAATTAAGTCTCTTCATAATTCAGTGTCGAAAGGTGTCACTTTCCTACCTGTGTACGGCATCTCTACTGACGAAGCGTGCTGAGGTAAAGAAAAATACGCCGAGCAAAGTGACATATTGATACAAGAAATTTTACCGAAGATTTACTTTGCCTAAGAAAAAGTAGTTCCGCTGAAGTTGATTGAAGATCCGTTTCTGGATCCAGAAGAAGTGCCCCTGCAATTTGTGTACCTGTCATTGTCGAGACTTTCAGGTGCAATTTCTGGGCGTTTTGTAATACAAAGTTAGACAACCAATTTTGTATGGACAATGACACCTCATCCAACGCGTAATAAAGATTGCTTTTTGGGGGGGGGGGGGGGGGGGGGGGGGGGGGGAGGTAGATTGAGTTTGAGCTTGGGTTTAACGGCCACTTTGCACCTTTCCGTTTTTCTGTTTCGTTGTCTTATCTGTTTTGTTAGTTTTCAGCTTTCACTTTCTTATATATAAGATCAAATAGAAATTAAAAATCTAACGGGAAAATGCCCCTACTGTAAAGTGTCTGTAACATATATAAATATGACAGACATACTCTTTGGTAGAGTAGTAGCAATATGAACAAACTTTCTCCGCCACGAACACGAATAGCAACCAGAGTCTTCCTCTGACGACAAACATTTGGGAGACATTTGGAAAGTATCAATTCTCAATATGCCTCCCGAATACAAGCTTGTGGCCAAAAAGAGATGGATCAGTAATACATGTAATGTGTTCCTCGTTGAATTTGAAGGCAGTTTTTTTTTTTTTTTTTAAAAACAATTTTAACATAATTCATATTTTAAAATGTCATCCACATAATTTACAGGTTTAACTATCGTTATTCAGTTGGAAAATTTACTTTTGTGGCTTGCAGCTTTCTCTGCGATTAATAAAAAAAAATTTTGCTGCTTCTGAGCTGGGCAGGCCTGAGCGGCGTCAATATTTAGAGGGAAGTAATCGATACTAAACAAAGACAAATAGAAAGAGCCGTCTCCCATAAGTCCGGTGTTCTAACCTTTTCCACAATTGACATTCATTGAAATATTGATTGATAATATGCTGCTAACTATTCTCTCCCACCCATTCATGTGTTTCGTTAATAACAGATAACTGTCAGTAGGTTCTAGACTGAAGGATGAAAACATTCTGACGCCAATGGGATAGTTTATGACGGATTCTCAGAGTTTCCAAATCATTGACTGCTATTATACTTATTTTCTCAAATCACTCAATCATTCGAGTTATTTTGGATGATTATTCTTAATAGGCGGCCATTTTAATCATGAAAGGGAAGCCTGACCAAGTAGCCTGCATGAAAATGAGACAGTCACTAGCCTGGGTTTCTGGGTTTCATTTGCTATCAATCAGCGTGAGGATGTTTCCAATGTCGCTTTACGGGAAAATCTAACTGCACCCACATCCGATTCAAACAACAAAACAAAAAGAAAAATCTAACACCAAATCAACATCATCAAGCAACAAACAGATTATAGCAGACAAACGAACAACAACAACCACAACCACAACAACAGCAACAGCAACAGCAACAGCGACAACAACAAACAACAACAACAACTGTGTGGGTACAACTTCTAAACGTTTTGTAAAACTGGCCATTTTTCAAATTCGATGAAGCATCTTAGCATTTCGTTAATGACACTTGCTAGCGCTTGTTAAAGTTTTTCTTTCGGCATATCGACCTGTCGTTATATTTTCACGGCATTCGATCACCAAAAGAAAGGTTGGTTGAAAACAAATTATTTTAAATTAGAATGGTGATCTGTTGAACGGTCGCAAAAACCAGGCAAGGAAAAAAAAAAAAACGAAGGGGGAGACGAAGGAGGACACACGGAGCAAAAGTGATGAAGAAGAAAGGTCGTATCTGACAAATTACGTCATCCGTTGTTACTGTATTACGTTTGAGAAAAGAACTTACATTTTATTATTCTACTGGAGTTAACAGATTTTGCGGTCACGACTGTCGATGCCTGTATAACGTAAAAAACATGCGTAAAGAAAAAAAAATAGGCAAAGACCAAAGTCCGAAGTTAGGGACAAATAAGACTGCTATATAATTACGGCACATTTCATTTGTATAATTATATAATACAGGGTGTTTCAGAAGTCGCGCACCATCCTGCAATAACAACTGAAACCCCTAGGAGTGTGAAAGACAGTTTGCTGAAGAGAATTGATTCGTGTTTTATTTCAGAGGGTGGTCATTTTGAGTATTTGTTATGATTAATACCAATAAAGGTGTTAATGAAATCAATAAAGGTGTCTTTAAAACCAGGACTGCGCGCGACTTCTAGGACATCCTGTATAGTGAACCAGCGTTATTCTTAAGCATATCAAACTGAAGAAGAACCACTACAGCTGGTGAGAATCGGAGCAGAGAGAAAATCCACTGTAATGTGAGAGTTTTCAGTGAAAGGGATATTACGTCATCATGTGGTTTCAACGATCAGAGAACTTCAAATAAACAATACGGAATGTCAGTAGGAATTTATAAACTGAGGTGAAGAAGAAAAACAGCGCGTTTTTCTGTTTGTGAGCAATAAAATAATCCACAATCAAAATACCAGCTGTTTAAGCTGAGCAGCCAATGCCAGCAGCGTTCCCTCTCAGCTGTGCGAACGCTTTGAAACCGGTGCACAAAGGAAATTAATATGTGCACAAAAGGTTAGTTACGGTATCTAAAATAATCTAGTAATTGATAATTATATCCATCGAAAATAAATCTCCCGGCAGTTTGTGTCAACAATTTACTTTGTCACATTCGCCAAATGTTTAAACTTCTATAACGGCCATACATTGCAATATTCACCAAAAGGCAAAAAAAATTTAAAAAAAAAAAAAATCACACTTGATTAATTGCAATGAACCCAGTGTAACAAATCCCAGACTGGGAGATGTACTGATTATGACAGGACAACAATCACGAACAGACAAGTATAACACTCAACAGAACAACCAAACAGACTCACACATTTATTATACATAAAGATAAAGATATATGTGCAATTACATACATTACATTATTCAATTCAAATACCATCCAATGGTCATTTTTCCCAACATTCATTCTATCTCCGGGTCCACAACCCGATAGTAACTTTCTAAAATATACTCCGGCCTCAGCCTCACATCAATGTATGTACTACTTGCGGGCCTATCTTACTGGCTCCTGCTCAACCTAATCTCAATATCTTAATCTCACCTCAATATCTCAATATCACCTCAATATCGTAATATCACCTCAATATCGTAGTATCACCTCAATAGCTTAATATCACATTAATATCTCAATTCATAACGTCCCTGTCTGTGGCCAGACTGCCACGAATAATGTGCCCTCACTGTCCTGCGCGACAGCTTCGCTCAAGCTGGCCTGTGGGTAGCCTTCTGCTCAACCCCTGCATCTCCTTATGCTGGCCTATCCCATGCACCAGTCTCTCCCCCACGGGTAGCCTCACGGCCCGACCCCGGCACCAGTTATCACTGGAAAATACACAATCTCCCGACTGCTTTCTTCACGTCTGTCCCCTTGGACTTCTTAACCCTAGACCTGCGGGAGCCCGCGCAAAACGCGAGACACGGGAGGCCGTTATTTTGTCCGACACGCTTAACCGCGGGTCCTGCGGGAGGCCACATTTTTGTATAGCAACGGTGCGCCTCGCGCTTTGGTTATTCGGTTGCCAAGGCTGTCGTCGTTGTTTTTTTCACGTTTTTTTTCCACACTATTTTCGCGTGTTTATCTATCCTGTCACCCCTACTATATCTAACAAAATGGTATCGTCCGATTACGTTTATTACGATGCAACTATTCGCAACTATTCGTCATACTCGTGTAATAGTACTGACGGTCTGAAGTTTGAACTGGGGAAAATCTTGGGGAAACTTTTACTTTGATGCTGGTTGTCGTCTACATGTGAAATGAGAAGAAAGGGGCCATGTGCGTATTTGAGACGCCGTTCTACGTCTGTAATTGTGAATTCCAATGTAATGTTAGGGCATGCTTGCATAAAGGCGTCTGTCAGTAGGTTTTTCATCAGGGAAAACTGGGAGAAAATGACCGACTTTGTTGTTGGTCGTTGTCTTTATTTGATGTGGTAATTAGAGAGATACTGTGTTCCTTTGATTAAACCGCTTTTCAGTATATGTATGTGCTCTACGACCTGGAACTGGAAATCAAATCTCTCGCTAAAACTAACATTATAGTAGGCCCTAAGTGAACGCTTTACATAGTAGAGGAGGGAGAAGGCAATGTCACGATACATGTGGTTAGTAAATTAAGCGAATGGCTTAAAAAATAATTTGTTTACCTGAATGGCCTGACATAGGGACAGAAAAAGCGCAGAGGTCTTGGTACATGACAAAACATGTGCTAAACGGTATGTAAATGCAGAAAATTCTTGATTTGGGGCCTTCCATTTCACAATAAAACCTACTGCATATCATCACAAGTACTTTATCCAAATATCATAGGGGTCCCTTACGATTTATCCACCACTATTGTTGTTATTGCGTCCTGAAGTATACGCGATACAGGTGTTCACAGGGACCCGATTGACCCGACCGCCGAGGTTATCGGCAACACGCGAACGATCGGCTGAGTGGCCGCTGGCTATCCCCGCACGGGGCGTTACGTGGACGAGTTCACTCAACGCAGGACGAGGGTTAACTTGCAGTGACTTGTAGTACACCGATCTCGCCTCCTCCAAACCCCCCAACTCACAACATTCCATGCTTTCCATTAATTGTGGGCCGTGAGTTAATCTTACTCTATCCCCTTCTCCCCGTAACTATTGATCCTCGCTCACTCGCTCGTGACACCCAGGCTAGTGTCGATCTCATTTTCATAGTGTCGATCTCATTTTCAAGCAAACTACTGGGTCAGGCTGCCTTTTCATGGTTAAAATGACCACCTGTTAAGAATAATCGTCACCCAAAATAAATGATAGATGGAGTGGTTGATGAAAAAGTACACCTAGGAAATAAAACAATTTAGTTGGCCTCAATTAAGTACTAATGACTTAATTCTAAGGAGATTTTCCATTTTTTTGGGGTCAATTTCTTATCCACCTCGCACTGTTCTTGTCGATAATTTACATCGTCTGCACACGCACTTTTCTCACAGAAAAAAAATTGCATAACATTTGATTTTTATACACAGTGAATACTAAAATTAGGGGGAACATTGGCGGTCAATAAAGAATGTATAAAACGTTTGCGATCTGTATAGCTTTCTCTTCATGCTTGCTTTCCCATGGTTGAAAGTGAAAGAAATCACAATGCAGATCCTTTGATCTGTTTTACGTGTAAACTACATCCCAGATCATAATATTGGGTAGGCCAAAATTTACATCACCACAATATTATTGCACTAACAGTTATATTAAAACTGAAATAGAATTTTCATTCAAGATTTAAAATTTTGATTCATTAAAAAAGAAAATTCACTTCAGTGATATAATTATACACTTCATTTAATTTAATGTAACTGGTGAACACTTTAGTTTAAGTATAACTGTTAATAAAGTAATATGGTAAAGTAAATTTTGTCCCACGCTGCAGTATGAGACTTAACATTACTTTATATTTGTCACGAGTGGAGTGAGTGCAATTAAGGGGATTGCTACAGATCGGGTGTAGAGTAAGAAGGGCTCACGGTAGGCAAGCAAGTTAAGCGTGCTGTTGTGAGTAGTGGGGGGGGGGGGGTCTGAAGGAGGCGAAAGCGCTGTATAACTATCACTGCAAGTTAGAAGGCCCGACGGAGCGGACCTGTGAATAAGAGCCCATCGGGCGGACATAAAGGGAGCAGTCGAGAAGACTAGTGAGAAAGTCTTTCCAGTAATGACTGGTGTCGGGGACGGGCCGAAGAGCCACCTCGATGAGCACAAGTGATAGGCCAGCATAGGGCCGGAGGCCATACATAGGCCAGAAGTGAGACTGTCAGTGCAGGACAGTAGAGGCACATAAAGTCGTGGCAGTCAGGCCACGGACAGGGACGTAGATATGAGAGTGAATGAGATACTATATTATTGCCATGATGATGGGCAAGTGAACTGATAAGTTGTATGACAATAGGAAGGTGATATTGAGAGACTGCGGTGCCAGTGAATTACTAATGTGCTATTAAGACCCGGAGGGGAGAGGCTGAGGCCGAAGTGCCTTTAGGAGTAACTACCGGATTGTGGATCCGAGGGAGAGTGTGTGTGAGAATAAGGCCGTTGTACGGCAGTTGATTTCAATAATATAATGTATGTAATTGCGCTATTATTTGTATAATTATGGTTAATAAATGTGTGAGTCTGATGGGTTGTTTTGTTAAGTGTTAAACTTGTTTGTTCGTGATTGTCGTCCTGTCATAAACTATTACATCTCCCAGTCTGGGATTTGTGACACTGGGGGCTCGTCCGTTGTGACACTGGGGGCTCGTCCGTTGTGACACTGGGGGCTCGTCCTGTTTACCTGTGGTCATTTTGACATTCTGTATTCGTTATATCTAGTTGTTTTTCTGTTGTGCTAGGAATTTGTGCTGTTGTCTTTGTTCGTGGGATGAATGGAAATTTCATGATGATATGATTTATGTATGTTTATGAATAATAATATGTATTGATGCAGGTATTGCTATGAATAGGTATTAATGTGTATTTAAACTTTCCAGAGTGTGTGCGTGCAGCCTGAGGAGACGAGCAGCCAGAGCTCCGATTAAAGGGAGGAGTTTTACTCAAAATTTCAAAAATTGAAAGTTAAGTGGAAATTTTGTGCCCTGGATTGTGGGCTGTTCCTTTAATCTGTCTTTTTCCCTGTTTTTGCTGTTTTTGTTGTCGTTATAGGTTGTACGGGCGGTGGCGCGGGTTTGCTGTGGTGAGCGTAGTTTGTCCTCTTCGGGAGGTGGGCTAAATTTGGAACTTCGTTCATCACAGTGAACAGTTCTGTAGGGACCTGTATTTTTGTTTAGATTGTAGCGTTCTATCTTCCTCGTTGTTTTAGGAAGACGTTTCTCTTGTCCTTCTCCTCCCTATCTGTAGATACGTTCCTTTTTTTCAGACTCTGTTCTTGTTTGTACCGTGTAGTGTAATCGGCGTAGTTAGGTTGCATTCTTTTTTTCCATTATAGTTTTTTTTTGTAGAAGCTTTGTCCTAGTCTGGTTCGTTGTCCTTGACGTACTTGTGGTCCTTCTACTGAATTTCCTTATTATTGTCTTTTCTACTCTTTTTTATTATTAATAGGGCAATACATTTTATAGATATAGAATTAGTTGTGCTGTAAAGGTAAATTTCTGAATTGTATTCTGAACTGGGTATTGTTATATCTGGTGTGATCTCAGGTCTCTGGTCGTAACGTTAGTGATCATACCGACAGGTTGGTCGTCTTATAACAGATACCATAACCATAAATCTGTGAAATGGCGGAACTCCAACAACTAATGAAGTTGGGTAAGGAACTTGGTCTGGAGGGAGAGGAGCTACGCGGCTGGATTAAAGAACAGCAGGCGGATTTGCGCGATGAGCGTGCTAAGGATAGAGAGCGAGAAAAAGAGGCTAAGGATAAGGAACAGGAAAGGGAGTTTAAGCAACAGGAAAGAGAGGCTAAGGAACGGGAGCAGGAGAGGGAGTTGAAGTTAAAGGAGATAGAAGCTCAAGAGCGGGAGACAGACGCGCGAGTAAGAATTGCAGAATTAGAAAGCAAAAAGAATACGCCAACGGAAACAGTTGAGCGGCAGGTACACAATAAAGGTGGCGTTAGGATTAAGCTCCCTACGTTCGACGACCGGAAGGACGACATAGACGCCTTCCTTTACAGGTTCGAACTGAACGCACAATTGCAATGGGGGGGAAAATAAGGAATTATGGGCCACTTACCTGGCGTCGCTATTGCAGGGGCGAGCGTTAACCTACTTTAAAGAGCTACAGCGCGAAGACGTGCAAGATTACGATAAGCTAAAGGCTTTGCTGCTTCGCCGATTTGCGCGTACCGAGGAATATTTCCGGGAGCAGTTTAGGCGAGCACGTGCGGATACCAGGGAGGACTTTGCTGCCTTCGTCGCGAGACTAACGGAGTATTTCGCGAACTGGGTAGACTTGGCGCATGTGGGCACGGATTTTGCTAAACTGAAAGACCTAATGATCCGTGACCAGCTGTACGCGTCGTGCCACAAAGATCTGGTGGCTTTCCTGAAAGAGAACGAACCCGCGACGGTGCAGGAGGCGTCTAAGTTGGCGGAGGCATACCGTACGGCGCATCCGTCCAAACCAGTCGCCAGGGCGTACGTCCAAGATGCTGGGTACGTCGCCGTTGTCGAGGGGTCGCCGGCAGGACTTGGGGACAGGTCGCGTCAGCGTGGTGCCTATAGCGGGCAAGCCCAGGGGCAGCGTAGGGGCTATCACCAATCACCGGCATATGGATCCGGTAAGTTTGACCGAGCAGGAGGGCTAGGTCGCGGTAATGGCCGGGGGCGAGTTGTGACCTTTGCCGATGACCGACGGCATAGGGACTTTAGTTCCGGTCGCGAGGGGTCACGGGGACCCAGGCCTAGTACAGCACAGGGAGCGGAGTGTTGGACTTGCGGACGCGTGGGTCACTTTTCACGCGAGTGTAGGGCTGCGAAGTGTTGGAACTGCGGAAGAGCAGATCACATCAGCGTGAACTGCCCGGCAGGTAGGATAGCGGCGAACGTGGACAGTAGCTCCAGTCCATGTTCCCCAAATAAATTTCATCATGCGGCTGCGTGTGTTACATCGGACAACGGAGGCGGACAGTATTCTAAGTGTCCCAGTTGTGAGAAGTTATTATCTTCCGGTGTTTTACCTTGTGGGAGAAAGATCCCCGTTATAAATTCATGTCATACAGGAGGTGGTCTTAGGGTTTATCCGGGGTTTGTTGGGGACGAACCGGTCTCGGTTTTACGAGATACAGGATCTACCGTTGTGGGAGTGCATAGGGATTGCATTCGGGATTCACAGCTTACAGGTGAGACTGTCCCGTGCATCCAATTTTCGGGGGCCATTGAGAAATTGCCCATGGCAAGAATAATGATAGATACACCTTTCCTTAGCGGGGAAGTCGAAGCAGTCGTTGGTTGTTTTCCAGGCGCCCAGCTCATCATTGGGAATGTATCACGGGTGGTTTCCCCTTCCGATGAGAACGTGCAAGCATGGTCGCAATCAAAAGGTATTGACTTTTGCGCCGCGGTCGAAACACGTCGACGGGTAGCTGATAAAGATAAGATTAGACCTTTGGCGACGCCAGCGGTCAACCTAGATATCACGCCAGAGCGCTTGGCGAGATTACAAAGGGAGGATCCATCATTAAACCCATGTTTTGGGGAAGCGCGAACCGAGAAAACGAGGAGATATAAGAACGGGTCGTCCTCCTTTATTGTTCAGGCGGGCATTCTGTTCCGTATGTACGTCACAGTGGCTTCCGTTCAAAAGCAGGTCGTCGTGCCACGGTCGTTAATTGCTACAGTATTGCGTCTGGCCCATGATGTTCCATTAGCGGGTCATATGGGAAGTGCTAGAACCAAGCAGAGAGTTCTGAAAGATTTTTATTGGCCGTCAGTATACAGAGATGTACGTTTATATTGTAAGACGTGCAGTGCGTGCCAAAAGACGACGCATAAGGGTCGTACACCCCAGGCTCCTCTTCAAAAGATCCCCACGGTTTCGGAACCGTTTAAAAAGGTTTCGATAGACCTTGTTGATTTAAGAGAAAGACTATCTTCAGCGCGCACTATAGCAGAAGAAGCTTCTGGTATCGCTTCGAAAAGAGCAAAAGACTATAAAGATAGAGGTTCCAAACTGAGAATTTTTAAGCCAGGAGACAAGGTTCTGTTGTTGTTACCTACGGACCATAATAAGTTATTGATGACATGGAAAGGCCCTTATGTTATTGAGCGAGTTGTTTCAAAGGTAGATTACGCTATCCACATTGATGGAACGAGTAAGGTTTTCCATGTTAATATGCTACAGAGATTTTATGAGAGACCACAGTATCTGTGTGCACAGACAAGACCAGAGGAGACTGTCTTCTCTATTGCTTGTACGGGGGTCGTAGACCAGTTGGACTGTGACGTAAGCGACACCGAGGCGCAGGAAGAGTTACAAATTCAATTGCCGGAGTTAACTGCGACACAAGGTTACAGGGACGTAAAAATTAACCCTGACCTTACGAGTTCAAGGAGTAGGGAACTTGAGACCCTGTTAGCGTCATTCCCGGACGTTGTTACGGATTTGCCGGGTCGCACTACGGTGATCCAGCACCAAATAAAGTTGACTTCGGATAAGCCAGTATTTCTTAAACCGTATCCGTTGCCTTTTTCTTCGAGAGATAGAGTCATAAAGGAAGTTGAGTCAATGTTGAAGTTAGATGTGATAGAACCATCAACATCGCCGTATTCATCACCCATCGTCCTCGTGAAAAAACTTGATGGATCGGTGCGGTTCTGTATTGATTTTCGAAGATTGAACACTATTACGGTAGGCGATAGGGAGCCTATTCCGTTTCAGGAGGAATTAATAGCTTCATTGGCCGGGTCCACGTGGTTTTCCAAGATAGATTTAACGAAAGGTTATTGGGAAATCCCGCTTACTGAGGAGTCTAAACAATACACGGCGTTCCAAACGCCCATTGGATTATTCCAATTTAAGGTCATGCCATTTGGGTTGGTAAACGCGCCAGCGACGTTTGCACGATTAATGAGATTAGTGTTGAAGGACATACCTAATGTCGTGTCATTCTTTGACGATATAGCATGCCATACGTCGACATGGTCTGATCATATTCAGACACTAACAGTAATTTTTCAACGATTACGTCATTTTGGGTTAACTGCTAAACCCGCAAAGATGGATTTGGCATGTCCAGAGATAATATTCTTAGGACATATTGTGGGTAGAGGTGTTCAGAGACCTGAAGTAACAAAAATTGACAAGTTGGTAGGGTTGCAAATCCCTAAAACAAAGAAACAAGTCAGAAGCTTAGTGGGAATTTTAAATTATTACAGAAAGTTCATTCCAAATTTTTCCTCCTTGTCATCTTCTCTTACTGACCTTACTAAGAAGGGACAACCCGATAAGGTCCAGTGGACGTCTGAATGTCAGACAGCATTTGATAATTTGGTGACAGCATTGTCATCGTCACCCATTCTGATATTACCCGATTTTCGATCTAATTTTATCCTCAGAACGGATGCGTCGGACTCTGGTGTCGGCGCTTGTCTTCTACAGGAGAAGAACGAATGTCTCCATCCTGTATGTTATGTCAGTAGGAAGTTATTACAGAGAGAAAGAAAGTATTCTGTGATAGAGCGTGAGTGTCTTGCCATTGTCTGGTCCGTCCAGAAACTAGGACGTTATCTCATGGGACGAGAATTTTGTATCCAGACAGACCACAAGCCACTGACATTTTTGGCGAAGAATCGTTCGTCCAGCCCACGCTTGTCTAGATGGGCATTGGCTTTGCAGCCGTATACCTTCGTTATTCAACCAATTCCAGGAACCAGCAATCATATCGCCGACTACCTTAGTCGAGCCTAGGGGAAGATTTCAGGAGCTTATACATCGGAGGACAGGAACATTGACAGGATTTGTGTGAATAAGTCGACTTTAAAATATTGACATTATAAATATGATATGAAGAATGGTTGATAGGTTGAATGGTTTTTGATTCTGTATTAGGTATTGTGTTTAGTTAGCTATTGATGATGTGACACATATATGCATATTGCAGGCCATATTGATCCCCATATTTTCCCCTGATTTCGGTATTTTATATACTAGGGGAACTGCTAGGTCAGTTTTTTTTTAGTGTAGGTATTGCTCACGCTCACTCGTTGACAGTCATCTTGATGCGATTTGAAATTAATTGCATTAATTTTTTTGGGGTGGGGGATGATGTCACGAGTGGAGTGAGTGCAATTAAGGGGATTGCTACAGATCGGGTGTAGAGTAAGAAGGGCTCACGGTAGGCAAGCAAGTTAAGCGTGCTGTTGTGAGTAGTGGGGGGGTCTGAAGGAGGCGAAAGCGCTGTATAACTATCACTGCAAGTTAGAAGGCCCGACGGAGCGGACCTGTGAATAAGAGCCCATCGGGCGGACATAAAGGGAGCAGTCGAGAAGACTAGTGAGAAAGTCTTTCCAGTAATGACTGGTGTCGGGGACGGGCCGAAGAGCCACCTCGATGAGCACAAGTGATAGGCCAGCATAGGGCCGGAGGCCATACATAGGCCAGAAGTGAGACTGTCAGTGCAGGACAGTAGAGGCACATAAAGTCGTGGCAGTCAGGCCACGGACAGGGACGTAGATATGAGAGTGAATGAGATACTATATTATTGCCATGATGATGGGCAAGTGAACTGATAAGTTGTATGACAATAGGAAGGTGATATTGAGAGACTGCGGTGCCAGTGAATTACTAATGTGCTATTAAGACCCTGAGGGGAGAGGCTGAGGCCGAAGTGCCTTTAGGAGTAACTACCGGATTGTGGATCCGAGGGAGAGTGTGTGTGAGAATAAGGCCGTTGTACGGCAGTTGATTTCAATAATATAATGTATGTAATTGCGCTATTATTTGTATAATTATGGTTAATAAATGTGTGAGTCTGATGGGTTGTTTTGTTAAGTGTTAAACTTGTTTGTTCGTGATTGTCGTCCTGTCATAAACTATTACATCTCCCAGTCTGGGATTTGTGACAATATTTTGACTTTCCGTTTAAGTAAAAAGAAGGAAAAAAATCGTTCTAAACCACTGTTTATTTGCAGAGAGAATTGAAAACGGAAAGACAATCATTTAGCCTAAGTTCTAAATCACTGTCAGGAAATGAACTAAATCAATTACTTATTTTAATTATTCAGTGGTAACAGTGAAAGAATGTATATGTGTACAGTTATATCCAAGTGCTCCCAGATTGCCTGCCATTAATCAATACATATGTATAAGCCAAGCGCAGTCTTTTATTCCTCGATTAATAAGTTTATTACCAACTCACGTGTCATCTCGACTGAACGAGATATGGATCTGACCTGACTTGACCTGACCAACACCCATCTTGCTGAGTCGGACAAAAATTTACTTACATCATTGCAAACCGACCCAGTGCGCATTTTTCAAGTTCTTTCTCTCTACTCTGTATAATTGAATATTGATTTCATTTACTCCCACTTTTGTGTATAACTGCGTTGGAATTTTGTTTACGTATATCAAATTTTTTTTTTTCTTATTTCATTTTCACCTTTTTGCTTGCCATTGCTACACTCTCAAAAGTTCAATTAACTTTTCCCCTTTGCATTGATGAAAAAGGCCAACTATTTCAAAGTCTCCCCCCCTCCCCCTCCCCCCCCCCCCCCCAAAAGTTTATGAACAATAATTGCTTTACTGAAACTGTGCAAATGTTGCCACAATATCCTTTTGAGGACTCTTCGGGAGTTGAGGTGTTCAATCTCATATGAATTATATTTTTTTTAAAGTCACAGGGTAATTAAACGTTTGCGTGCGCACAAACGTGAAATGTCTAGACCTGAACAGGAAACTAAAAATGTAAAAATGCTTACAGTTCAGCAACTGCGTCATTAATTTGGGAGGCTAAAGTAATAAGGGGCTTATGGGGGTAAGAAAAAAACAAAAACAACCTGTTAATCGACGAATGATTAAATTTCTGTTCATTCCAAGAAATTGTACACTCCCTGATCTGGCATGGCAAAACACACACACACAAAGTATGCTATTGTATTTATTTTATTTTACCCCTTTTAGTACTTTACACCCCACTCCTTTTAGTACTTTACACCCCTCCCCACTCCTTTTAGTACTTTACACCCCTCCCCACTCCTTTTAGTACTTTACACCCCTCCCCACTCCTTTTAGTACTTTACACCCCCCCCCCAACCGCCTTTCTCCCCGCTCCTTTTTTCAAGCCTCCTTTCTTTAATTTCAGTAGTGCTTGAGCCAGAAATCGGAAGCCCGTTGTTCTCGCTCACGAGTTAAATATCAGTTTTGCTATAGATTTAAAGGTTAAACTTTGACCTGCCTATACCGTTGTATCACGACAACAAACAACTGGCAGGTTTAGAAAAACTATGAAAACAAGGCTGGTATTTTTTTTTTTTACCATAATATTCAGAATAAAAGAAAAACACCACCCGCCTCCGCCCCCCCCCCCCCAAAAAAAAAACAACAACAAAAACGAACAGTCAGCTTTGGTCTAATTTATTGAATTAATTATGTAAAAGAACCCTTTGAAGAACATATGGTTTTCCTAAGTAATTTGAATATCAAAACACTCAGAAAAAACTAAAGAATAAAAATTCAAGAAACTGTAGATCACTTGTGTCTGACCGTAGTCATTTGTTTGCAAGTACAAGAAAATTCCATTGCAAATCAGCTCAAAACCGACACAGTTTATCCATATAATCACAACTACGCAATTTTCAATGGTGAAAGGCAATATGGCCGCCATTTTCATTGGCAACCGGACAAGTAAATTAAAGTAAATCCGTCATAATATAGCTAATGGTTTATCAGGAGTCCCCGATCCCCCCCCCCCCTCCACCACGAGTTGTAGACATGACCAGATGAAAAATCACTCTGGGTGTTTATGCTAAAAGAACTGAGGCCCTGCTCACCCCTATCCCCACAATGATTAAAACTGATTTATTGCTTGAAGTTAATGAAGAGGGTAGGCAACTTTGATCTCTGAGGAATTCAATAGTCGCCGAAACGAATAGGCCATTATTCAATACGTCATCGCCGCAAAAAATAAAAAGTACAGTTTCCCTTTAAGGTGATCGAATCCCACAGCTGAGGCAACGGAGCGATCAAATTGATAGTAATTACCTACATTAAAAAAAAAAAAAAAAAAGATCAGAAATTATGAAAATAGTACCAAAAGCAGGAGTCATTACCGCAAACAATGACAAATTGTGTTACACAAAGAACTTTTTTCCAGCAATCCTCTTAGATTAATTTTCGAGACAATAGTAACTGTTGACAATATGAACTTGTGAGCTGTAAAGGGCTGTATGTAAGTAATCACTTTCTAAGGAACAGAGGCTGACGCTAGAAAACATACCATTCAGAAAGAAATGACTTTACAATATTTCATCAACCCTATAATAATAAATTATATATTATATTATGGTATTGTGCAATTATAGGTAAAGAGTTATTCTCAAAACAAGAACATTTCACAACCTAATTATTTCTGGGTGGAGCAAAGAAATCGTCCACAATAATGTTTTGTCCATATTTTTAATAAGCAGAGAGACAATGGGGGCAGCTAGATTATAAAACGGCACTTGTAATTGGATTTTGCACCAGTTGGGTGTTCCCGACTCTCACTGGCGAGTTTGTACAGGCACCCCTGTTGTCTGAACGGTCATCTGCGCCACAACGCCATCGGCTACACAACACCTCTGGTATCCCCCGGAAGGTAATTTTGTTTTCGTATCAGAAACTGATACCCTTGTAAAACGTTCTGTGCTAGGTTCCCTCAATTCAGCTTTAAGTGTTGATCAAAATTAAAGTGAGTTTTGCGTTTAACGGGGCGTCGACATTTCGCGCAGTCTTGCGTTTTTTTTTTTTTTTTGCGTTATCTTACTTTGGGTTTGCCTTGGACTCAAATGAGATCAAATTAAAGATTGGAAGAAACCAGGCGGAAATTCCTTTCTTAACCCTCTACCCCCTAAATACGCCGAAATACGCCAATTTAGGACCCGTATCATATCCCTAAATACGCCGAAATACGCCGATTTAACATGCATCTTTAAAAAAATCTGGCCAGCCGTGCTCTAGCGCCTGGCGATATTTGCCGATACTTCCGCTATAGTGTAAACAATAAGGCGTGTTTCAGTGAAAACCGGATGTTTTTACGTTGATTTTTAGATTTTTTGTGCTTGTTTGAAGTTAGGTGATTTTTTTAAATCACGATTTGAGATGGATGATGTACTCAGGCTGTTCCGAGAAGTAACTGGAATATAATATGATGGAGATTTGTATGGTTTGTGTACATCCTCTAAATGTTTTATACTATTTTGTGTAGCTAGCCTGCATTCTGGGTTTGAAACAGCTAAAACTTATTAAAAAAATCAGAATCACCTGGATTTTGATGCCCTACAATAATTTCACATTGGAAACAAAAAATCCGAAACTCCGAAACTGAAATTTGGTCATGAATAAGGTTGCCATAACATATGAAAATCTAGCAGAGCAGCAATTTGTTTTCCTCCGAATGTTCGGTCACATTTTATTGCGAATGCAACACCTGCAAGTCTACAAAAAACTTGTAATCGAGACAGTCCATATAACTACCTTTCGCACAGTGTGTATGCCAAGACCATCGCCTCATACCATATAAATTTTCATTGCAAGTCAAGGGCTTGATAACCATATTGTTCAAAAAGTGATGATAATCCCATATCCATCATGCTAATACTGACAAATCGCCACTTCTTCCATCATTCTGTAAAATGGTGTTTGGAACGAAGAATTAGTTAATGCGCCCGCTCCATAAATACGGGACTGCAACTGGTAAAACCGGTTACCACTTACTCTCCTCAATGATTGTAGACTCTCCTCAATGATTGTAGACTTTCCTCGATTGTAGAATTTAGACTTTTCCTCGACATTTTCTACCATATCGTCAAATCGCCTCTCGAGGTCCGTCGGGGGAAATATTTCTCATTGGTCTGAGCGGCTTCAGTCTGTTTTCATCATTACAGATATAATACTAGCTGAGGTCCCCGGCCCTGCCCGGGATAAATCGGTTTGAATATTGGTTTCAGTTCTGGGTGGTTATTATGGACCTGCTTTATCTGGCCTGTTCCTATTTGTTTATTTTATTTTTGTTTGTTTTTAAATAAGTCTTACTGTTCTGCCTTCGTGAGTTGACACCCTGCGCATCCCGTACAACAGCATGATTGGCGCACGGGTTAGTGTGTTTGATAGTGAACACGTGGCAGGAAGTGATAACGAAACCTTAAAATGGCGAACCATTACTCGAAAGAGATCTAAATGATGGCGTAACAATAAATTTCCAATAAAAAAAAAAAGTACACCGTTTTGAGACTTCTATTAAAAACTGCACTCTAAAGCGGGCCATACACTACACAGTTAAAGAACTGCACGCGGCCTGCGGTTGGCCTCTCGACGGCCGGCGGGCAATCCGCCGACGGCCTCCCGGCGATCTTGTACTTTCACGGGAGGCGTTCAGTTCAAAATCAGAACAAAACGTCTGGCCTGTCCACGGCCTCCTGAATTCAAGCCACGTCAGAAATTTAACAGTCCGCCTCCGGGACTAGATACTGGTTGCTCAAAATAAATGTATAACAAAGTCAAAATTATGTAAATATGACTTTAGAATCTTCAACAGCATCAAATGTTAGTGCGATTTGATACCAAACATTAAAATGATAATAATAATAATGATAATAATAATAGTAATAATAATAATAATAATGATAATAATAATGATAATATTACCACTACTAGTTCTACTACTATTACTACTTTATTATCCGACGAGATAAAAAGGTGGAAAAAGGAGTTGGGGGGGGGGGGCGATGCATGTAGTGTGTGTACTAGTAGACCTACAGAGGAAAAATTTCCATCCAAAACTACTCAGCCAGCCAGCAAGGGAAAGAGAAGGGTGAATTTCAATGAGACAATCGAAGATGATTGCATCGTATCTATTTATAGACTGACAAGGGTGAATCAAGAGTCGTATTAGAAGTTCATGCTTTGAAACAAACGAATAATCTATTCTGTGCAATTATCATTCAGTCCGTAGATAAACAAAACAACAGGATCACATAGCTTCTTGGCCAAAAATATAGGAGCAATGAATGTCTTTGGAAGATAAAGTCTAAAGAATACAGCAACAAACAGATGAAAGATCAAGCCTATGCCACTCCGTAGAATTTGCAAAGTTCATTGATCCTCAATCCGGTCGGGAGACATAATTAAAAAAGTAAATAACTTTCGTATTGCATTCCGAAAGGAGCTCAAGAAAGTGGAAAGTTCAAAGATTTCTGGCAATGGTGCAAACGAAATATATGTGCCACGACTATGGTATTTTGAAAAACTCATGTTCCTCAGAGACCAAGATATTCCTCGGTCAGCAGTGTCCAACATCGGCCAATCACAGCCAGGAGCTACTGACTCACAGAACGATCTTGTTCTCTTCCGTTTCCTCAACAACAACAACAACAAAAAAAAAACAACAACACAAAAAACTGCTAAGCAAGCTAATGCAGCTTCATTTTGAGAAGAAGCCATTTGGATTATGTGCATAGGCCTGTGGCCTGTGAACTTTGTAGTGTGTGGGTTCAAAGAAGCCGAGCGTGAGGCTGCCTCTCGTCCATCCGCAGGCCATCGGGAGGCCGCCCGGAGGCTGCCTCCCGTCCATCGAAAGGCCGCCGGGAGGACGCGTACAGTTGAGACCTCTGGCCTTTGAACTGTGTAGTGTATGGCCCGCTTTACATCCATTCTGATGTACCATATAAAATTTGAAGTCTAAATTTTGAGTGGTTCAGGAGCCTTTTGCAACGAAAAATCTCAAGTCCACAAATATATATAGTATAGATATCTGTTCTGTTCTTGCACAGCGTTACACATGTCACCAAGCTTAACGGCAATGAAAATCAAAGAATTATGGCATGAAATAGAAGAAACACTCTACAACTGAATCTATCTGGAGGTTGGCTTATAAATTAAGCTTGCGGTTATCCGACAGTATTGTCCAAAGCAACTGCCGTTCCCATTAATTTTGTGTAATACACGACCCGGTCTTTACCTGGCTGTAGAGGCTGTTTGATACACTGTAGAATATACACAGAACCCAGTCTTCACTCGGTTGTGGAGTGTACACATTAGGATTATCGGACACCATCATCTCATGTAAACTCTTCCGGTCGGGTGTTCCAGCTCGCACCTCAACAGCCATCCACCTGTAGAGTGTAGACAATGACTGGCAGACATCCATGTAATACAAAACTTCTTACTGGTGTTACAACTCAAGTCCGACCTTCATCTGGCTGTAGAGTGCACACTGTGGATGTCAGGCATCACCCATTTCCAGCGCTCCTATTGGTGTAACAACTCACAGCCCGACTTCCATCCGGCTGTAGAGTGCACACAATGTTAGACAGCCAATGCAACATTCCTGTTGGTGTAACAACTCATAGCCCGACCTCCATCCAACTGTAGAGTGCACACAATGGACGTCAAACATCCAATGCAACATTCCTATTGGTGTAGCAACTCGCAGCCTGACATCCATCCGACTGTAGAGTGCACACAATGGACGTCAAACATCCAATGCAACATTCCTGTTAGTGTAACAACTCATAGCCTGACATCCATCCGACTGTAGAGTGCACACACAGGGTGTCAGACATGCAATGCAACATTCCTATTGGTGTGACAGCTCACAGCCGGATCTCCACCCGGCTGCAGCGTGCACACAATAAGTGTATGACCTAATGCAACATTCCTGTTGGTGTAACAACTCACTACCACACCCCAATCCTATTGTGGAGTGTGCACAGTGGTTATCGGTCATCTTATGTGACAAATTCCTATAGCTGACAACTGACAGTGCAACCTCCGTCCGGTGAAGTGCGACTGTACAGCATACGCAATGGGTGTCGGACATCTAATTAAAAATTTAACATTCTTATTGACGTTACAACTCAAGAGTCCGACCTCCATCCGGCCATAGAGTACACAATAGGTATGGGACACCTAATGTATATTCCTATTGGCGTAACAACTCACAGTCCGACCTCAGTCCGGCTGTAGAGTTACCGGCCATCTAATGAATGTACTCCCATTGGCGTAACAACTCAGTCCGAGCTCCGTCCGGCTGTAGAGTGTACACAGTGGTTGTCGAATATCTAATGTAAGGCACTCCTATTGGCGTAACAACTCCATCTGAGCTCCATCCGGCTGGAAAGTGTAAACAAAAAGTATCTAACCAGTTTTCTTTAATTTTCACTGCCGTCAAGTATACTGACATTTGAAATGTGCAAGACCAGAGTGGCAGTTCGTTAATGAATGAAATATGGGAAAAAAAACAACCCCAACCAGGTCAGCGAAATGAACTCTTTGGTAAGCATTGACGAACTTAAAAAAAAGTAAACTTGACCGAATATTTCTGAACTCATTTGAGAACAGCAGCTAGACACGTTACGTTCTAAAATCATCGCTGTGTATTCTTTAAGTGGCCTCAGTGATTGCCCGATGTCTTGAAGCCCATAAGATCCCAATTTAAGGACATTAGGCTATAAGAACCAAGTAAGTGTAAAATGCCAACCTGGTCCTCCATAATATACAGGTGTCTAAACCGATCCGGGTCTCCACGACTTCTTGCTTATATAGTGACTTACAAATTAGTTTTAACCTAACATGGCACTTCTCACGATGAGAAGAATTTATACAGTATTTGAACTGTAAAGTAGTGAATATGTTAATTATTTTCACAAGAAACTTTCGAATATGGCTGAAACTGATTTCTCATACACACACGCACACACACTATTTTCATCACTTTTGTTTGAGAGGATAGGGGAAGCACATAAAATATAACGCCAAACGTGAACTGGTTTTTACATTTATAAGCCCTTTTAATAAATTTATGCCAGTAAAGTTACATGATGCTGTCACGAGTATTAGCATAGCGTAGGGTTATGCTTGAGATGGGGCGACTGAGAACAATTGAGAGAGCAATGACGGTTTCAGTCAGTGAAATAGACATAGTGCCATATCAAAGTCGTCGCTTCCGCAGCAGCTGCTGTGTCCCCAGTTAACAATAGTATAGGAACAGGTTCATCCGTCTTTCCCGAGAGAGAACTCTCCGAGGTACCTGAAACAGATGTAAAGAATAAACGGGTAGCAGTGATGTCGAATTTTAAATCACGTCTTCACATGTTGACATGTCGAGTAATCTAATGGTGTACGGTATAAGGTGAAACGTGACAAGCAAGCATACCAGAGCTGATAAAACTGAATAGAAATCTCAAGTGGTTGAGGCATCGACTTCCAGGGAACTGAATTTTGTCCAACTCCGAAAATCACGTCTCTGAAATATCTTTGCTGCATACCTCATTACTTAGCCTCACACCGAAGGTATGATTTAGGGGTAAGACAGACCAAGACTGGCGTAGGCCCCAGATTGGTGGCTCGACACACAATTGTTATGCACCACACTAAAAGGCTACTCACTACTCACATCGCGGCGGCATGGGTAATGAGTAGTGTTTTAGTGTGATGCACAATAATTAGGTGGTGAGCCACCAACCTGGGGCCTACGCCAGCCTTCGCCGGGCTCATCCCTTAGAGTAGCCACACAAAGGCCACCGAATTCGGTCACCGAGCCACTAGGCGCTTTAGGGTGACCACAGAAAAACCACCTAATAAGTCAGCGCCTATAGGTCGGAGCTTTCGGTTACCACCTAGAGCGCCTCTGCTACACATAAAGGCCGCCTACAATTTCGGTGCATTGCGACTGGTAGGTTTTATTTGTACTTTTTTTTCTGCTCACACTACACACTGCACCACGTGGAATTGTACAGAGTGAAACTGAGCTAACCAGATGCTCGCTTTAAACATTTTTAATTATCATGTCTTTAAAATGATTAAAATTAAAAAAAAATTGTTCTTTCAAAATAAATAAATTTTGCTCAGTGACTTTGTTAATTTAAGGCCGCTGAATCCAGTTGTTGAAATTATATAGTACAATTCTTCTCACCTAAAGCGCCTAGTGGCTCGGTGACCGAATTCGGTGGCCTTTATGTGGCCACCCTCCGGTGAGAAGAATTGCATAATTTCAATAACTGCACATAAAGCCCACCAACATTCGGTTCATTTCAGCGCCGTAGGTGCCGACTTTTTTTTATCGGAATCCAAAATACATTCCTATTGCGCCGATAGATACCGATCCCGTGACACGGTGATGGGCAAGACCGTCGAGCGACAGGAAGGTGTGATGAGTCATACTCATTTACGGCGAGCGGGGCGATTTTCTACTGACCAAACCACATCTGGACGGGACGATAGAGGAAATTTGATTGAAGATTTGGATTCAGCGGCCTCTAATTAACTAAGACATCGAGCAGAATTTGTTCATTTTGAAAGAACAATTAAAATTTTTTTTTAATCATTTCAAAGACATTATAATTAATGATGTTTAAAGCGAGCCTCTGGTCAGCCCAGTTTCACTCTGCACTGTTCCACTTGGTGCAGTGAGTAGTGTGAGCAGAAAAAAATGTACAATAATAAAACCTACCGGGGGCAATGCGCCGAAATTGTAGGCGGCCTTTATGTGTATCATAGGCGCTCTAGGTGGTAACCGAAAGTTCCGACCTATAGGCGCCGACTTATTAGGTGGCCTGTCTGTGGCCACCCTGAGATTTTTGGATTGATCACTACAAAAATTTAGAACTAGTAGGTTAAGCCACAGTCAACAGCATTAGGTGGAACACTTACTAAGATGTCCATCATTGGCGACAATAAATTTAACTTAGAATGTGAGTTAAAGAAAACAGATCTAGATATAATCCATCTGTAAACTGCACTGTACTCACCTTTATGAGCAGCAAACTTCTTGTTGTGGAGAATCTTGTAATTAAGTCACTCAGATCATTAACTTCTGTGCTATCAGTTGTACTTTGAATGCCGATTCCACCTTAGGCCCCAGACGACCATCTCTGCATGAAGGCTTGTTTGCTAGTGAATTGTCCTGAAACGGCAGCGCGTTAAAGTAGGCTAGTGCTACCTTGAGACAATCACGTGTATTGTACAAGTAGGTGCCTTCTGCATTTAATGCACGTTTTTGTCGGCATACGTCGACAAGCGTGAGCAGAAGAAAGCGCCTCACCAATGCACGACACGGGATTCTCTGTTCTTTGTCCGACAATTAATTAGTATTATTTTTTTTCGTCTGGTTGTTTTAAAAAATTTGCAAGGTCATGTCTCTTGTTTTGCTCATAAAAAATAACGCCCCCCTCCCCTAACGCACACAGATAGAGAGAGAGAGAAAAAGAGAAAGAGAGAGAGAGAGAGAGAGAGAGAGAGAGAGAGAGAGAGAGAGAGAGAGAGAGAGAGAGAGAGAGAGAGAGAGAGAGAGAGAGATTTGACCTCGCGAAACACAAAGTGCACTCTTAAATATCACGACAGTAAAGAACCCTGTAGAATTTAACCCACTGCATTAATGCTGCACCCTTAGCTCATCCAAAGATATTAAATACAATAAGATTATTGGGTAAACATTCCTTATTGTGGGGACAAAAAAAAACAGATTTTCCTTGTAAATTTCCTTTTGTGTTTAGATCTTTATTTTAGGAAGTTCTCTGCCCTTGGCATTTACATCTGGGGTTTTTTCTTGTCTTATTTTTCTTGTTGTGGTAGGGATCAGTTTTTTTTTAGCCTTGTACAGCCTGCTCTTCTCGAATTTCAACTACCAAGGTATTTTTAACGTGCGCAACATGCACATGGGCCCTCCAAATTTTTCGTCCTTATCCGAGAAGACTAGGTGCTCGATCCTACCTACCATAGGATCGGGGGAGAGGAAATTATGAGAAAAATCCTTAAATTCCAACATGCCTGTACCGGCCTGGTTTTGAACCCGGGACCTTCGGCATGAGAGGCGAGCACCTTGCTTCTAGACCAGCACGTCGGCCACAAATTTCCTTTTTACGACAAGATTTCCTTAAATAAGGACAGTCAAATGTTGTGAACTGGGAGGTCACGTGTGCACAATTTGGTCCCGGTGCGCACCAGTCGATTTTGATCGGCGGTCTAATTAGACAGTGACGTGACGACCGATAGTTTCAATGAGACCTCCCGCACTTGTGGACTCGTTTTACCTTATTGAAACTCAAACTCGTGACATCACTAACCAATTATTTCGCCGGTCAAAATTGGCTCCATCGTACCAGGTCTCAATCCTGGCGGTGAATCTCATCATAAATAAGTCAAAATAGTTTTATCTAAACTGCAAGAATGCGGTAAGATGATGAACATGAAATCATTTCACTTCAATTCAGAACAATGACCATTTGATTGCGATTCACTCTGAATGGAAAAGCGAAACAAAAATAACCAGAAAACAATTAAGTTCATTTAAAAAGGCGGGGTGGGCAGGTGCCAAGTGTATTAGTATGATGCATAATGTATGGGCGGCAAGCCACCAGTCTGGCGCCTACACCAGCTTGAGTCTGGGTCATCCCTTATTCGTGCTGATTGTCACCTACCGGTACTGTGGAACTAAACTCACAAACTGGTCAAAATTTGATAGGTCTAGATCAGCGTTTCTTACGGTGGGGCGTGGCATTGTTTTGGTGGGACACGGGACTTCAGATTGGGGGAAAGGGACTTCACATAAAAATCTTAATTTCATAGTGTATTTTAGTTTAACTGCAAAGATAACCTGTTTGTTTGTCTATGTCGTGCTGGCGGTTGCCGTGTTTAGCTCGGATTAAAACATCGAACTCAACAGTTTGAAATAAACTTCCTTTTGAATGCATATATATACTGAATGTATAAATATCTTAATGTTTTGTTTTTTTTGTGTACGTGTGTGTATATTTTTTGCTAATTTTGTCTGATCATGGTGGGCTGCACATTGTGCGTGGTGTGTGTGTGTGTGTGTGTGTATAATGGTTAGTATTAATTCATCTTATCAATGCTGTAACAAGCAGGTTCATCTCCACTAAAATTATTGGCCCTCTCGCCCTAGTTAATAACTGAAACTGATGACCCCAGAGAATCACCAAATGCACCCTGTCTGTTTGCAAAATGCTTTTTTTTTCTTTCAAATTTACGGACTTTTCCACTTTTCCAACCCCTTTCTCATTCTGCGAAGACATCAACCAGTCGCCTCAACTGTACCGATAACAGACAGTTTGAGTTTGGAGAGAGCACGTCGACACGACAACGGTCACACTGTGCTAGAAAGAAGTAACACCATAGACAGAATATAGCACAATCATAGGACAGAAGGAGACCCTAATAGAAGCGCCTACCAATCATCTGCCCAATGAAAGACAAATGTAAAGACAAACATTACGGCATGGCAGTAGCAGCAGGTCTTTTCCTACTCCTCGGTTAATAATAATAATAATTTCCTCAGCTTCAAATCACAAGCTTCTTACTGATGGCCAATCCCAGAGAACCGTCACATGGCATAACACCTAGTCATCAGAAACTATGAAGTTTAAAAAAAAAACGTTTTTGAGATTTTCGTTTTATGTTCCATTTACCTACGGTTACAGGGGATGGCATTGAAACAGTCTTCAAGGACATCGCATCATTCCCCATTCATAGTTCAAACTGCCCAAGGCAAGCAGGGCTGGAACTAACGGCCACTCCCTGGGCAGTCCCCACATCTCCCTCCATACACACTGTATACACCAGACTTGAGTTCCACTGGACCGAACAATTCGTGTTGAATTCAGTTTGAATGCTTTGGGTTGAAAATTGTGATTTGTGTCTGATTAGAAGGCATTCAAGTATGTCAATGTACCGACTAAATTGAGCTGATATCGAAGAGAAATTAGTGAGTGACACAGAGAAAAGAAATAGGACTGAGAAACCACAAACTGGTTTTTCCTCAATCCTGATGATTATCGGAATTTAAAGTCCGAACCATCGTTTAGCTCAATCTGCTCAAACCCGGATTCGCCATCCAGATTGGTCTCAGTTTAACTTGCTATAAATTTAAAATATCTTGTTATTAAAAATATTATTCTTGTTGGTGTGTTGTTCATAGACCTCAATGTTTTGACTTTCCTTTCCTTCCCTTCACAATAACCGCTCTACCCCTCATGGTCCATCTTTGGATTTTGTTACTCTACACTTTTATTAAACGAGTCAATTTTGACCAATTATCATTCTGTACCATCTCCATTTCGATGCAGCCCCAGTACTGGATAAGCTCAACCATGAAGCTCCTCGTCATTGTCTTCGGAATTCTCCAAATTCTGGCCTTCGTTGCTGTCGGTGAGTCTTTTCTGTTTTTTTCAATGACAAAATATTTTGACCTCCTAAAAAAAGAGCTACCACCATTGGCTGCATGTATTAGATATAAACGTATATCGATATATGAGATTTGGGAAATGTTCAGAGTCGAAATCCGAGATCTAAATCATGAAATCATGAACCTAGATAGAAAAAAAGAAAGAATATTTTTTTTACAAAGGGATGGGGAGTTGTTTGGAAACAACAACAACAATCTCTTGATAAATGATAATTTCTGACACGTTCCTGCACCGAACTCTTCTACCTAGTGAGGACACACGGCCTCCACAGTTTGCAACTCTAAGCTGCAGCGTAGTCAGCTGTCACACAGATTGTGGTACAGAACACTTGCCCGAGCTATAAGCCCTTTTCCTATTGGAACAGTTGCTTTTTCATTTGCCCCCACGGTTATTGTACAAGGTGGTACTTCATTTCCAGCACAGATCATTTTGACTTTTAGACCGTGTCCGTCCACTCTCATATTATGTCGTAGGTAGTATCTGTTTTTATAGTTTCTAATGATTGTAAGTTGCAGATGTCCTCGTCATCAGGACAAATAACTGTTCTTACTTTGGTTTCAACAAATGTTGGAGACAAAAACATAACTTTGGAATCATCTGAAAAAGAAAGAAAACAGGAAAAAGGAAAAGAAATTGGCAGTAAATTTCATGTCATGAAAATGAACAGAAATAATATAAATGTCATAGCGATAATGAGAAAAATTCAATTGCAATTATGGTTTACTTGATATTCAACATTTTCTAACTTTCCACTTTTTCCAGAACCCAAGCCTCTAGGTAAGTAAATCTTTTTTTATTTTTTATACGTATACATACATTTAGCGCCATCTCTGTTAGAGGTAAGCCAGACCAAGGCTGCCGTAGGCCCCAGATTTGTGGCTCGTCACCTAGTAGTAACTAGAAACTCATGGGGGAGCCGGACAACAGAGAGTCTTCAGAGAAGAAACCCCCTTTATTCAAGTGTTTCGACCCTGAACTTCTTACACTCTAAGGGGGCCGGGCCACACCTGGGTCATGACTCCCAGGTGCCTCTCTGCTGCCTTTTTTGTCTCCGGGCGGATTCGAACCGGCGTTCTTTAACGCTCTGGGAATTCTAATCCGACGTCTTATCACTTGTGCTAAATACGCTCCCGTGTTGTTGGGAAAGTTCCCGCCGCTGTGAGTAGTGTTGTAGAGTGATGCATAAAAATTAGGTGGCGAGCCACCAGTCTGGCGCCTACGCCAGCCTTAGCGTAGCCACACAAAAGCCACCGAATTCGGTCACCGAGCCACTAGGTGAGAAGAATTGTACTATATAATTTCAATAACTGCACATAGAGCCCACCTACATTCGGTTCGTTTCAGCACCGTAGGTGCCGACTTTTTTTTTTTATCGGAATCCAAAATACATTCCTATTGCGCCGATAGATACCGATGCCGTGACACGGTGGTGGGCAAGACCGTCGAGCGACAGGAAGGTGTGATGAGTCATACTCATTTACGGTGAGCGGGGCGATTTTCTACTGACCAAACCATATATCTGGACGGGACGATAGAGGAAATTTGATTGAAGATTTGGATTCAGCGACCTCAAATTAACAGAGACACCAAGCAGAATTTGTTTATTTTGAAAGAGAACAATTAAAAATTTTTTTTAATCATTTCAAAGACATGATAATTAAAAATGTTTAAAGCGAGCCTCTGGTCAGCTCAGTTTCACTCTGCACAGTTCCACGTGGTGCAGTGTGTAGTGTGAGCAGAAAAAAAAGTACAAATAAAACCTATCAGGCGCAATGCGCCGAAATTGTAGGCGGCCTTTATGTGTAGCATAGGCGCTCTAGGTGGTAACCGAAAGCTCCGACCTATAGGCGCCGACTTATTAGGTGGCCTTTCTGTGGTCACCCTTAGTCTGGCTTACCCCTTAAAGTGGAACGCTGCAACTGAGACACGGTTGTAGTAAGGGGGAAGCTGTTGTTAGGGGCACGTAATATTCTACATTATAGCCATTGCTGAACAGTGAAGACATAACTCGGTATTTTCTTTATTTGGCTTTGCAATCAGACTACGGGTCTCTAACAACATTGAAGAGGAAGTGCGTACATAAAGGGGCAATTTGAAAAATTGAATCCATAATTATATACTAAACGGAACATTGAATTTCCGTATTTTTTAAATTCTTCTGGACAATCACAAATTAAGAAAACTACACAAATTATGAATGATAGTTTAATAAATAAAAGAAACTTGCAAGTTCTTTTTTTGGTCACAAAGATCGTCATCAGCCCAAAAAACACTAGAAAAACAACAACCTTGAAATAGCAAAGAAAATAGAACATTATACAGAGCCTGCTTCGCTGAGGTCAGATTCTTTCTTTCGTTCTTATTTTCTTTCTTTATTTTTTTTTCTGTTTTTCTTGTCTCTTTTGCTTTAGTCTATTTTTTTTCAACTATTTGTTTAGTTTTCAAAAAAGAGTAATGAAAAAAATATATTTCTCCAAGGCTTTTCGTTAAGAAATTATTACTATCATTATTATTTTCTTATCCACTGTATAATTCTCTTATTAAATGTCACCAACATGAGGACTCGCAAAATACAATCTTTTTTTCTGGTCAACATTGAGCCAAACACTTGTTACGACCCACAACCTCGGAAAACTTGAATAATAGTTAATCTGAGAAATTTGACTACACTGCAACAGGGCATTCAGTACTCCTTGAAGTTCTTTAATCGTGTATGTATGGCATCCAGATTTGACAATTATTACAGTACTGTTATCATCATTATTATTATTATTTGTATATGTAACCATTTCTAAGATTATGTAAATTGCTTCATCTTGTTTAATCTGGATTTTAAAACCCAACAAGATTTCTTGACAAAAATACTTATTGTAGCTTGTAACGTTTCAGGTTTCAGGCTAGTGATTTAAAAAAAAAAAAAATTCATATTTGATCTTCTGTCATCGACATTCATTGCAGTTCAAAGTGAATTCGATGTTAAACACTAAAGTTATTGTGTTGTTGTTGTTTTTTGGCCACCGTAATGTTTTTAAACTCTTGGCATTTAAGAAGAATTAGCCTAATTGACAGGCCGGATATGTTAGGCCAGTGCATTGGGTCAAGTCTGTCATACATCGGTTCTGCAACAGGCTTGAACGTCCTTTGAATCAGCTCGTGAGAAGGACTACTTTGTTTCAGTCTCACGCCCCATTTAATTCCATAGTCCACAAAACCAAGGCAAACCAGACTTGACTCCGTGCGCTATGCAGTGAAATGTCCGTTGTCACGAAACCCGTGTGTGTTTCTTGCCGAACAGTCACATTCTGTGTCGCTAAATTGTGAAGTACGTTCACGTACAAAATTCATGTCACATAATTAAACGCACAGTGATAGTAAGAAAAATGATGTTTTATTGATCTTGAACTTTCTGTATTTTGTTTTGTCGGCAGACTTCAAGACTGGAAGTAAGTAAACTGCTTTTTTTGCTTCATTTATATTACTGGTACATTTTACAGCGTTACCATTTCCCTACCTTTCATTACCAGTATTTTATGTGGAATTCAGATTTCATAATATACTTTGTGTAAGGGAATAGATGCTTCCACCCTCCTCCGCACCTACTTGATCCTCCGCTTCCTGACACCGGAATATCAACTGAAAATGTTTTTATAATTATTTTTGAGACCATACCCAAGAGATTTTCTGTATTGTGATTTTTGTTTGGCTCCTGATCCCCCCCCCCCCCTCCCCAAAAGAAAAAAAACACCTGCTTTCCTGAAAACATGCGACCCCCGGACTGAAAGCTCCTGATGTAGAAAGTTTCCCATAATAAACTACGTCCTAACACAGATCTCATAATGTGCGCACCTCTATAATGCTCTGAAGTTTGCACCACATTGACTGCCTGTCAAAATAGCACAGTCTCCAATGAGCTGGGCTTATCACAGGGAGGAACACAAAGAGCACTGTATTTTAAAGTGTAAACGACCACGGTCCATATCAATAATCTTCTTCATGATAAAGTAATCTTTGGTCTTTGTAATTTCGTTTATCTTTTTTAATTTTGATCTTATCACTAGACAATTCAAAACTTTTCTGTCTTCTGTCATTTGCCAGGCGTCAAGATAATTGGTAAGTAAACATTCTTTTGCTTTCTTCATCCTTCGCTCCAGGTATCTTAATGAGAAACGAGACTTAACCTCAACACCGCTTTCCTCACCCCTTCATTAAAAGCGGTTGAGCGCCGTTCAGATTTCATGCACCTTATAAAAAGAACCATTTTTTTCGATGAATAATTAATTATCTTTATCTTCATTAGCCTGGAATTCAAGATCCAATAAACTCTGTGGACAAAATGGCAATTTGTATGTTTAAAGTTATTGGTACAAACAATTCATTCTTGTGCTCCTTTCATAAGCTTTCATGGAATTTCAATCGCGTTTAATTACATCTGGACAATGTAATATGCTTTTTTGGTCGTATTTTCAATAAAATCTGTAGAGAAAGGGAATTTCGTATGTTTACAGCTATTGTTTTGAACTTTTTTTTCACCAGCGTTCTTGGAATTTTAATTGTGTCTAGACCCGGACAACGTAATATGTTTATGGGTCGTATCTATCGCGGTTCTGTTATCTCTAGATATTAATTCAATAAACTGACTGACAAATGGGATAATTAAATGTCAAGTGTACTGGAAAACCACTGTGTGTTTCGATCTTTACACTAAGAATGAATTAATATATTCTTTGCCTTTTTTTTTTGTTTTGAAATAAAATCCTGTATAGAAACAATGTGGCATCAAAACAAAAGTACACTAAATTTCACACCACACAATTCAACAAGCCAAAAAATGTGTCAGTGACAGAGAAATATTTAAACTGGATTCACCTTTAATTTTTCCCACATAACAGGTCTGAAGTCTAGCAAGTCCGACGGTAAGTAAATTTCGTTTGCTTTTAGTTCCATCTATTTTAATGACAAATTTTGCGACACTGTCACACAGATTTTCCCACCTCCATTAGTGAAAGTGATACGCCTTGCAGATTTCATACATAATTATGTAATCATATTTTTTTTTAGAACTTTCTTTTCATGTTTATTAATCTGGATTTTAAAATTCCGTAAATCATTTATACAAAGATGTAGTTTGTAGGTGTAAGGATATTGCACTATGCAATTCATGCTTAAACTACTGTCACTAACAGTCACAGAATTTCAGATTTAATTAGATCTTTGATGTTTAAATACTGTTTTCTCTGGCCATGCAATTTATCTCTCGGTGTTTAAATGTAAACTGACAAATGGTAATATCTTTATGTCAGTTTCATCGAAATTTGTATTTATATGTTTCTGTTTTACACCCATAACACTTGAATGATTTTGTAGGATAACATAGAGTCATCAGGTAAAACGCAACAACGTTTGATTGGAATTTTATGCCGTGCAATTCAACATAACGTACAATAAATTTGCCAGTGACTGTCAGATTTTTAACAAATTGATGTTGGACTTTTTTCAAAATTGTCTGTTTTCCAGGATCCAGTAAAAGCGGTAAGTGAAATTCTTTCGCTTTTTTGCTTTCTCTGCCTTGTTGTAATACACTTCACGACATTATTATTATTATTATTATTAACTAGCAATAAGCATGGCTTTTCCAACAGTTCATTAATAAATGTTGTGTGCCATTCAGATTTCATGTGTTTTTTTTTCTTCTATGAAAGGATAAATATGTTTGAGATGAGTAAGTTTCCATATTTTTCCTCCGTGCGTCAATAAAGTGATTCTTGTTTTATTTTATCTTAATCTGGAATTTTTAAATGTGACAAAACTCGTAAAGGAAAATGTCGTTTCTAAGTTTTAGGCCATTGATTTAAACTATAAACAATTCACTGTTGATCTCTATCACCAATATTTTGTGACATTCAAATTCAGTTAGATCTTGACTCTTGTAATTTTCCTTTTATTTCTTGCCATGCAGTTTTTCTCTCGGCATATAAAGAGTAAACTGACGTACGAGATAAGGCAACGTCCTCTTTACAGAAAATCCTGTAATTTTATTTTTTTTTAATTTACAGTCAAAGGTTTGCCTCTTAGTTCTGGAGTGTAATCACCTACTGAGTCATCCGACAATTCTTTCATGCCCTGAAATTAAAGATACAATAAATTAATGTTTAAGTTACTGCTATTTTTCTTTACATTGTTTTTCATGAATAATTCTGTTTTCTTTTCTTACATTTCAAAATTACCAGGTTACAAAGTTTTGAAAGGTAAGCAGCATGGTTTTCTTTCTTCATTTTCCCTTTTGTATACTGAGACACTTGACTATATTACAGCTGGACTTCAAATGCCTCCTTTAAAAAAAAAAAAAAGTTTTAATGGTAGCTTTGTTTGTAGCATGTTTAGGTTTCGTTTTTGAACTGTGTAAATTTCTCCATCCTCGTATCTCAAATTTCGATTAAAGAAAAGTGCAATTTTTATTGAATTCCTACTGTACGCGAAGACGCAATTTGTAATTTTTTAGGCTCTTTAATTGGGGAATTCATTGTTTAGCTTTTATCGCTGGCATTCACTGACTGTCAGATTTAGTTAGATCATGAATATTGTATTACTTTATGCTCTTCTTAATGTCATTGCTCGGTTCGCAAAGAATAAACTAACACACAGCACAGGATGGTAAGATGTCAGTTTTACTGAAAATCATGTGTATTTCAGTTTTTACACTTTGGCTGAATTATATTCGTTGCCGTTTTTTCTTTTCTGTTTTGGGACGATTCAGTATGTAATCATCTGACTAACAAAAACAAAACAGTAGAGGGTCTGCCAACACAATTCAATACACAGTAAATGTGGCAGTGGCAATGAGTAAAAGATGATTATATTGGGCTTTTTTTTAACTTTTCATATACGACAGACAAGAAATCTGGCAAGTCTGACAAATCTGACAAGTCTGACAAATCTGACAAATCAGACAAGTCTGACAAGTCTGACGGTGAGTAAAATCCTGTGGCTTTTTGCTGTGTCCTTTTGCATGAACAACTTTCCGAAAGCATAACACCGATTTTCCCAATCCTCACATAACAGTTAGTATTTGTACGCCAAGCAGTTGATTTTTATGGAAAATAATGTTCTTAGATACACGTGTATTGACTTTCTTCATCTTTCTTGTTTCTTACTCTGGATTTTAAAATTTCACAAAAACCACCCAAAAAACATACTGTGTACGTTTAAGTTCATGAATTCAGGCAATACATTCATAAACCATTTTCATCAACGTTCCCGAATTTCACATTTAACTGACTCACTACCGCAAGTCGCTCTGAACGGTCCTTCTGGAAGACATCTACTGTAAAAACTGTATGAAAATTACATTGACAAATATTATTATTTTGTTTGATTACCAATAATTTGGCATTTTGCCACACTTCTCCAAAGCTCCTTGATCACTGATCACTGTCTTTCAAAGAGGTTACTTTGAGCACTCTTGTTCTCTGAAAGAAACTAGCTGGAAGTGAATCAGTTAAAATAGAGGGTACTTTCCAAAACAGCCAAACTACATACCAAAACGGGCTAACAAAACATACGAAAAACCGCCCAGATTTATCATAAAGCTGAAACGGTTAAAACATTTTGAATAGCATAAACTATTGTTATGGTTACATCATGTGTGCGTCTTCCGTTAGCCAGGATTTTTCTTTTAGGGAGACGGGAGTAGGATTTATAATTGAATTGGTAATGTTTTTTTGTTTTTTATGTATGTGTGCAGATTTGGAGTCAGATACTATCTCATCACAACTTAATCTCAACGCATTTTCATTAACTGAAGATTTGAATTGGGTAGGAGTGTTAGGTGGAGGTAGACTTATAATGAGTGGCGCTAAATACAAACATTGCATGAAAAGGTGACCACTATGAATGATAACCACAGAAACACCTATACATTTTTTTCCTTTCGTTTAGCTTGTAGACTTTAGGTTTTGTGATTTAATACAGAATAGGGAAATAGGAGGATGGGAGAGAGATAGCAAGTATAAACTTACCTAATTCTTTCATAACCTGTGGATTGGAGAAATGCACATTTACAATGAGACCAGCAGAGACAATTACTTGGCTGTTTTGATATGTGAAATCTGGGCATTTTGGTGTACTTACTTAACAGTTTTTGATCCGTTTAGATTTACACGAAAACAGGTTCGGGGTGTAGCAATACTCTTTTTCTTTGCAAAGCTGTTTATCTATCCGCATTTAAAGAACGGATATTGGCACACGGGATGTGTGGTCACTTTTACCGAAAACCATGTGAGATTTCGATTAAACGTTCTGTTCGAAACCCAGAACAAATTTTATTCGTTGCTGCTCAGATCTAAAGTAGATTATAGGATCATCTGGAAAATAAAAGAAAACCCCCAATGTTAACACTAAATTTCATGTCTCCGAACTCACTGTACCACGAAAATGTCAGAGACACGCTGTATTGGTATTAAACTCTTTTAAACTTTGGTTTTTCCCCAGATGACAAAAAAGGCAGTAAGTAGTAATTTTTTGTTTTAGCATTTTTTTCCTTGTCTACTTTAATGAACAACTTTGTGGCATGGCAGCACATCATTTCTTAATCCATCGCTAATAAATGTCGCTATCATAGTCATATACTTTTTTCTTGAAGGATATTCAATTTTGAGATCTGTAACTTTCTATACCTTTCCCTAATCTGTTATTTTCGAACCGCCCCCCCCCCCCCCAAATGCCAAACAAAAAACAAAAAATAAAACGACAACAACCACAACAGCAAAAAAAAAAAAACCCACAAAAAAACAGTGTAGACGAAAATATAGTTTCTGCCTTATGGGCAACTAACTTGAAAGAAATCGTTATCGACCTTCTGCCACAAATATTTACCGAATTTCACATTGAATCCGATTATGGAATACTTTATTTTCAAGGCTGTTTTTAGGTTAACATACAAAGCGTGAATTGGTACAAGAGATAAGACAATGTCTAGTTTACGAAAAGCCCTGTGATGTTTTTCAGTTTACACTCAGAAGAAATGATGTACTTTGCCTCCAATTTCTAAAGTACGATCACCTTCAATCCCCATGCTGGAAAAGGAAAATGTTTGTAAATTTCATGTCACGAAATTAAAGACGCAATGAAAGGTCTTAACGACAAAAAAAAAAAAAGTAAAAAAAAAAAGAGGAAAAATGTATTTTTTATAACATATACTTTGATATTTAACTCTTTTTTGATATTTCAAATTCACCAGGAAAAAAGAAAGGTAAGTATCATTTTTAGCAGTTGTCCTGTATGTACCTTAATGAGAGACATGAATAAAGCTGAAGATTTTACAAGACGCCACCACTCCAATAACAATAGTAGTAATGGGAGATTGTGTCTGAAATGTACATTTTTTTCTGAGACTTGTCTAATTTGGATCTGAACTTGTCATGAAGATGCAGTTTGTAATTTTAAGGCTATGTATTTAAACAAATTCATTTTTGAACTTCTGTCACCGATAATATCGGTATTATGAGTGCGCATGTGTGTGTGTGTGTGTGTGTGTGTGAACGCGCGTGTACGTGTTTGTGTGTGTGTGTGTGTATTTCTTACATCTAGAAGGAATCAACTTTTAAGATATTCTTTGCTGCTTAACTGTAACACTGGAATACATTCGGAGTTCCCAGGTAAAACAAAACAAAAAGAAAAATAGTCATGACGCGAAATATAATAAATAATATAATCAATGTCTTTGTGACAGTCATGTTAAGATTGCAAAATTGTTAATGCAACTTTTCTTTTCAACTTTTCACGTTTGCCAGGCAAGAAGTCAGGCGGTAAGCAAAAATTCTTCTTTTCTCTTTCTTTCTTTTTTTCTGCCTTGTGTATGCTAATGAGAAATTCTAGCACACTGCAACGGGGCATTCCCCACTTCTCCATTGACATCATGAGTATGCCATACTGAGTTCATACACGCTTTCTTTCTTAAAGGATAATGAGGTCCTTTTGTTTCTCGGGGGGGGGGGGGCAGGGGGGCAGGGGGAGGGGGCTCAGCCCAGTGCTGTTGGCCCCCTGTTCTTTATTGTTGTTCCTGGTCGTTCGTTGTTTTCGTCTGTTCTTTTTCATTTGTGGTGAGCGCCATGAGAGGTGCAGGAGGAGGACAAAGATAGATATAGGGGAGGCAGGTTCTTAAACACTGTTCTTTTCAGGAGTTTATCCCTTTATTTGCTTCTCAAAGGAGAATCATTTTGGAGATTTGTTATATCTCCATCTTCCACGGTCTAGATCAGGTGTTTCTCAAGGTGGGGCCCGGCGTGCAATCAGTGTCCCGGTAACAATTAGATATTTTATTGATATTTGACTACTTTTAAACTTTCCGTGTTTCCCAGGCTCCAAGTCAGGTGGTAATTAACATTCCTTTACTTTTGTCCTGTGTTTACGTCATTTAACATTTTACAGCATTGCGATATGGCTTTCCATGCGCCTCGGTTATCAATAAGTGTGTTGTTTCACTCTCAGATTTCATACTCCCTTTTCTTACAGAAAGTATAATTTTTTGTGACATACTTTCAATACCCTGCGCCTCGGTTATCAGTACGTGCATTCTTTCACATTCGGATTTCATACTCCCTTTTCTTACTGAAAGTATAATTTTTTGTGACATACTTTCAATACCCTACGCCTCGGTTATCAATAAGTGTGTTGTTTCACATTCATATTTCATACTCCCTTTTCTTACAGAAAGTAAAATGTTTTGTGACATACTTTCAATTTCTGACTTAATCTGGATGAATGGATTCCTTAAACCTGTAGACTAAAATGTAGCTTGTAAGTTTATTGAAACAGTTCAATACTGGATTTCCGTCACCACCATTTACGGGGTTTCACACTGAATTAGATCAGAGACATTGTAGTACTATTATTTTCCTCGTCATGCTCTTTTCACATGACATAAAAATAGATTTGACCAACAGATTAAATAATTATGGTATCTACTTTACAGAAACCCAAATAATGTCTCTCCGTATTACACTCAGTAGAAATCATCTTATTCTTTACCTCAAAGTTCTGGGGTTTGAACACCCACTGACTTATGTGGAAAAAAAAAAATATGCCCCAATATTAAATAATATTCTGTAGTAGTCTCAGGGACAAAAATTAGAAACATTTTATATACCTGTTTATTTTTTTTATAATGATTTTGAACTTTTTTTTTTTAAATTTCAAAACCACCAGCCTCCAAGACGAAAAGTAAGTACCATTTTTCGTACTTTTCCTGTGCGTGCTTTAATAACAAACCTGAAGTCATGATTTACAACAATTTCCCTAAATCCTCTATTGCTCATCCCTGGCCGATCGACTTTTCACTCGTGACGGCGATGGCGAATATGGCAGTACTCTTTAGTTGTGTTACGACCCCATAAAGGCAGTTAGAGACTGTCGGGGTATCTGGGAGGTAGCGGGATCTGAGATGTTTTAGTCCTTGGCACTCCGCCAGGATGTGCTCGACTGTCTCCTGCGGGGACCCGCAGTGCCGGCATACTGGCTCACGGAGTGGGTTGAATCGATTTAGATGTGCGTTCAACTGGACATGTCCCGTCCTCATACGCTGTATAATAGTCGCGTATTTACGCTCTAGTGTCAATATCGGGTCTTTGATGTCTAGTTTGGTTTGGTTATGATACACCCTACGTCCTTTATCCGAGTTAGCCCACTGATCTAACCATTTCCTGCGTCCGTGAGCGCGGATTCTGGCTCGGGCTGCTGGGTAAGACGTGGGGTGCTTTGGCTGTTCGCCTCTGGTCCCCTGTTTCGCTAGGCTATCTGCAACCTCGTTGCCCCGGATTCCTATGTGCGCGGGGATCCACTGGAGGTGGACCTCGACACCGTATCCACTTATGATCTGGTGGCAGATATTTCTGATTTTATCTGCGCCATGTGCCTCGAGCTTATGGTTGAGCGATTGGACGGCCATCAGTGTGGCCCTTGAGTCTGAGAACACAACAATATCTTCTGGCGATACTGTTCCGTTTTCAAAGCCGTTGAAAACCGTAGTCAGTGTCCTCCAAATCGCTGTCGCCTCAGCGTCGAAGTTGGAGCCATTCGCCCCGCATGGCCCATAGATCTTATCCCTAAATCCTCCGTTGTTATTATTTCTTTTCAAAGTTGTTTTAAAACATTTTAAATTTCGTTTTTGTGACTTATAGTTTTGCTGGTCTTTCTAAATTGGATTACAAAGAAACAAGAAAAAAAACACCTGTGCGTGACGATTCGATTTTTAATTTTAAGGCTATTGATTTAAGCACTATGTGACCAGCTGGCCACTGAGACGATTAGTAGAATAACCCTCAAACGGATATTGGAGCTTGGAAAGGAGCACTTATGGGGATGCCCGGTGTGGTAAACTCAGCACAATAAGTCAAGGAACAAAATTTCAAAGAATGACAACTCCAAAACGGCTGAACACAATTTATTCATTTTTCCACAAATCTGTCTTTGAGACCATAGATTACATGTGTGTAATTTCAGTTCTAAACGAGGTCGCGATTTTGTTTTTACAAGATTTCATTACAGTTTGGTTGATTATATCTAGACATAACAGGTTTGCGAGATAGTGAAGTTTTATTTTGACATGTGAAAATACTTATTGTGCTGAGTGTAGGATTCTGATTCCCGTCAATCAGTTAATCAATCAATCAATGATTTAAGCAATTCATTTTTAGTTTTTGCTTCCGGCAATAATCGAATTTCAGGTTAAATGAGATCCCGATTGTAATACTTTTTGATAATAATTAAAACGTTATGATTGTTTTATTTTTATAATTATTATTGGTCTATTATTATTGTTATGACTATTGCTATACTGTTTATCTCTCGGCCTATGAACAATTAACTGGCACACGGAATAATTTAAAGTATGTTTTACTGCGACCTATCCGTGTTTCTGTTCCGCAATCAGATCATGTCAGCTTATTTAATATGATTTGCTGCTAATTTGTAATGTTCGCGTATACATAGCTGGTAGTCAAAAAAAGTTTGCACTAAATTTCATGTAGCGAAATCCAATAACCAGACAATATTTCAGTGGCATTATTGATTTACACATTGTTATATCGATTTTGGGGTTTCTCTCTCTCTCTCTTTCTTTGTTTTTGTTCGCAACTTTCCAAATTTGCTTGGCTATAAACCAGACGGTCCTATTACAATACCTGTCTTCTAGCTACGCTGCTTCACTTAAAGAGCAAACTGACGCGCGTGATAAAAATGTAAAATCTATCTTACACGAAATCAAATAATATCTCTCTGTTTTACACTCAGAAGAAATCGCATTGTTTTTGCCTCCAACTTCTAAAGTATAATCACCTTCTGAGTCATCTGCGCCCCCCCCCCCTCCAAAAAAAAAACAACAACAAAAAACGACTAGAAATACCCCAGTAAATTTCGTGCCATAAATAAAACAAATAAAGAATATTTCAGTGTCTATTACTTGTAAAACTTTTTATTATTATTATTTTTTATTTTGATATTCATACTGGACTTTTTCTTCTGACATTTCAAATGACCAGTCTCCAAGATAGTGAAAGGTAAGTAATACGTGTTGGCGTGTTTCCTATTTATTGTATCTTAATGAGAAACTTGACGACAGTACAAGAAGATTTCCCCCCCACGCCTCCCTTAATAGTTGTTGTAGAAGGAACAGATTTCGTTTCTGAGACGTGTAACCTTCTTCATCTTTATATATACATATAAAACAACAACATCTACAGAAGAAGATGCAGTTTGTAATTTTAAGGCAATTGATTTAAACAATTCATCTTTTAGTTTTTTTTCTTGCCAAATTTGAGATTTAGAGATTTAATCAGATCCTAAAATTAATATTATAATCCTTTTCCTTTTATTGTCACGCGGAAAAATTTCACGGGTTTTAAATAATAAGTTTATACATCGGATGGTTAAACCCGTGTATGTTTCTGTTTTACACTCTGAACAATTTATATTCCTTGATGTTTGCAGTTTAAGTGGGATCACATGTAGATTCATCTGGTAAAAGAACAACAATAATTTGTGTGCTAAAATTTGATGCCCCAAAGTTCAACATAAAATCAACGTGTCAATGACCATTATATATTAATAAGTGGTTTTCAAGTGGAGTTGGAGTGGAAAGAAAAAAAAAATAGTCACCTTGCGCAGGTCAGACGGTTAGTCTTATACTTTTTTGCTTTTTCTAAGTTGATAAGAAAGTTTATGACATAGCAGAGCGGCCTTTATGCTACAGCAGAGGGGCCTTTTTGTCCTCTATTTAATATGGTGGTCGTACGGTATTGAGATTTATATCCTTGACAGATAGCCATTTTTGAGATGATATATTAGTCTTTCTGATCACAAATGTTTCGATGCCACAAAACCCTGTACACGAAGATGCAGGTTGTAAGTTTAAAGCTTTTGATATAAGCAATTCATGTTTGAGCTTCCCTCCCCCCCAATGTTTACTGAATTTCATAATCAGGCGAGGAGCACACATGCCACTTGCCGTCGTAAGGCAGTCATGCCTTGGGTCCATGTGCCAGTCGACCCTGCAATGTACCCATGTCTGGCATGTGTGCCCATCGCCATTGGTTAGCTTAGGTTAAAAAAAAAAATCGCCAAGCAACTGCAACTCAACGAAGTCGCATCATGTTCGCGCCTGAATCAGATTATATGATATTTACAGATTCATCGTGCAAAGAAAAATGAAATAATCAGTAAATTTCATGGCACAAATTAAACAATATAAATGTCAGAGTGACTGTTATTAGTTAAGCACTATTGTTTTTTAAATACTGATACTGGATTATTTTCTTACATTTCATAATTCTAATTTTGTTTTTATATAATATCTTAATTATCAATACGCCGAGTATCATTAAAAAAGCTTTGAAAACCCTCATATAATATGTGTTTAGACTCTGCACCTTTGGTTGCATGCTAAGATAGGGTGCAGTTGTGTGTATGTGTGTTCTGGGGGGGGGGGGGTTGGGGGTGGGGTGGCGAAGGGCGATGAAAGAAAAATTGGGCCATTACTTGAAAGCGGTTGAGAACCACTGGTGTCCAGAATAGCGTCCAAAAAAAAAAAAAAAAAGAAATTAACAGTAAACTTCATGCCACAAATCAAACATTTAATATTAATGTCTGAGTGAATTTTTTTTTTTTTGTTGTGAATACTGATAATTGAATTTTTTTTTTACACATTTCAAAATTGCCAGGGAACAAAGGAAAAGGTACGTAGCATTTTTTGCATGTTTTCTTAGATTTGGTGTTTGAGATGTGCAATTTTCTTCATCTTTCTAATTTGAGTTTAACAACAACAACAACAACAACAACAACAACAACAACAACAACAACAACAACAACAACAACAACAACAACAACAACAACAACAACAACAACAACAACAACATCAACAACAATTTACACTGTATGCGAAGATGCTGTCTGTCATGTTAAAATACCGTAATGGATTTAGATAATTTGTTCTTGAGTTTCTCTAGCTTTCCGCCCCTAAAGAGTAAGTTCTGAAACGCGGGATAATGTAGTATTTGTTATAGGAAAACTCATAATTATAATGCTTTCTTTTTGTTTTTGTTTTACACTCAGAACAAGCCACATTCTTTGATTTGAATTATTGTCCTGTAGAGACTCATAGGGGAAAGAAAAAAGAAATTAGCAGTAAACTACATGCTGCAAATTAAACATTATTTTAATAAATGTCTCAGTGAATAAAATTGATGAAGCACTGCACTTTTTTTTGTTTGTTTGTTTTGAAATACTGACATCGGATTTTTTTGTGTAATTTAAAATTTCCAGGAGGCAAGGGCAAAGGTACGTAACATTTTTTTGCATTGTTTTTTCATGTATCCTAGAAATACACTTGGTGGCATTACAATAGGGCTTTCTCCACTCCTCTGATAACAGAAGTTGTATTGCACAAAAATTATTTAGATTTAGGTTTACAGATTTTCTTGATCTTTCTAATACAGATTAAACAACAACAACAACAACGAAAACTTCTACTATATAAGAAAATGGTGTTTGCAATTTTAACGTAATTGAACTAGTCAATTTATTCTTGAGTTTCTGTCACAGACATTTACTGAAATTCATAATTAAATAGTGTAATACTTTCCACCTTAGCAACACTGCTTTTCTCTCCGAACTGAAACATGGGACAATATAGCGTCTGTTAAATGGAAACCAATAATTCATTAACATCTTTCTGTTTTACGCTCAGAACAAGTCACATTCTTTGCCGCCAAATTCTAAGTTATGATCGTGTAGAGAGTTATCGTGCAAGGAGCCACAAATTAAACATTTAATAAAATTCTCAGTGAATAAAATTGATGAAACACTGTATTTTTCTTATTTGTAATATTGATTTTGGATTCTTTGCACACATTTCAAACTTGCCAGGGAGCAAGGGAAAAGGTACGTAACATTTTTTTTTCGTTGTTTCTTCATGTATCCTAGAAATAAGCTTTGGTCGCATTACATAGGGCCTTCTCCACTCCTTCTATAATAGAAGTTGTTTAGCACATTTAGATTTCTGTTTACAGGTTTGTAACTTTCTTGACCTTTCTCTAATATATGGGTTAAACAACAACAACAACAACAACAACAACAACAACAACAACAGTGCACGCGACAGTGCTGATTATAATTTTAAGGTTACTGATTTAGACAATTTATTCTTGAGTTTCTGTCAACGACATTTTCTGAAATTCATAATTAATTAGATTATTTGATAGTGCAATATTTTCTTCCCTGGCGATGCTGCTTTTTCCCCTCAGAAACTGAAACATGGGATAATGTAATGTCAGTGACAGGGAAACTCATAATTTTAATGTCTTTCCGTTTTACACTCAGAACAATTGACATTCTTTGTCCCGCCCGAACTTCTGAATTTTGAGTATGTAGAGAATTATCGTGCCAGTAGCCACAAATTAAACATTTAATAAATGTCTCATTGAATGAAATTTATGAAACACCGTATTTTCTTTTTTTTTTCTTTTGTAATATTGATATTGGATTCTTTTTTATCCATTTCCAACTTGCCAGGGAGCAAGGGGAAAGGTAGGCTACCTAGCATTTTTTGTATTGTTTCTTCGTGTACCTTAATGAGGAACTTGACATTACAATAGGACTTTTACCACTCTTCCCTTAACAGAAGGTCTTTAGTACATTTAGATCTGGCTTTAGAGGTGTCTAACTTTCCTCATCTTTTCAATTTGGGTAAAAAAGAAAAAAAGTTACATTGTATACAAAAATGCTGTTTGTAATTTTAGGGTTTGGTTTTTAATACTATTTGGTTTTCAAAATGCGTAACTTTTCTCGTCTTTCTAATTTCTACACGAAGATGCAATTAATTGTGTTCAGGCTATTGAATTCTTGAGCTAGTGTCTCCGATTTTTGCTGAATTTTACAATAAAAGCAGCTTTCAATGAGACATAGTACCTATGTATTGCTTTTCACGCATGAGTTTCCTTCGTAGTAAGTACGTAAAACTCACTAAATTTCCGTTTTGTTTTGTTCTATTTGTCTTACTTCTATAATTTTCTCTATTCATGGCTTTGCAACATTTCTTTCGCAAGTCCTCTGTTAGAAAAAGTATGATAATCGTTTTCAGGACGCCATGGCATAAATTTAACCAAAGCATTAGAAATTATGAAGTAACCGGTCAAATCTTGACTCAGATATAATAATATCGGAATGAACACAAACTGCCCAATTTACACTTAAAAAAAACAACAACCAATAACACTACCGAACATGGAAAGGGAGGTTTATTATGGATTATTGTAATTATTTTACTCTCCACAACTTTGCCAAACTAGTAGATTAGGGTATACTGTAACATTTTTTCCCCTGGCGACGTGTAAATTGCAAAAAAAGGATACTGTGATGCCTATTATACGGAAACCCGTATTTATAATGTCTTTCTGTTTTACTCTCAGAAAAAGTCACATTCTCTGCCGCCAAGTTCTGAATTATGATTTTATTATAATTAACAAAGATTTATAATAAAGAAACCAGATTTCAGCAGTAAATTTCATGCCACATTATTCAACATCAATATACAGTAAGTGTCCCAGTCACTGTTACAGTGAACCACTACATTTCTTTAATTTATTGTTACTGAACTCTCCACTATTGTTTCAAAATTTCCAGGCGACAAAGGGAAAGGTAAGTAAATTCATTATTTTTGGTCTATGGAAAGGGGCTTAAATATGGATTGTGTAATTTCTATTCCTCGCAGCAAACTCACCAAGACTGAATAACATTATGGGATACCGTCATATTTTTTTCCTCTCGACGCTGCTTTTCTCTCGGCATAATTATAAAGAGTGAACTGAAACAAGGGATAATGTGATGCCTATTACACGGAAACCCGTATTTATATTGTCTTTCTGTTTTTACACGCAGAACAAGTCATATTCTTTGCCGCCAAGTTCTGAATAATACTCGTGTGCAGAATCATCGGTCCAAGATAAAAGACAGTAGTAAATTTCATGCCACATGATTAATCATTAAATATATAATAAATGTCCCACTGCCCATTACAGTAAAGCATTTTATTTCTTCAATATTATGCTGAACTCTCGTTTTACATTTCAAAATTGCCAGGCAACAAAGGATTAGGTAAGTAAATATTTTTTTTTTCATTTCCCTTATCTATCCTGATAATAAACTGTCCAACACTGCAAAACAGCATTTCTTAGGCAGTATTCCTGGCCATTTAGTTTAAGGTTCTGTTTTTCCTTAAATGATACACAGTGGCTACGTTTACGGCAGCCGGTGAATACAACTCATCATTTTTCTTTATTTGGCTTTACTCCCGTTCGTACAGCAGGGCTTCCTTTCTTTGTTTTTTTTCTATTGGGATATGAGCGTAATCTGCCGTGAACATAGCCACTGCCTGAATGATAATGGTTAAATAGACCAAGCTTTATCTTTCTGAATGTAAATTGTAAAAGATTCAATAAACCCTGTAAATGAAGATGCAGTTTTTGAATTTCGGGTTATTGATTTTAAACAGTTCATTCTATAACTTCTATCACCAGTACTCATTGAAGTTCCATTTATATTTCTGAATATAATATATATATATCATATATTTCTGAATAATAGACTATTGTTCTTTTCCTGTATGCTTTTTATCTCCCAGTGTGTAAGGAAGAAAAACATTCACATGATAATTTGACGTCCATTTTACCGAAACCTAAAACTGGTTGTGTGTCTAGTCTTATATTCATAACAAGTTACCTTGTTTAGTGCTGGATTATGAATTAGATGTCATAATATTCTTTGCTGCTGTATTGTTGAAGTACAAAATCTTCTGAAATCGCAATCAATTTCACACAATGACACAGAACGCTTGTTTTACTGGCATTAAATTTAAACTCTTTTCTATTTTTATTCCCATTTACCAGGCTTCAAGCACAGAGGTAAGTGAACGTCTTTTACATCTTTGTTTTTTGCTCTCTTCCTTCAATAGGAAATCTAATGATATTACAACACGGAATTAGACATTCTTCCCTTAATAGCGGACTTAATATACACCCCACTTTTTTTTTTTTTTTTACAGACAATAATTATGTGTGTGTGTATAATGGGTGCTTCATTTTTTTAAACTGGATTTTGAGATTCAGCAAACCCTGAAGCCGAAGATGTCGTTTGTGAGCTACAATAATTCATGTCCTGGCCACAGTCACTAACGTTTACCGAATTTCACACTTGATTAGACCCTGGACGCTGCAGTACTGTTGCCACGTTTTGTCTCTTTGCATCAAAAATGTTAATCAAAGCACAGGGTAATTTAATGTTTATTTTACCGTAAATCTCTGTGTGAATCCCTAATCGTTACATTCAGAACAAGTCATATCATTTGCTGTTATATTATGAAGTAAGATCATGCACCATACCATCTGGAAAAACTAACCATCCAACCAAACAACCAGTTAGCCAACCAACCAAGCAACCAAGCAACCAAGCAACCAAGCAACCAAGCAACCAACCAACCAAACAACCAACCAACCAAACAACCAAGCAACTAACCAACCAACCAACCAACCAACTAACTAACGAACCATCCAATCAACCAACCAACTAACCAACCGACCAACCAACCAACCGACCAACCAACCAACCAACCAACCAACCAACCAACTGACCGACCAACCAACCACCCAATCAACCAAACAATCAACCGACCAACTGACCGATCAACCAAGCACCCAATCAACCAAACAACCAACCGACCAACCGACCGACTAACCAACCAACCAACCAACCAACCAACAGACAACCAACAAATAAACAAAGAAATAAAACAACGAATTACAGTAAATTTCATTCCACAAAATTAGATACGTAAAACAATCAGTGCACAATGACTAAGCTTATTTGGTACAATACTGCTTTATTGATACTGTGACTATTTCTTTTACTTTCCACATTTGCCAGACTTCAAGTTGAAAGGTGAGCGAAATTTGTTTGATTTTTTTGTTCAAATCTGTATGATTGAAAAAAACAAAAAAAAAGAATTAGGACTCTGTGAAAATGAATTTCTCACTAATTCGTCATTAGCAAGTGTGTGAACTGTAAATCGTTTTTGAGATAATTTAATGTTTAATTTGTAGAAACCGATCTTGAACTTCTGCTACTAGCACTCACCGACAAAAAAACCCAATCCTGGACAATTTAACATTTTCGTATACATGTGTTACTTTTCTTTTCTCCCTTGTGGTTTTTATCTCTCAGTATTTATTATAAAGAATTAATTGATACAATGGAAAAATTAATGTCTAATTCACAGAAACCCATGAGGTTTTGTCTCGGCCTTTACATTCAGAACACGTCAAATTCTTTGATGCAAACAAAACGAATTAGTATCGGGTATGACATCTTCTGAAATTAAATACACAAAAGAAGAAGAAGAAGAACAGCACCACCACCAACAACAACAACAACAACTACATCTACTATAAATTTCGTCAATAAGTAAAAAATTGTTTTACTGTCATTAAATGTTTTTTCTTTTACTTTTCATATCTGTCAGCATTCAAGAGACTCATAAGTAAGTAAAATTCATTTGCTTTTTGACTTTTGCTATCTTAATGAGAACTTTTACCATACTGTATTATAACACATTTGTCTTCGCTTATCCATGAATAACAGTTGTGCAACCCTCAGATTTCACATAGTTAGCATTTTTTAAAATTGTTTTTATATGGACACTTTTTTTTTGAGATCTACAGTCCCTTTTTTCATCTTTCTTAGTCCGGATTGTTAAGATTCAACAGAAACTGTAGATAGAGGTGCAGTTTGTAGGTCTAGGGTTATTTGATTTAAACCATTAATATTTGTGCAATTCAAAGTATCTCACGTTTCATTACTTAGATCCTGGGCAACGCAATAATTGTTTTATTTCTCCATTCTGCATGGCTCTTGACCTGTACAGAGTTGCTCGATATACGGGATAGTTAAATATCTATTTTACAGAAATTCATAAAAAAATACAACGTATCTTTTCTGCCGTTGTTCTTACATTCAGAACTGACCACAATGTTTCCTGCTAAATTAGGAATTAGAATGATGTAGACTTACAGAGCCATCGGGGGAAAATTGCAGTTAAATTTATGTCATTAACACGCAATAAGTGACAGTAAGTAAAATATTTCTTCATTGGTAACAATTTCTTTTTTGTTAACTTTCCACATTTACCAGACTTCTACACACATGGTAAGTACAGTTCATCAGCTTTTTTTTGTAAAAAAATTATTTTAAGATGATATTGTAACACAACTTTTCCCACTCCTCAACCGATGGCCTTAGTACGCCATTCAGATTTCACAAACTTTCGTTAGAAGGACAATCATTTTTGAGATATGCAACTTTTTTCATCTTGATTTTAAGATAATTGTAAGAAACCCTGTAGATGAAGATGCAGTTTGTTAGATACAGGTTATTGATGTATACAATGTATTTTTGGTCTTCAATCTACCACCAACTTTCATTAAAATTTACAGTAAAAATTAAGCATGTCCTGTTTATTGTATTGTAAGACTGTTTATCGTTATAGTGTTTATCTCTTGACATTACTGTAGACTTGCTTGATACAGGGGATAATTTAATGTCAGTTTTTACTGAAACCTACAGGTCGTTCTGTTTTACAACACTGAGAACGAGTTTTATCCTTTTGCCTCAAAGATCTGGAGGATAATTAAACGCCAAGTGAAATCCCCCTCCCTTCCCCCCAACCTAAAAGAAAAACAACCCAAAAACGGTCAAGAAAATTAATATAGTGAGTTTGTTAAAAATTGGTGGTAAATAATCCAGTTATGAGTTTTTTTGTTTTTTTTTAACATTGACATTGAATTTGTTTTTATTTCAAATTTGCCAGCTCTCAAGATCAAGCGTAAGTGAATTTGTTTGCTTGTTTGTTTGCATTGCTGTTTTATTTTAAATGTTAATGAAAAACTATTACAACATTGCAATACGACTTTTCCCTTTCCTGCGATAAGGCTGGAAAGCACTGAGTTACCGGTCTTGTCCACAGCATCCACTCCAATCCACTATTTTTTACGGAAAATGACCTATGACAAAGTAACAGATTCTTTGCATCTGTATACTTGTCCACAGCATTCGTTCGGCTCAGCGCCTCACTGCTATAGAGGCAAATAGTGTTATTTTTCGTAAAAATAGCGGAGTGGAATTGAATGCTGTGGACAAGTCCAGTTGAATTATTATGTTTCAAGTCTGTTTTGACTCATTGCAAGAGGTCTCTCTTTCTAGCCGCCAGCTGTCTCGAGACAGGTCTGTACTAGTGTGACAAAATTGTTTCGTTCTCCCCAGTGTGCGCGGTTTCGTTTAACTCCACAGTCCTCATCCCACATTAAAACCGAGACGAGACAGACTTGACGCAGTGCTCCTCTAGCCTAAACCACTGGCTGGGTCACGACCTTCACTTTTCACACATTGTTCATCTATAATTCAACTTTCACCTTTCACCTTTCACCTAGGCGTTGTCCACCAACTGCAGAATGTAGCCCTCCGACAATGCTTTCCATTCTCTTCTGTCTGTTGTTTTGCTCATCCCTGTTGTTCCTCTTCTCTTTGTAATGTCGTCCTTCCATCTTCCTCCTGGTCGTCCTCTTGTTCATTTTCCTGACCTTGGCTGCCATTCACTGCAGCGTTCTGTCCACCTATTGTCATTCATCCTCCCCACTATAATTATTCATTAAAATTATGAGATATATCATGTTGTTTTTTTCCCATCTTTCTTAATGTGGATATGATGATTAAACATAACATGTAGACGGAAATGAAGTTTTTGATTTAGGTTATTGATTTAAATAATTAATTCCTGAGCTCCTGTCACCAATATTGATGGAATTTTACTAACTTTTCACATTTGCCAGAATTCAAGAGAAAACTAGGTAAGTAAAACTTATTTACATTCTATTTAGTTTTACTGAGAAACTTTGGCGACATTGGTGTCCATGAATGATATTAATAACTAGCCAAGAGTAAAGATAAGGATATGATAAGTTAAGCTGGGTTTTCATGTGTACAGAGACCGAAGCGGTAACGGAAATATGGAAAACTCTTTCTTTTTACCACTTCATGGATTTTTGATGTTTCAATTGCCGTTTCCGTTTCCGTACACATGAAAACACAGCTTTATTTCATCCCGGGTAAGTCGGATCTTTACTTCATTGAAAGTTTGAAAGATTATCTCGATTTCCAACAAAAGTAGAATTAGATCATTCTGTCATTCATAAGCATTTAGTACAACGCATTCGACAACACAACTGTATCTGTGTGGCCTTTAGCTTTCACTCAACTTTTTCTTATAAATTATGGGTAACCGTTTTTGAGATATATAACTTTCTTCATATTCATTGCTTAAAATTAAGTTGTAGTTTGTGAATTTCAGGAGTTCATGTAAACAATTCATTATTGAAGTTCCTTCACCAGTACTGAATTTCACATTCTAGTTTCATATCGGCACTCTGTTTGCTACTAAAATAACTGTGATATATTTTCACATGGAAGGTAATTTGAAGACGTATGCCGTAAATTCAAATCCACAAAATTAAACATTCAATAAAAGTCTTTGTTACAATTAGTAAACAACTCTTTTATTGATATTGGACTCTTTATTAACTCTCCACATTTGCCAGGCCTGAAGTTGCTAGGTGAGTAAATTTCACTGTTTTGTTTTGTTCTATCTGTCTTACTTCTATAATTCTCTATATTCATGGCTTTGCAACATTTCTTTCGCAAGTCCTCTGTTAGAAAAAGTATGATAATCGTTTTCAGGACGCCGTGGCATAAATTTAACCAAAGCATCAGAAATTATGAAGTAACCGGTCAAATTTTGACTCAGATATAATAATATCGGAATGAACACAAAGTGCCCAATTTACACACAAAAATAAAAACCCCAATAAAAAACACGACATTGAGCACTTTATTCTAGAATGGAGGAAGGTGGAGGGGAGGGGGGGGGGGAGCACTCTCTTCGCTGCAACCTGTGTCGGATTTTACATTATAATTTCATTTTTAAAATATAGATGATGTACATCCAACAAATATGCACATAATGAAGTATCAAAACTGTGTTATGGATGGTATCATAATCATCTTGTGTGTGCGATGTTTTTGTGTGTATGTGTGTGTATGGTGGTTTTCTCAGTATTAGCCTGTGTGTAACGGCAACAAAACAGTTCTCAAAAATTCAATATGTAATCAAAAGCAGTGACAATTTATTGCGCCCTTGATGTATACAAAAAGAATTGATTATTTTTTTCCATTTCATTATTTTATATATATAATTATATATCTATATCTATTCCAGGCAAAGGACTCTTGAAATCTAAATGTAAGTAGTGACAACACGGTTATTGGTTTTTATAGGAGGAATAATTCATTGTTGATTAAGGGGTAATGAGGTGCTGTTCTGTAATTTTCACAATCCACCCACCCATACACTTGCTCATCTCTCTTGTTAAATCTATATATAATTCACAAATTCTCCACCATGAACGCAAAAGGCTTTTTTATAAGGCCACCTACTGTAACCACATTTTGCATGTTTGTTTCAAATACCGTGGAGGGGTCCACCAAAATTTTGGATTTTTTCATTGAGTTTGTTTGTCACTTTTTTTTTGAGTTTGCTTAGTGTCGCTGATAGTTCGCCTCCATCTTTTTTTTTTTTTTTTTTACAACCACATGACTCGTGACGTGAACACTTCCTGCTGTATGTAGGCCACTGTTTGTTGGCTGATCTAAACTATTGATGTGCTCGTGGTTAAAATTAGAACAAAGGAATACACTGCTGCTTGCTTTCGGAATGATTTCGGTTTGCCGAGACGGATGTACAGAGGGTAGAAAAGGGTTGGGCTGGTCAATAGTTGGGGGGTCCGAGGGAACGCGGCTTTTAAGATTGTATATAAATGTTGCATTCATTATCCTCAATCCCTAGTTTATCATCGCGGGTGGTTGGTGGGTTCTTCTGGCACGGCCTCATTCTGTTCTACCCTTCTCTTATATTCTGTCTATCGTTGTACTTTTTCCTAGCCCTGTGTGTTCCTGATTGTGTCCACATGCTTGCTCCAAACTAAAATTAAAATTCGTCAATGAGCGACACTGCCACTGTCATTTTGCCTCCATCAGCTACTTTCGCTCTCTGAAGAAATGCATATATATCAATTAAAACTACACCTTCCCACACTTAGCTATATTCTTTACTGGAAGCCTTTTACACAAGTGACCGTCTTCCATCAACAGGTGACAATATAGTCCTGAAAGTGAGTGTGAGATGTAACTCCAACTACAATTGCCTGACGGGTAAGGGATAATCTGATGTAATGAATTATTTTTGTCTGCTTTTTGACAAATGCGGATTTAAATACGATGTATTTATGAATAATTATTGCTCTTGTGTCAGTAACGTTTACGGAATCACAATTAATTAGAACATTTTTTGAAGTGCTTTTGTTTCTAGCTGTGCTCAGCATTTAAAAATTAAAGTGAAACTCTGGATAATTAATATCAGTTTTTACCAGAACCCAAGTGTCTTTGTGTTCAAGACCCAGAATAAATTTTCTTCCTTGATGTTCAGTAGCAAAGTAGGATGACATCTGCTAAAAACCAACTCCATTTGCATGCACTAAAATTTATGTTGGGAAATTCAAAGTAGAATCACAATCTAAGTGACAATAAGTTGTTTTATTAATATTATACTTTTCTTTTTGTTCAACATTTGACGTTTCCCAGGATACAGGTCTTACGGTAAGTTAAATCCTTTTGCTTTTTTCCTTTTTCTGTCTTAACTAGTAAACTGGCGTTATTATTTTTTTTTGGGTTTCTTATTGGCAGTGTTACTATGCATGTCATTTCGAGGTAGGCTAGGAACTTTTCACAAGAAGAGGAACGACAGAGAGAAAAACGAATACGTGAATGACAAACAAACGTTTTTTTGAATTCTCACAGCAAACTGCCAGTGTTTTTTGTGTTTTTGTTTTTAATCAAATTGCCAAACTGTCAGTAGTTCATGCATAAAATTATAAAGATCAACCTGTATTAATTGTCCTTCGGGTTACGCTCGGCCTGAATGACAGAGTTAATAAAGTCAAAAATTGGCGAAAAGAAAAAGTTGTATACTGCAAAGGGTAAGAAATAATACCCAAACGATACAATGAAACGCAAAGAGAAAGGGAAGACAGAAAATGCCAATATTTCGGCAACAGCTTTCTTCAATGAAAAAAGAGAGAAACAACAACAACTACAACAGAAATAAAAATGGAGAATTGAACAGATGAAACAATCGAACAATAAAAAAATTAGAATATGAAATATAATATGGAATATTAATAGAATATTAAAAAAAAATGTGCCTACTTAGTTGCGAGTCTTGGCTTGTATTACTGCAGGGAAGTGCGTCTGCCAATGTGCTGAGACTCCACAGTTTTTCTGTGGTTTTTGTAGTATTTCATAAGCTTATTTAATAAAGGTGAAGGTCAAAGAGGGATGCAAAACTGAACTTTCGACTTGAAAATTGTGATCTAACAAAGTAAAAAAAAAGAAAATGCTCCCCCGACTAATTGTATCAATAGAAGGTTCACAAGCCACCTCTTTAGACCAAAAGGAACATGCCCATTTGGTTGGCGTGGCGCAGAGAATTCTGCATAGGGTCGGTCAGAAAAATTAGCGAGCGTTTTCTGTTTCTTTTTTCAGAAACTTTATGACATTGCCACGCGACCTTTCCTATGCCCCCATTAGTAACTATTGTATGACATTCAAAATTACTGAACATTTTTGCTGAAGAACAATCATTTTTGAGATATTGATTATGTATTTTTCGTTGACGGTATTCATCTGCAATTTTAGATTTCACAAAAGCGGTAGAAGAAAATGCAGTTTGTAGGTTCTGGACTACTGCTTTAAACTATTCATCCTTAGGATTCTGTCACAATCATGAACTGAATGTCATATTGAATAAGATCATAAACATTATAATACGTTATTTTACTCGAGGGGCTATTTTTCCTTTCGACATATTGTAAAAATGAATTGATAAACTGGATAATGTGGGGGGGGGGGGGGGAGGAGTCTAATTTACAGCCCCCCTCACTCCCGGGACCTAAAGCTTCTATCAAGATTACATTCAGAAGGCAACTTCTGAGGTATAATCACCTACTCAGTCAATTGGTAAGACCCCCCCCCCCCTCCCCAGTACATTTCATGCAGCGAAAGTAAACATACAATAAATCAGTAACTCAAGTGAGTAAAGTTTTAAGATTTGTTTCTCTTGTTGTTTTGGTTGGGTTTTTTTTCATACTGACATTAAACATTTTCTTCATCATTTCAAAATTACCAGGGAGCAAGAGGAAAGGTAAGTAACATTTGTTCTCATTTTGCCTGATTGTATCCTAACGAAAAACTTGGCAACTTTAGATTTCGATTTTGATACCTGTAACTTTCTTTGTGTTTTGTAATTTGGAAAAAGAATTATATAAAAACAACAACCAAAAAAACTGTCTACGAAGATGCAGTTTGCAACCTTAAGGATGGATATTGATTTGAAAAATTCACTTTTGAGCTTCTGTAACCGGCACTCAACGAATTTCAGTTTGAATTAGATCCTGGATGTGGTAATAATTTATACTTGTTATTATTATAATTGCTGCACTATTTATCTCTTGGCCTTTAAACAATGCATTGGCACATGGGATAATATAATGTCCATTTACCGAAATGCATGTGTTTCTGCTTTACTGTCAGAACAAGTTTATAAATCTATACTATGTATGTGCAAATTTGTCTTTTCGAGAAAATTAGGATAAAAACTTTGAAGAGTTTTGTATAATCAGAGGACAACATCACGTCACAAGCACATACCTCGAAAAGCTTATAACTGATTGGAATGACACTTATACAAAATGAAATTAGGAGTGAGAGAACCACTGTCATGAAAACCCCCCAAGTTACGCATACAATAATATGGTAAATACTCCACAATATATTCTTTTCGGCTAAATTGTAACTCTGGAATATTCGCAGAGACCTGACAAAAAGACAACAATTGCACTAAATTTCATGCCGTGAAATGGGTACGATGAATATCTGAGTGACATTTAAGTAAAGATTGTTGTTTTGGCACCGGACTTTTTAAAAAAATCTTTCCACATTCGCCAAGCTACAAAGACAAGAATAACAATTCTGTTTTTCTTTTCCCCTGCATTTACCGAATTTGACAGTGGATATTTTAAAACTTTTTTTCCCTCGCCAGATTTCTCTCGGTATACAAAAAGTAAATTGAAACCCTGGATAATGTGGTGTCCCTTTTACGAAAACTTTCTGTTTTACACTCAGAAGAAGGCATTATTATTCTTTGCCTCCAACTTCTGGCCATAATCATCAGTTGAGACAGCTGGCAAAAAAACTCCAAATATAATAAAAAAAAATAAAAAAAATTAGCCAAAAACAAAACAAACGAGAACCAAAACAAAAGCCATGTAACATGACGTAAGATATTAAACATGGTTCCATGACTATTGCTGGTAAAAGTTTATATTTTTATGTTAATATTGAACTTTTTTTTTTTTTTTTTTATTATTTCAAAATCTCCAGGCTACAAGTGGTGGAAACGTAAGTAAACGTTGTTCTCATTTGTATTAAATGTACCTAAAGAGAAACCTGGCGGCATTACGAAAGGGTTTTCCTGCTCCTCTGTTAATAGTAGTTGCAGTTTATTTAAATTTCGTTTTTATGTAAATTATCTAGCTTTCTTCATCTTTCCAGTTTGGATTAAAAGCAAACCGTATAAAACGATGCTGATTAATTTTAAAACTATTGATTTGAACAAACCATTTCTGAGCTTTCGTTACCAGCATTTGCTGAATTTCGCAGTTAATTAGATATAATAATTAATATATGGATTGTGTAACATGTTTTTTATTTTCTTGCTGCGTTGCTTTTTTTATGGGCATAGAAAGAGTAAAGTAAAATAGGTGATGATATAGTTTCTATTACACGAGAACCAGTTTGAAGAATTGCCACATGGGATATTTCAGAGTTAGTTTTACCGAAACCGATGAGTCTTTCGTCTGTGCTCAGGGCGAGTTGATTATTTATGCTGATATTAATTTTTAATGTTAAGTACGAGGGTTGTCTAATTATTTTCGGAGTTATGCCCATTTTCACTCCACTTTCCTATAACCTTTTTATAGTCTGTAAACGCTGAAAAGCAAGGAATGCGTACCACTGCTTGTTGCCGAAATAACAGCAACACTATTGGCCGTATGCATTTGTAATTCACACAAACATAAAGACTGTTATAGTGGGTTGGTCAAGATAGAAGTGCGAGGTGGATACGATTTTTACACAAAAGGAAAGAATCCTTCGGAAATTCACACTAAACTTGCAGCCGTATATGGCGAAAATGTAATAGGCAATAAACAGGTATATCAACAGTGTAGCTTATTCAAAGTGGGGCGTACGGACCTGGAAGCCGAGCCACGCGTCGGACGCCAGCCATCTTTAAAGTCAGGGGCAACATTATGCGTGTTGAAGCGCTTATTCGCTATGATAGGGGGTTGAATCTTCTGGAAAAAAAAACAGCTGAGATAGATTTCATGCTAGAAAGTCAATGTACGGTAAATTCCTCAGTGGAAATTAATGAACGAAGTTTATTGATTTTGGATTTCATTAAAAATAAACAAATCTTTCACCTTTCCCAGGTTCCAAGAATGACGGTAAGTAACATTTTTTGGGAATTTTCTTTGTTTGTCTTATCTACCTTTAATGAGAGAGTTTAAGAAATTGCAATATTTCACACTCCTTTTAAAGTTGTCTCGCATTTAGATTTCCTACACTTTATATGGATAATCATATTTGATATTGTAACTTTCTTGATATTTCTTAACTGAATTTTAAGATTCCAAACACCTTATAGATGAAGGTGTAATTTGTAAGTTTAGCATATTATCGATTTAAACAATTCATTCTATAAGTTGTCACCAGCTTTCACCGAAGTTTACATTTATATTCCCGCATAACTTATTATTCTACATGTTTTTCTTCTGCCTATGCTTCATATCTCTTAGTACATAAAGAATAAATTCATGTACAGAATAATTTAGTGTCTATTTTATCGAAACTCAAGTATGTTTCGTCACCATTCTTACGATCAAAACAAGTCTCATTGTCTGCCGCTAAATTATGAATTACATTTATATTCTTTGTATTTGTAGTATTACAGTACATAATTTTCAGAATTCCCAGTAAATTGAATGTAGATAATGCCTCAGTCACAGTTGCTGAAAAATTGTTTTCTAACTTTTCTCATGTACCAGGCTTCAAGACAAAATGTAAGTAAAAATCTTTTGCATCTTTGCTTTTTCTCCCTAAATGAGAAACTCGACGACATTACAACACAAAATTCACCAATCTTCCATTAAAAGTACATTTATACACCTTTTTTTAAAAAAAAATGCTTTGTTTGCTTCAAGGATAACTGTTTGTCAGGTGTATAACTTGCTTCATCTCTTCAAACTGAATGTCGAGACTCAACAAACCCTACAGGCAAAGATATAATTTAGTCATTAGCTTTTAATTTAAACACTTCATGTCAGAGCTTCTGTTACCAGCACTCACCAAATTTCATATTTGATTAGGCGTTAGGCTTGGACAATGTAATGTTATGTTTTATGTTGCCACACTGTTTCTCTTTGTGCATTTAAAGAGTTAATCAACATTAGGAATAATCTAATAATTTAAGATCTATTTTACCGAAACCGCTAAGTTTTTGTATCTTTACATTTGAAATAAGTCATATTATTTGACTATGACGTAAGCCATGCACACAGCCATCTGGGGAAGGAAGAAGCAAACAAAGGGTTGCAGTAAATTTCATCTCACAAAACCAGACACGTGGACAATCAAAGCATAATGACTATGAGTAAAATGCTGTTTTACTGATACTATTTTTCCCAACTTTCCACATTTGCCAGACTTCAGTATCAAAGGTGAGTAAAATATGTATGCTTATTTCTTTTTTTTTAACCTCATTTGTCTCAATACATAACTTCACGAAGTAGTCAAACTGAATGTCTCTCTCGTTCATCATAAGAATTGGTTTGTTTCATATGACGTCACAGAATTGGTGCCCTTACGAAATTTGAATTCTATTTCATCTTTGGTTGGAAGTTCCAAATTCCATGATGGTTCGCTCTCCCAAGGATGTGCTTGTTTAGCCGCCGTTCCAAAACCAGATCTTTAAGAGTGCGCGTGCCAAGCCACCCGGCTGAAAAAAAAGGGGAGGAGGATTGGTGGGGCGGAGAAAAGGGTATTCCGTGCAAAGCTGCACGGGGTCAACATCGCAGTTTTAGATGAGATATGTGAAACAAACTAATACTAAATGCATCATCTTTAAATTTCATACATATTTGATAATGATTCATTTCTGAGACGTGTAACTTGCTTCCTCTTTGATTATCTGGGTTTGAGATGAAGATGTAATTAGTAAGATTTGGACTATCAATTTAAACAATTCATTTTCGAACTTCTTTCATCAGCATTGTTGAAATTTAACACCTGATTAAATCCTAGATACTGTAACACTTTTTTTTTTTTTATACCGGTATTTCTTTTTTAAATAAAATGTATGTTTTCTTCTTCATGGCCAACATGTTTATCTCTCGACATATAGTGAGTTAATTGACACACGGGATACTGTCAGATTTACCAATTTACAGAAACCTATTTTGAATTTCTATCACCAACATTCAGAGAATTTTTATTTCTATAATCGTGAATAATTTAGAATTCTGTTACTTTTCCCTGTACTTGTGTATCACTCGGTATAAAAAGAATAAATTGATACACGGGATAATTTCATGTCCCATTTTACCGAAATCTGGATGTGTTTCGGTCTTTACATTCAGAACGGACATTATTCTTTGGTACAAAGCTATGAACTAAGACCACACATAGAATCATTCGAAATTAAATAAACAAACAAAATTTCTTTCCTGACTGTGGACTGTTAGCATTCCCCTAGTCCCTTCCACTAGTCTAGTATTGAATCTCTTATTCCCAAGCACATGACTTGTACATGTATTTTAAGAAAATACTGATGTAGTTGAAATAAAATGTATTTAATGCTAGTATACTCACTTAAATATCGACTGGTTTAATTTGGGTAATGTTTCAGTAACAGCAACGGTATTGAAATCTTAATGCCGGAATTTCATGCCACATAATTAAACATGCAGCTAATAAACATTTTACTGTCATTTAACTCTTTTCTAATTTTTTTCACATTTGCTAGCATTCATGAGACTTCTCGGTGAGTAAAATTCATTGGCTTTTTTACCTTATCTATCTCAGTGGGAAATTTAACAATATCTTAACATAGTTCTCGTTACTCCTTCAATAAGAGCAGTTCTATAACCTTCAGACTGCCTATATTTTTCTTACTTCCTTTTTTTTAAAAGGACACTCGTTTTTGAGATGTATTACTTTCCTCATCTTTCTTAATCTGCACTTTAAGATTCAATGAAACCTGCAGACAAACGTCCACTGTGTAAGCTGAATGTTATTAATTTAAACCATTCATGTTTAAGCTTCTGATACCAGCATTCCATCACATTTCTAGATCCTGGACAATGATATACATGTCGTTGTTTTATATTGCTGTGCTGTCTCTTGGCATTTCAAGAGTTAATCGATACACTAGATGATTTAATACCATTTTACCAAAACCCATGTGTGCTTCTGTGGCTGTTCTTATATCCAAAACAAGTTAGAATGTTTGCTGCTAAATCATGAATTAGAATCACAAAGGCTTTCAGAATCTGGGGGAAATGAATTGCAGTAAATTCAATCTAGTGAACATACAATCAATGTTCAATGACAATTTTTTTTTTCATTGATTGAAACAAATTCTTTCTTTACCTTTCCACATTTGCCAGACTTCTGCGTCAGAGGTAAGTACACTTTGTTACCTTATGTTTTATGTATCTCGGAAGAAAAACCACCACCACAACAACAACAACAACAACAACAACAACAACAACAACAACAACAACAACAACAACAACAACAACAACAACAACAACAAAAACAAACCGCTTCCTCCCTCCAAACTGACGACACTGCCTTCTTTCTCCCTTTCTCCACTCGTCGGATGCCAGTACATCCCCTTAGAATGATAAGATTCTATTTCCACTTTTTGGCTGAACTGAGTTACCACTACACGCTACTTCTAGGGCCATTCTCCATTGTGTGTCAAAGTATCAAGCAGATTCGGCATGTACTTTCTTATATTAGTAAAAAGAAAAAAAAATTCTTTGCTCTTAAAGCTAAGATCACATGAAACTTCAATCCTTGATTTCTCAAAAACTGACGGAAAGGAGTTGGAACCTTATCATACTACGGGGATGAGTAGTTGTTAGCCATTTGGATTTCATACATTTTGTATTATCTTAAAGGGTAATCCTTTCTGAGATAGTACACTTCTAGATCTTTATTATAACACTGAACAAGCCTTTAGACGATGATGTAGTGTGTAAGATACAGGATACTGACTTTAAAAAAATCATTTATGAACTTCCGTCACCAGCATTTACCTAATCTCACTGTAAAAACGTAATTAGAGCCTGGATATTGTGATACTTATTTTGTTCTATCCCTTCGAGCAAGGGTTAATGTCTTACTCTCAGGTTATTTTCTTTGTTCCAAGCTTTTGGAATGGGATCTGATCAAACCAAAAACGTCAAAATATTAAACATACAATAAACCTCTCAGTAGGCCTACCAGTTATCTGCCGTTTTTGTTTAAAACCCTTTTTCCAATGTAACTGTACAGAGTAGGAGAAATTCTTAAAAACTGTTTAGTATAGCCAAGAGCATCATTGTATTTGAATGTTTACACGTATGCAATTTGACTTATTTTTTTCTCTCTCTTTTCAAATTGCCAGACTTGACCTTGGGCGGTAAGTAAAATATTTGGCATTTCTGTTTCATATTATGAACAGTAATACAACACTATTTTCTCTTCAATAGTGTCTGAAGGAGTTAAGATTTTCACATTTCAGACATTAAAATTATGAGATACGTTTTATATAATATGTCATTTTTCATCTTTGTTAATGGGGGTTTGATGACTGAAAAAGATACGCAGACGAAGATGCAGTTTTCAAGTTTTGATGTTATTGATTTAAGTAATGCTACTATAATTAGAAAAAAAATAACGAGACTGGTCTCACTGTGTGCCCACCTAATGAACGCACTAAAAGAACGCGTGTTTATTACTGTTTAACGACTTCCGAAAACACTGACTGTCATGAACATTTGCAGACGTCTTTTCATTTGGAATGTGATTTGTAAGCGACATTGTAGCCAATTGCCATGACGATGTTTTTTAAAAATAATGCTACGTAACATTTTCTAACCTGCTTGACATAAGAATTTCGCTGCCTTTTCTCCAAGAATATTGTAGAACCATGGATATTTCTTAAGAACAACATGTGTGCGTCAAATTTTGCCACAAAAAGGGGAAAACTACAACTGGGACTTTCGATATGCCGACTCTTGCTTTTTGGCACAGACCCAATGAACAGCCCGCGATGCTTTGAATGGTTTTCAAGGATAAAGGCGGGTGAAAGTTCGTTTGATGACACAAGCCAGGCCGAAAAAAAAGAATAAAAATGCCAGGCCGGGGGTGTCCAGCAAACGTTTTAGCTGATCAAAATGTGGAGAAAGTCAGTGACAGTGTTGTTGTTCATGAAGATCGTCCACAAGCAAAACATTCGTAGAGTAGCTGGTATCGTTAGGTGTTCGAACGAACGGATCTTGCCAGCCCATTCTTATTGAGGAATTGGAAATAAAGATGGGGGGGGGGGGGATGCTTCGAGGGATTCGATCTGGAATAATATGTAAGTTGAATTATTTTTGAGAAATCAGACCAGTCTCGTTGAATTTTAACATCAACATGTGTATTCTTGGGTTATTGTCAACAACACTCATTGAATTTTATTAACTTTTCATATTCCCAGAATTCAAGAGACTACTACGTAAGTAAAATTCACTTGCATTCCAGCTTTACATATTTTCCTGAGCATCTTAACGACATTGATGTCCGCGAAGAGCGGTCAAACTCCACTTTAACTGTTTTTGGAGAAAATTTACTTCGGACTCTTTTGCCTTTTTTCTCTTTGATTGAAATGATTAGAGCAAACACGGGAATTAATTAGTTTATTTCACCTCAGGGAAGTTGGATTTCTTATTGCATTGAAAAGTTGAAAGGTCATGTACACGCTTTTGAGGCGCTCTCAGCCTCCAACAAAAGTGGACTGAGATCATTAAAGTTTTCAGGAGCTTTTGGAACACGGCATTCGCCATTCCTCCGTTGATAGCAGCCCTTTTAACAGCAGATTTTATACTTCAGATTGCCAACTTAAGTTGGAAGCCTAGTTCGTAAGTTCTGGGCTATTGATTTTAAAAATTCGTTCTTGAATTTACCGAATTTCACATTGTTGTTTTATATCGCCATGCTGCTTAAATCTCTGCGCTTAAAAACGCATTGACAACAAGGACAGTTCAATAATGTCTGCTATACTGAAACAGATGTGTATGTGGTTCTGTCTTTATAAATTATATTCAGAAAAAAAATCACATTCTTTGCTGCTAAAATAAGTATGATCCAGAAGAGAATAATCTTAAGACGTTTGCTGCAAATTCAAATCCATGGATTAAACATGTACATAAATGTCTGTGTGACAGTTAGTAAAAAACTGTTCTATTGATATTGGATTATTTATCTGCTTTCCACATGTTTTGCCAGAGCTCAAGTTGAAAAGTAAGTCGATCGTTCTGTTGTTTTCCTTTGCCTATCTTACTATGACATCCTTACGGCTTTGCAACACGGCTTTCCCATTCCTGGGTTAGCAGACGCTGTATGTATAGAAAATGGTTTTCAGGACCCATTCGTATAAATAAAACCCCAGCATTGGAAGTTATAAAGTGATCAGTCAAATTATAATTTTGTATAATCAAATCGACATAAATGCAAAGAGCCCAATAAATGGCATAGCCTTGTTACACTTTGAAAACAAATTCAGAAATTAAATTTTGCCCCCGTGGGTTAGCTACTGGAACTTCGTGAAAACTGAACTCAAAGGCTAGTTTCAACGAAGTTCCAACAGCCGGCAGACCAGATATCTTTCATTAAGAGAAAAAAACAAACAAACAAACAAACGAAGGGATAAGAAAGGGAAAAGTACACTCTTTGCCCCAGCCTGTGTTGTAATGTATGTTTTCGTTATTCATAATTATGTAGTTAATGTAATTTTCTGAGTTGTTTATTTCGGTAAGTTGCAAAGCTCTTTGGTGGGACATTTGTTTCTTAAATGGCTATTCTCTTCTTGGAAACCCACAGCAAGCTTGGCACAGAGGTTGGGGTGGACTGAGTCTTAATGTGTTTAACTGGCAGTTTGGAGATCAGTTAATCTGCTCAGTTGGTTCAATAACTTTGCAAATGACCCTCGAAAGAGTTAGCTTTTTTCTTTCATATAGTAGCTCTGTCATGTAGATGTCTATGGATTACAATTGGGCATCAAATTCATAACTATATGGGAGAATCCTAATGTTGCCTTTGTCCATACTGTCCCCCAAACTGCCTTCAGTTACATTAATTTCAGTGCAAGTGTCTTTTAGTCAGCTACATAGTTTATATGGTTTACTGGAGATCTAAGCGTCATCCTTTCACTAAAATGTTACTGATGTCAATGTCCAACGTCCTGAAGCATTGCAATGTGTGTCAGAGATGAATGGTGTCATCATTGTCTTGTGAATTTTGTGTTTGTTTGTTTGTTTTTTTGTGCAACGTGTTTTTCTCAGTATTAGCGCCAGTAGTTATGCAATGGAATGGTTCTCAAACCTTCAAAATGTAATTATGAGCAGTGTCAATTGTACCTTCGATACCTATAAAAACAATGTGTTTGTTTTTTCATTTCACTTTCATTTTTTATGTCTCTTCCAGGCAAAGGACTAATAAAATACAGATGTAAGTATTGATACAGAATTATTGCTTTTTTACTGAAAGAAGAAGTCATTTTCGTTTACAGCGGTAGTGGGGTATTCGCATGTAATTCTCACATTCCAACCACCCACACATATTTGTTCTCCTCTCTCTCTCTCTCTCTCTCTCTCTCTCTCTCTCTCTCTCTCTCTCTCTCTCTCTCTCTCTCTCTCTCTCTCTCTCTCTCTCTCTCTCTCCATTCACGTTTGTTATACTATATAGTTATATCAATGAATCTACATCAATCTCACTTTAGATTATCGATACTCTTGCTACCATTTCTTTTCTTCTCCATCAGCTACTCCCATTGTCTGAAGAAATGTATAACAATTTAATTTACAACTCCCATCACCAAGGACACCAATCACTGATCATGTATCCACCCTAGTGGATGCCTTAATACCCAAATGAACGTCTTTTATCAACAGGTGACGATATCATCGTGCGTCTGGCTGTCAAATGTCGTACCAAGCACAACTGCCCGGCAGGTAAGGACAGATTGACTACCGACCGTCAAGTATTTAGTTCGATATATCACGAATATGCCTTTGCTCCATAGTGCTTCATAGTGTAAGAGTACTAAAGAGATGAAGAGAAAGGGTTTCTGTGAATTCAGAGGCTTCTTGTCCGTGTACCGGTATTTGACTTTATCATTGGCTGACACATTGTGTGGAAATATGGTCGAAACTGGAGATATTTTTGATGGTTCAGTGTAACAATCGTATTTGTAAGAAGTCAGGACGGTACATTTCTTGATTAGAGCAGGTCGAATTTTGTGTAGGATTTCAATTAGAACAGGAGCTGAGCCAGTTTCCTGCAGGTAATGGTTAGACTAGTCCAAGAATGCTTAAGTGTATGATCTACGTTATCTTAACAGCAGTAAAAATCCAAATGAATGTGACAGTCACTGAGAACCCTTTCCAATGTGCAAAATTTACCCAGTTGTAAGTTTAATTTGGAAACAATTTTAAAGCGTGTCAGTGACATCATTAACACTGTTTTTTTTTTTCAGGCGTTGACACGTGTGAGAATAACCCTTGCGAGCAGGAATGTACAGAAACTAAGAATAGCTATGAATGTTCCTGCTGGGAGGGCTACGAGATTAGCAAAAAAGATCCTACAAAGTGTAAAGGTATGTGTGGTAAATTGTATTACAGTACAAGTGAAACAGGCACCCAGCAAGCAACACTTCGTCAGCCCTGACGTGCATTTTCCACTGGATTGGTAGAATTACATGAAACCGACATCAGGGCGATGTCGTTAGCAGGTTACGTTCCTGTGTGCAAACCTGACGTCAATCACACGTCGGACATCCGTTGGGTTGCTGGCTGAGTAGTGAAAGATTGCACTATAGAGATGTGTCTGAACAATGATCACAAATACAATATGAAATTATAATGTTGGGATCAGATTTTGGCATGGGCTAGACAAAATCAACAACAGTTTCCTATCTTCACGAAGCTCATGTTTCTCCTAATTTTTGAAAGTATCTTTTGTTGTTTTTTTGCTGCCTACTAGCTTTTCTTTGTTTATGATGTATATTAATATATATAATATATTTATAATAGTAGGGCCTATATCTTCGATAATAATTATATGCTGTGAGGTAGGACAATTATAATAGGTTATAATAGGTTATAATTTACCTAAGGACATGCGGCAAAGTGCCATTGAACTCAGACCTAACGACATGCATTTTGATCACGGCTTTCAGACATCAACGAGTGTGCCAATAACCCATGTGAACATAAATGTACCAACACCCAGGGAAGCTTTGAGTGCTCATGCAGGCCAGGCTATACGGTCAGTAGCACAGATCCAACACAATGTGATGGTAAGTGTATTGGAACTGATAAGATCTTACTAACTTTTTGTAAAGTTATTCACGTAAAAAAATATATTTAAATAACAAAAAAAGACATTCATCCGCAGAACTAACTTGACTGGGAAAACCATAACAACAGCAACAAAAACAGCAAAAAAATAAACACACTTTCCTAGGCATAAAAATATTGAGCATGTTTTGGAAAGGAAATAGAAGAGTTACTGATTACTGCGAAAATGCAATCGTTATGAAACTACATTTTTCTTTGCTTTTGTCTTTTGTTTTCTATAGTGAAAAGATGGGGTGCATTTAAATCAAATGACATGGTTTCACAAGTTAATGAGTGTAAGAGTAAGATTTGTTACTGAGTCTGTAAAAGGGAAAATAACTTAACATTACATGTACAGAGAGGTTTGTTTGGTGAATTGCCACAATCCAACATCGTGGAACTGAATAATCAACTGAGTCCTGGATCAGTCAGTATTTATGTGGACATAAGCCACAGACTAAAACTCAAATAGAAAATAAGCCCCAGAAATGGTAGAACTAGTATAATTATGCACCAAGAGCGTTGAAGGATGTTGTGTTCACTGTATTGGAGTATTAGAAAATTTAAAGTGGATGAGGGTTGAGAACGAAAATTAGGATAAAATGCTATTGAACGAGATGGGTCTATAATAAAACGACGATCAAAGTAATGTTCTTGGTAAATTTGGCGGCCCGAAAAAGTTTCCGAAAGAAGGAAAATACAGTGGAGTATTGCAAAGTCCTAAAGAGGAAAATGTTTTTTTTTCTTCAGATATTAACGAGTGTGCCAATAACCCCTGTGAACAAGAATGTGCCAACACTGAAGGAAGCTTTGAGTGCTCATGTTGGCCAGGTTATGCTATCAATAGCCAAGATCCAACACGATGTGATGGTAAGTGTTTGAATTTGGAAATGAGGTGACCATGTTTTTAAAAAAAATGTTTATGCTCTAGTTTAATCTTTATTTGTTTTCCTTCGAATATTGTAAGATTGGACTGTAACATGAAGGTAATTCCTTAAACACGCACATTTTCTCCATGGCATTCAGACTATGAGGACTGTTGAAATAATCCACGTGAACAAGAATGTACCACCAATGATGGGCATTTCAAACAACCAGTAGCTTTACATGATAATTAGTGTTAGAATGAGTCATGTAAATAAGACTTCTGCAACGGGGACGGGGGGGGGGGGCAGCTTTTATTACGAGTATAAACAGGTATCTTTGGTAAGTAGGAAAAATCCAACACAGTAAGATGTTGAAGGGGAACCCTTGAGTGCTGATGTTGATCAGGGTATGTGGTCTTTGGTTTAGATATAACACAATTTTATGGTGTTTTGGAACTAACTGACATTTTCATTTTTCATTTTTTGTTCTGTATGACCATGTGGATGCTTTCTGGGTCTTAACTGGTAAAGTATGGGCCTTGAAGAAATGTGTACTAGTGCTGAACAATGTGTTGCCACACACATTTGTCTGAAAACAGAAAAAAAGGAAAAAAATATGTGGTGAAATTGCCTGTGAAAATGGATTTCTGTGACATGAGTTTGTCTACTATTTTTGCCTGTTACTTTGTCAGAAATCAACGCGTGTAACGATAAACCGTGTCAACAAGTCTGTACCAACAAAGACGGACGTTTTAAGTGCTCATGTAACCCGGGCTATGTCGTCAGTAGCACAGATCCTACAAAATGTGAAGGTAAGTGCTTTGGAACTGACATGTTTATATCCTCAGTTTGATTGTGTTGTCGTTTTCTTAGTCTTTTCTACTATGAGATGAGACCATTGGAGTTGTGGTCTTGATTTGTCAGGGTGATGGTGTGTATCACAAAACGTGCAGTCTATTGCAGTGGTGTAAATGATGTGATTGGAAGAAAAGAGCCAGAAATCTTTGAAAAAGGACAGAGATAGAATTGAAGGGATGAATAGTTCCATACTTTTCCCGTGGTCAGTGCAAAATACTGGAGGCGTGGGAATACACACATGGGAGTACGGCGTGTGTCGAACCACCAAGTATTTCAGTGACCCAACCAGGTGGACATTAAGACTGAACTTAAAGGAGGAATCTTATAGGAAGATTTTAAGTGACCGTTTTGGTACTTTACTGAGCCTTTGAAAGCCAATACATATCCTACTGGATCCATACCAGATCATGTTTTGTTGACTGTGATATTTACGTTAACAGACTATTAATGGTGTGATAAACGTTAATGAACTCGCGCAAGTATTTAGGGTTGAAAAAAAAAAAAGATATCTCTCACGGAGCTGTGTTAACACATCTCTCTGGAAAAAAAAGAAAACAAAAAACTCACTGATTATAATGTACAACGTGTATTCAGTAAGTTGAAGGATTTGTTTGATCTGTCACGTGTCAGTTAAAAATCGGCGCTTTTTAAAATATGCGTTATAAAATAAACCAAGAGGAGTGACAATTTGAAATAATCAGTACTTTAACATGATATTTGGTATTAGAAAAAAGACATATAAATAAGACTGTGCCATTGAGGGGAGTGGGTGAAGCAACCATGTTGATGCTTTCTGAATCTTAACCTGTATCTGTATCTGTGGTATCTTCTATGTTTCTGAACATCCCCACAGCATTGGGGACAAGGTGGTCTAGAGGCAAGGTGCTCGCCTCTCATGCCAAGGGTCCCGGGTTCTAAACCCGGGCAGTGCAGGCATGTTGGAAAGTGGATTTTTCTCATATTTTCAAGTCCCTGGTCCTATTGGGGGGTAGGATCGAGTAGTTCTTGGAAATTGGATTTTTCTCATATTTTCAAGTCCCTGGTCCTATTGGGTGGTAGGATCGAGTACCTAGTCTTCTCGGATAAGGACGAAAAAATTCGGAGGGCCCGTGTGCACGTTGCGCACGTTAAAGATACCTTGGCAGTTGGAAATCGTAAAGAGCAGGCCGAAAGGCCGCTGCCCGGGCAAAATTGAAATTAATAGATTAAAAATTTATCCATATCATCTCCCCCCCCCCCCCCCCCCCGCCAGAACAAGAAATAATAAAACAAGTAAAGTGAGGTGTAAATGCCAAGGGCAGCGAACCTCCTAAAATAAAGACCTCAAATCAAAGGACCACAGCATTGTACACTTTCAGCTTAGTGTCTGTGCGAATGCCGGCAACATCCCACACTCTCTTTCGAAGCCTGCCAAATGCAGAGCTGGCTTTGCTGATTCTCGAGGGAATTTCAGTATCAACACGAGCCGTGGAAGACAGTGTACTGCCAAGATAGGTGAAGTTCTCCGACACCTTCAGAAGACTGTCATGGACTTTGATATTTGGGGTCACAGGATACTTGTCGTCTGGAGTAGGCTGATGGAGCACTTCCGTCGTCTTTGTGCTTATTGTGAGGCCAAAGTTGTCCCAGGCACTAGAGAACTTATCAACACAGTTTTGCATGCTATCCTCATCGTGTGCCAGAAGTGCACAATCATCAGCAAATAGTAGGTCACAGACTTGAGTACTTTTGGTTTTGGTTTTTGCCTGAAGTCTCCTGGGGTTGAATAGACTGCCATCAGTTCGGTACTTGATGCTTACCCCTTGAGGAGGAGAGCTAAAGGCTTCTTGTAGCATTGCAGAGAACATGATGCTGAACAGAGTTGGGGCTAAGACACAACCCTGTTTTACCCCATTTGTGACAGCAAAGGGCTCTGAAACACTGCCGTTACTTTTGACTGCAGCTTGCATGCCATCATGAAACTGGCGCACTATTGTGATGAATTCGGGTGGACACCCAAACTTCGCCAAGATTTTCCAGAGGCCTTCACGACACACTGTGTCAAATGCTTTTGTGAGGTCAACAAATGTGATGTACAGCGCTTTATTTTGTTCCATGCATTTTTCCTGAATCTGTCTGGCAGCAAAGATCATATCCGCCGTTCCCCTCTCTTTACGAAAGCCACATTGGCTCTCGGGAAGCAAGTCATTTGACGAGAGGTGATCAAGAAGGCGATTCAGAAGCATTCTTGCCAATATTTTGCCAGCAATTGAAAGTAGAGAGATTCCCCGATGGTTGTCACAGACTTGGCTGTCCCCTTTGTTTTTGTACAGATGGATGATTGAAGCATCTTTGAAGTCCCGTGGCAGCTTCCCTGCTTTCAACATATGATTGAACAACTCGGTCAGTCTTTCAATAAGCTTTTCTCCACCGAAGGCATACACCTTAGCAGGAATTGAATCCACGCCTGGTGATTTGTTAAAGGACATCTGATTTGTGGCAGTCCGGGTCTCATTTGCTGTGAATGGCTTGGCAAGAGCTGCATTAATAGGAGTCTGAGGGAGGCGGTCAATGGACTCAGTATTTATATTTGATGGCCGATTTAGCACACCTCCGAAATGTTCTGCCCAACGCTGAATTATGGCATTCAATTCAACAGTGCGTGTTGAACCATCTGACGCAAGAAGTGGCGTAGTGCCAGAGCGGGATGGCCCAAACACAGCTCGGAGGCTCTCAAAGAACTTTCTAGTGTTGTTTGTGTCGGCATATTTCTGAGTTCTCTTACTCGCTCTTCTAGCCAGTCATTTTTCATTTTCCTCAGCTTCTTCTGGAGTACACCCTTACATGCACGCAGTGCATCAGCTTTTGCTGTGGAAGAGGGGTCACTGCAGTGAGCTTGGATGAGACTATTTTTTTCTTTGATGAGCACTTTGATTTCATTATCATTATCATTGAACCAGTCCTGGTGCTTGCGGACAGGAAAACCAACTGTGCTGCTGGCGCAAGAGTGTACAGTCGTATTTAGGTCAGTCCAGCTCTGTTCAATGTTCTCAGGGTCAAAAGTCACGCAATCCAATTTTGAGGAGAGTTCTGATGAGAGCTCGCTCTGTTTCTCAGCTGAGCAGAGTTTTGAAACATTTAGGCGTTTAGGTGGCGCTTTCCCTTGAGGGCGTCTATTGCGCCTCAATGTTAGTCTGAGCTTGCAAACAATGAGTCTGTGGTCAGTTCCACACTCGGCACCACACATCGCCTTTGTTACAAGGACATCCTTTCTGTCAGTCTTCCTCACAATGACATAGTCTATGAGATGCCAATGCTTTGAGCGGGGATGCATCCATGACGTTCTGTTTCTCACGGGGAGACAGGCCAAATTCAGCGCACAAAGTAAGTAAGCGCAACCCATTGTTATTGCATGAACCAACTCCATGAGGGCCCAAAACATTTGGCCACGCTGAGATTTCTGAGCCAACCCTAGCATTGAAGTCCCCCAAGAGAATCAGCTTATCAGCTGCCGGGACAGAGCATATGACAGATTCTAGATCAGAATAGAACTTGTCTTTGGCTTCATCTGGGTTTGTCATGGTGGGCGCATATGCGCTAATGAGGGTGGCTGACTGGCTTTTCCCAACTGGGATCCTGAGTGTCATTAGCCTGTCATTTATTTCAATTGGCATGGACTGCAAGTTTCTGACAAGGTCATTTTTAATTGCAAACCCAACACCATGCTGTCTCGGTTCGACTGCACCCTTGCCTTTCCAGAAGAAGGTGTATCCACCACTGAGCTCTTTGAGTTGGCCACTATCAGGGAGTCTGGTTTCACTGAGTGCCACTATGTCCAGGTTGTACCTGCTGAGCTCAATGGCAATAAGTGCAGTGCGTCTTTCCGGGTTGTTTGAGTTGTCCTGTAGTGTGCGTATATTCCAGGCTCCTAGCCTGAGTAAGCTGAATTTCTTTTTGTTTTTCGACCGCAAAAAGGGATCCCCACTGGTCGCGGTATACCAGTCAGGGTGATGTGAAGTGGGCTTTCTTTAGGGCACCTTTTCTAGCCCCTTCCTCAGTTGAGGTGAGCAGTGCTATCCTTAAATAAGGCTGCTCAGCTACTGTGGGTGCTGCCTCCCCACGCCTCCACTTCAATCGACGATGAAGCGACCATAGCCCACAGCCACCAACGTGTAGGTCTGTGCTAACAGCTTCCAGTCTATCCAAACCTGCTGCCACCGCACTCGCCCATCGCCGTTGGAATTTTGAGAGGAAAGAAGGCGAACGCAAAGATGAAAGAAGACGAGGTGAGTGTTAAGACTGGCGCAAAGAGTTTGTTTTTAGTGAAAAAGAGCTGCGCAAACATCAGACTCACTCTCTCGCCTGGACACAACTTATCCAAGTGGCAAGACAAGGTCAAGACGACTGGAAATGTATCCAGGTGCAGGAGGATGCCAGAGGGACAGTCATATTGCCTGACCGGCTGCCTGTAGGCTACTCCACAGCCTCGCAGTCCCAACTGACTAGGGTGAAAGACCCAAACCAAAGAACACCAATACTGGTGGATGCTCTGTGTCACGATATCCAGGCCAGAGTGACGGTATATTGCCATCTGCCCTATCAATCAACCACTGGCCTGCTGCCGCCAGCTTCGAAGCTGCGTCCGGGAAGTTTGCTCAATTCTTCGTCTGTGATTTAGGCAAACAAGCCTATGACCACACCGCTACCGGGGGCCAATATGAAGGACTCAAATACTGAGGGTCACATTGTGCCCTAGCATGTGGCCGTTGGGTTAGATGAAACCTCCTCCGCCCTGGCCGTTTGCACCGACAGGTGCACGCCCACTGATACCATGCTAGCGTACCAGTTCATGGAACAGGTTGTACTGGATTACATGTTACCAGTAGCAGATGTTTCTGACCTGACCATAGAACGGAAGATACAACTGGCAATAAAAGACGTATTGCTGGGCATAACAAAGTAGGAAAAAAGACATTGATCAAACAATGCAAAACAAGGTAAACCATCTAAAGCTAATATTTCAAAAATATGTATCAGTGAATTTAAACATGGAAAAAGTCAAGATCTTAGATCTATGTTACACTTTCAATGTCAGTTGATAAAGATAACTTAAGAAGATGTGTGCATATCCTGCACGCACGAAGAGCACTACAGGTGCTGAAAGCATTGGCAGACGATAAAGTAAACAACGGTTCACTGTAAGGTGTGAGTGAGTGAGTGAGTGAGAGAGAAAGAGAGAGAGAGAGAGAGAGAGAGACAGAGAGAGAGAGAGATAGAGAGAGAGAGACAGAGAGAGAGAGAGAGAGAGAGAGACAGAGAGAGAGAGAGAGAGAAAGAGAGAGAGAGAGAGAGAGACAGAGAGAGAGAGAGAGAGAGAGAGAGAGAGAGACAGAGAGAGACAGAGACAGAGAGAGAGAGAGAGAGAGAAAGAGAGAGAGAGAGAGAGAGAGAGAGAGAGAGAGAGAGAGAGAGAGAGAGAGAGAGAGAGAGAATGAGATTATGTGAGTGAAAAAAAAAATTCTGCTTTTAAAAAAAAGGCGGAGGGGGGGAGGGGCAATGTCGAAAGACGTAAATGCAAATGCAAAAAAAATGCTATCCTAAAGTGCAGGAATTAAGTAATCTCATATTTTACAGCCTTTGTTCCATTCTTGATATTTTTATTGTTCACTTATGAAATATCGATTTTGTTTTATTTTTGATTGACAATGGGTCGCGTCTTGCGGCTTCTTAATTATGAAAAATACGGAGATGACTATTCCAAGTCTTATTGTATTTTATGTTATAATATGCATCATATATTATGTATTATATTATATAAGATATATATCTTTTATCAGTTTATATCTTGACTTTTCTACTATAAACTGTAAACATCTTTATTTGTTAAGCCGAGAACATGGTTAATTATGGAAATAGATCACCTGCTTACACTGAATTATAAAACCATCAGCTGATAAAGAAATTACCCAACTTAGCGTTCAAGAACGGCCGACAACATAGTGTTCAGTTGACAGTTCTGGGACACAAAAAGACTTCATGTAGGTCCGATACTCAGAATAGCCGTAACAAAAAGCTGGTCCAGACCTAGAGGGGCTTATCTATTTATGTATTTATCCTTGTTTAATCATTTAATGATCTATTCATTTACTTATTTTATCTATTAGTTTATTCAATTATTTAGATACTTATTTATATTCAATATAAAATTCACGGAGTCATTCACACAGTGGCTACAGACCAAATCGCATTGCAATCCGAGCCTGAAAAAAAAAAAGAAGAAAAAAGCAAAGAGGAATTGTGTTAGATTGACCAAAATGATTTTGAATATGATGTGCTAAGACAGAAAGCCAGTCATACCATGGTGGTGTCAGGAAGCCAGTCATACCATGGTGGTGTCAGGAAGCCAGTCATACCATGGTGGTGTCAGGAAGCCAGTCATAATGATGGTGGTGTCAGGAAGCCAGTCATAATGATGGTGGTGTCAGGAAGCCAGTCATAATGATGGTGGTGTCAGGAAGCCAGTCATAATGATGGTGGTGTCAGGAAGCCAGTCATAATGATGGTGGTGTCAGGAAGCCAGTCATACCATGGTGGTGTCCTGGACATAGTGTGGAGAACAAGAGTCCTTAATGTCTGTGGCTGTCTAAAGTGAAATTGAAGGAGTAGGAGGGAAGCAAGAATAAAACAATAGAGACACAAATTCAAACAAATGTCTACTCGTGCTGAATAATATATTACTTAAAATGTATGTTTGCCTGAAGACAGGGAAAGGGCTGTTTCAAGGTAGAATCAGAAACCAGGTATTTTCTTGATAAACCTGAGAGTTAAAAATAAAAAAAGAAAGAAAAACAGCTAAAAGAACAAAAAAAACAAAACAAATGTAGTTGAAATGTTGCCTATGAAAATGGATTTGTTTGACATACGTTTGTTGACTGTTTCTTCCTGTTCCTTTTTTTCAGACATCAACGAGTGTAGTAGAAAGCCCTGTGAACAAGACTGTACCAACACTGATGGCAGTTTTGAGTGCTCATGTCGCGATGGCTATGTGATCAGTAGCAAAGATCCAACACAATGTGAAGGTAAGTGCTTTGGAAGTGACGTGTTTATTTTCTTCAGTTTGATTCTGTTGTTATTTTCAGTCTTTACATACTATGAGATGGGACTATGTTTGCGATATTTTAGTATTTTCTCTGACGCATGCTTTCGGATGTCTACACTGGAGTTGCGGCCTTGGATTTTTCAGGGTGATATTACGTTTCACAAAAAGTGTATCCTGTTGGAGTAGTGTAAATGATGTGATTGGAAGAGAAGAGCCAGATATCTTTGAAAAAAGAAAGAGATATAATTGAAGGGATGAATAGTTGCATACTCTGCACTGTGACGAGTGCAAAATACTGGAGACGTGGGAAGCATTGTGTGCACAGTGTCTAACCACAAAGTATGTCAGTGAGCCAACAAGGTAGATTTTCAGGTGAAGGTGAAAGAGGGATATTAAAGAAGTGAGATTAATTAATGGTGCTGCAATTGTTGTATAAAGGTTTGACATTTGAACTAGCATATTTAGGGTCGGAAACAGACAAACATTTCTCAAGGAGCAGTGTTAAAAACATATGATTGTCTGAAAAGAGAAAAAACGACAACAACAAAAAGCCTTGACTTTATTTTACGACGTGTATTCAGTAAGCAGAGAAATTTCTTTGATCTGTCACGTGATAGTTAAAAAGTGCAGTTTTCTTTTTAAATATGCATTCATAGTCCGGAAAGGGTGAGTAATTAGATCATCTCATTCTTGTAAATGATAATTAGTGTTAGAAAAAGACATAAAAAAATAAGATTGCGCCATCGGGAAGAATTTGAGTAAGCAGCTTTTAGTACAAGTGTAGGCAGATTTATTTGATAATTAGGAAAAATCTAACACAGAATAATGAGTAAGATAATGAAGGGGAAGCTTTGAATTCCCATACTGGCCCGAGTATGTGATCATTTGCACAGCTATAAGGCAATGTGATGGTAAATATTTTGTAACGGAACTGACATTTTCATTTTTTATATAATGGCCACTGTTAATACTTTCTGAATCTTCACCTGCAAAGAATGGGTCTTTGTCTCTAAACAATGTGGTCACGCATTCAATATTTGTTTAAACAACGTGTTGGGGAAAATAGGACCGTTTTATGTCTGTGGTTGTATAAAAGAGAAATTGGAGAAGGAGTAGGAGGAAGGAAGCAAGTGTCAAACAATAGAAACACAAATTCAAACAAAGTGCCCAGCAGTGTATTATTATTATTTTTTTTTAAATACGTTTGCTTGGCGGCAAAGAAGTTCTGCTTCAAGGTAGAATCAGAAAACACGTATTTTCTTGGTAGATGAGATAGTTAAAAAAAAACAACAACCAAAAAACTAAAAGAACGAAAAATGTAGTGGAAATGTTGCTGATGACAAATGAGTTCGTGTGAAATGAACTTGTAGACTGTTTTGCATTTTTCTTTTTCAGACGAGAACGAGTGTGGCAGAGACCCCTGTGAACATGACTGTACCAACACTGATGGAAGCTTTTCCTGCTCATGTGATTTAGGCTATGTGGTCAGTGGTAAAGATCCAACACAATGTGATGGTAAGTGCTCTGGAAGTGACGTGCTTGTTTCTTCAGTTTGATTTTCTTGTTATGTTCTTAGTCTTCACATGCTATGAGTTGGAGCATTATATACCATGTTATGGGGTGTTCTAGTATTTTATATCAGAATTGCTGTTGGCTGGATGCTTACACTGGGCGTTGTCGTCTTGGATTGGTCAGAGTGATAATGCATAGTACACAGAGTGAAACCTATGACAGTGGTTTACGTGATCTGATTAAAAGATAAGCGGCAGATGTTTTAAAAATAAAAATAATAGAAGGGAAGGGGTGAGTAGCTGCCTACTTTCCCTTTGGCTAGTGCAAAAATACTGGAGACATGGGAACCAATATAAACACAGTGTATCCAACAGCAAAATAAGTATGCTAGTGATCCAGGCAAGGGAAGTGTTAAAGATATCCTGCGATAGAAAGATTCCAAGTGACTGTTTTGATGCATTAGTTTGTGTTTGGAAATAAGCATAAACCCTGCGGGATATTATATACCATTTCATCGATTACACTGTATTGTTGACTCTGATATTTAGGTCAATAACGCTATTAATGATGCTATAAACATTGACTGAACATTTGAACTAGTATAAGAGTTGGACCAACACAAAAAAAAACATACCTCTAACGGAGCAGTGTTAAAAGCACCTGTCTGAAAAAAAAAGACGGAAAAAACCCCCATTGATTATAATAATATACATCGTGTATTTGGTAAGTTGAAGGTGTTTTGGTTAAAAGACGGCAGGTTTTTTTAAATTTTTTATATACATTAACAACAAGCGAAAAAAAAAAATCGCGAGGGGTGACAAATTAAAACGACCCTGGCATTTACATGATAATTAATGTTGGAAAAAGAGGTGGGGGGGGGGGGGAGCAGCTTTTATTACAAGTACAGACAGGTTTCTTTGGTAAGTGGGAAAAATCTAACACAGAATAATGAGTAAGATAATGAAGGGGAAACTTTTTGAATGCTGATGTTGGCCAAGCTAAGTGATCATTAGCACAGATGTAACACAGTGTGCTGGTAATTGTTTTGTAACCAAAGTGACATTTTTATTTTTTTCTGTTTGCCATGTTGATACTTTCTGAGGCTCAATGTGTAAAGTATGAGCCTTTGTTTCTGATGAGTGTGGTCTTGTGATTTGTTTTAATATTTTTTAAGTGTGGGTGATCATGAAATGTTAGTTATGGAGACTTGACAATGTGTAAGATTAGCCACAGTGATGTTGAGTATGTCAACCAAGACAGAAAGTTAGTCATCTAATGGTGGTGTACAGGAACCATTGAGGTGAACAGGGCCATTTTATGTCTGTGACAAATAAAGAGAAATTGAATTAGTTATAAGAGGAGCAAATTCAAACAAATGTTTGCCTGTGCTGAATAATAATTATAATTATCATGACTAATATAACATGTTTACCTGAAAACTGAGAAAGTTGTGTTTTGAATCAGAGGCCGTGAATTTTCTTCGTAAATTAGGCAGTAAAAAGAAAAAAAGAAAGAAAAACTAAAAGAAAAAAAAATGTAGTGGCTCATGGAAATGTTGATCATGAAAATAAATTATTTTGTTGGAAATGAATTTGTTGACTGTTTTGCATTTTCCTTTTGCAGACGTTGACGACTGTATTGCGAAGCCCTGTGAACATGAATGTAAAAACAATGATGGAAGTTTTGAGTGCTCATGTACAACGGGCTATGCGGTTAGCAGCACAGATTTCACACGCTGTGATGGTATGGGCTGTGGTGTTTATTTCTTTGGGGTGGGCCAGACAAAATCCGCAACTGATTCATAATATCTTTATGAAGCTCATGTGGCGATCAGTGAATCAGGCTTAACTGTTTCTCTTAATTTTTTTTCAAAGGACCTTTTGTTATTTTTTGGTTCCCTCTAGCTCATTAGTGCGCATGTCGGCCAGGGTATATGGCCAGTAGCACAGACCCAAAACAATGTGATGCCAAGTGTATTGGAACTGAGAATTTACTAACATTTTGTAAAATTATCTAAATAAAAAATATATTTAAATTACATTTCTGTGTTAAAACATGAAATGACGTTCACCTTCAGCACAAACTTTGATTAAGAAAAACTGGGGGGGGGGGGGGGACATGGTGGTCTAGAGGCAAGGTGCTTGCGTCTCATGCCCAAAGTACCGGGTTCGCATCTCGGTCGGTACTGGCATGTTGGAATTTGGGGATTTTTCTCATATTCTCGTGCACCTGATCCTATAGTAGGTAGGATCGAGAACCTAGTCTTCTCGGATAAGGGCGAAAACTTACAGGGCGAGTATGCCATGCTGCAACCACTGGAAGATGTAGAGTCCTTCTGCTATCTTGGTAGTATCATTGACAATAAGGGAGGAACAGAGGCAGAAGTCAAAGCACGAGTTGGAAAGGCACAGGCCGCTTTCACGTCCTTAAGCAAGATTTGGAGAACCAAGGATATATCTCTAAAAATAAAGCTGAGGATATTCAACTCGAACGTGAAGTCAGTCCTGTTGTATGGATGTGAGACTTGGAATGCATCCCAGGCCTGCATAAAGAGAATCCAAGTTTTCATCAACAGATGTTTGAGGAAGCTACTTAAGATCAGAGACAAGGTCAGCAATGAAATTGTAGGGAAAAGAACAAGACAGAGCCCAGTCAGAGAGGAAATTGGTAGGAGGCGATGGAGATGGATCGGCCACACTCTCAGGAGGCCAGGAAACAGCATCACGAAGAAGGTATTGGATTGGAATCCCCAGGGCAAGAGATCAAGAGGAAGGCCGCGCGGAACGTGGAGAAGAGCCAGAGAAAATGATGTGCAACGAAGCGGAAAGACTTGGAATAATGTAAAGAGGCTGGCCCATGATAGAGAGGGATGGAAAGTGTTTGTTGGTGGCCTATACCCTGATCCAGGGTGAGAAAGGCAATGATGATGATGATGATGACTCACCCCCCCCCCCCCCGCTTCGCCAGAAAAAAAAAACCCGCTGACCGGCGCTACACTGTGGCAACGACCTGTCTGCTCCAGTTGTAATTGAGCTGCATCTAAGGCAAATTTCCCAAATATGATTAAAGAAGTAGACAAAACTTTGAACGTATTTGGAAAGGCACTAAAAGCTTTACTGATTTCTGGGCAAATAGATTAAGAGTAAAACTACAGCCACAGAGGTCATTTTCACACTTTGCTTTTGTCATTTGCTCTCTGTATGTGAAGGGATGGGGTGCATTTAAATCAAATGATATGGTTTCACAAGTTAATGAGTGTAAGAGTAAAATTTGTCCCTGAGCCTCTAAAAGGGAAAATAACACTGCATAGATAGAGGATGTCGTTTGATAAGTAGCACAATATGTAATCGTAATATTGAATCAGATATTGAGGACTGGATCAATTAGTAAACATGTGGCCATAACCCACAGACTAAAGAAAAAATAAGCCTCCGAAATGATAGAAGTAGTATATGTATCATAATATGTAACGTGAACAAGGGCACAGAACGAAAATTATAATAAAATGCTAGTGGACGTATGAAAATTGAGATTGATTCATAGAAACGCGATGAACAAAATGTTCTTGGTAAATTTGGAGACCCGAAAGTTTCCAAAGAAGAAAAATACAGTGGAAATATCTTCCTATAACTGCTCCGGAGGAACTCAAATTACTGGGTGTATTGCAATGTAAAGAGAAAACTGCTTATTATTTTCAGACATTAACGAGTGTGCCAATAACCTCTGTGAACAAGAATGTACCAACACTGAGGGAAGCTTTGAGTGCTCGTGTTGGCCAGGTTATGCTATCAATAGCCAAGATCCAACACGATGTGATGGTAAGTGTTTGAATTTTGAAATGAGGTGACTATGTTGTTTAAAAAATGTTTATGTTATAGTTTAATTTTTATTTGTTTTCCTTCAAATACTGCGAGGTGAGACAAGAAGATAATTGTTTAAGCACTCACATTTTCTCCATGGCATTCAGACTATGAGGACTGTTGAAATAACCCACGTGAACAAAAATGTACCGTCAAAGATGAGTATTTAAAACTACCAGTGGCTTCATATGATAAATAGCGTTAGAATAAGACATGTAAATAAGACTGCACCAACAGGGGGAAAGGGGGGGGGGGAAGCTTTCATCACATTATGTGATCGTGATCGTGATAATTTCCACGGATGTGACAACACAATGCCATGGTAACAGAACTGACACTTTTTATTTTTGTTCTGCACGACCACGTTGATGCCTTCTGGGTCTTAATGCGTAAAGCATGGGCCTTCTGAACAAATGTGTACTGCTACTAATGCTAAGCGATATATTGACTATAAAATGGCTTTGTTGACACGTTTATTGATTGTTTCTGCCTGTTAATTTGTCAGAAATCAACGAGTGTAACGATAAACCGTGTCAACAAGTCTGTACCAACAACGACGGAAGTTTTAAGTGTTCATGTAACCCGGGTTATGTGGTCAGTAGCACAGATCCTACAAAATGTGAAGGTAAGTGCTTTGGAACTGGCGTGTTTATTTCTTCAGTCTGATTCTGTTGTTATTTTCCTAGCCTTTAAATATAACGAAGTGGGACCACCTTTGAGATGTTTTAGTGTGACAATTGTTGCTGGATGTCTACATTGGAGTTGTGGTCTTGGATTTGTCATGGTGATGTTGTGTGTCACTTAATGTCGAGCCTATTCAAGTGGTATAAATGATTTGATTGGAAGAAAAGAGCCAAATATCTTTGAAAATGAAAGAGACAGAAGGGAAGAGATGAAAAGTTGCCGACTCTCCATGTGGCCAGTGGAAAATACTGGAGTGTGTCGAACGACCAAGTATGTCAGTGGCCCAACAAGGTAGAAATTAAGAGGAGGAATATTAAAGATATTTTGATATAAGAACATTTTATGAATTGACCATTTTGATACATTACTGAGCATTTGAAACACATCTTTCTGAAAAGAAGGAAAAAAACTGATCAAAATGTACAACGTGCATATCAGTAAGTTGATGGATTTGTGTGTTCTGTCCGGTGGTATTTGAAAAACTGCACTTTTTCAACAACAACAACAACAACAAAAAACCTTATAAAAAATCGGGAGAGGGGAGCATGTAAAACAATCATTGCCTTTACATGATAATTGGTATTAGAAAAGATATATAAATAAGACGGCACCACGATGGAGAGGTGGGGGAATCAACCATGTTGATGCTTTGTTTGTCCTAATCTGTATCTCTTGTGATATCTTATATCTGTTTCTGAATAAAGTGGTAAATATTATTTGTTTTTATGTCTTTGATCATAAAATGTTAGTTACGAAGACTTGTGTTGGAGTGGCGTCAGTGATGATGAGTATGTCAGCTAAGTGAGACAGTTAGTCATACAAACATGCTATACTCAACCTATTGTGTAGAACAGCCACTTTATGTCTGTGGCTATAAAGAGAAAATGAAGATGGGTATGAGGAAGGAAGCTGGGTAAAACAACAGAGATATAAATTGAAAGAAATGTTTACTGGTGCTACACAATATATCACTGAATATATTGTAAACATTGTACACGTTTGCCTGAAAACAAAGAAAGTTCTTTTTCAAGGAAACCTTTTTCTGGGGAAATTAGACAGAAAACAACAACAACAACCAACTAACATAACAAAAAAAATGTGATGGAAATGTTGCCTGTGAAATTGTCTTTGTATGAGATGAACTTGTTGACAGCTTTGCATTTTCCATTTACAGACGTTAACGAGTGTGACAATAACCCCTGTGATCAAGACTGCACCAACAATGTTGGAAGTTTTGAGTGCTCATGTAGAACGGGCTATGTGGTCAGCGCCAAAGATCCTAAAAAATGCGAAGGTAAACACTTTCGAAGTGACATGTCTGTTTCTTCAGCCTTAGTGTTTACATACTATGAGATGTGGCATTATAATATGCCATGTTTCTGGACGTTTTAGTATTTTATATGACAACTGTTGCTGAGTGCCTGCACTGGGAGTTTCTTGGATTTATCAGGGTGATACTGTGTTTGACACAAAGTAAGTAGGCCTATGTCAGTGATCCAGGAAGGTGGATTGTACGAGTGAAGAAATATTACAGGATATCATGAGATAGTAAGATTTTAAGTGTCTGTTTTGATTCATTAGTTTGGGTTTGAAAGCAAACAAAAACCCTTCAGGATCCATGCCATTTAATAAAGGACACTGTTTTCTTAACTGTGGTATTTAGGTTAATAACAATGTTAATGGTGCTATTTACGTTGACTGGAAGATGTTTGACATGATTTTGAACTTGCATATTTCGGGTTGGACAAGAAAAGATCTCTCTCCGGGGCAGGGTTAAAAACATTTCTTTGAAAAGGAGGAAAAAATACCCACCGAATATAATGCACAACGTGTATTCAGTAAATTGAGGAATTTTTATGATCCGTGAAGTGGTAGTAAGAAAAACAAATGGCATTTCCTTAATATGCGTTTCTGGAAAAAAAAACAACAAATCCAGGAGCTGTGACAAATCAAAACAACTGAAAACAGAAAGTTCTGTTTCAAGGTAGAATCAGACAGCTTGCATTTTCTCGACGGTGAAACAAACAAACAAACAAACAAACAACACCCCCCCCCCAAAAAAAAAAGCAACAACAACCAAGAGAAAAAAAATGTAGCGGAGAATTAATGTTGCCTGTGAAATCGACTGTGTATGAGATGAACATACTGACAGGCATTTTCCTTTCGCAGACGATAACGAGTGTGACAGTGACCCCTGTGAACATGACTGTACCAACACTGATGGAAGCTTTTCCTGCTCATGTGATGAAGGCTTTGTGGTCAGTGGTACAGATCCAACACAATGTGATGGCAAGTGCTTTGGATTTGATTTGTTTATTTCTTTAGTTTGGTCCGGTTGTTCTCAGTCTTTACATAGTATGAGATGGGACCAATCTGGGATATTAATTATTATTTTCTCTGACAGTTGTTGCTGGATGTCTACACTGTTCCTTTTTTCAGGGTGATATTGTGTATCACAAAAAGTGTATTCTGTTGCAGTAGTGTAAATGATGTGATTGGAAGAGGAGAGCCAGATATCTTTGAAAAAGGAAAGAGATATAATTGAAGGGATGAATCGTAGCAAACTTTGCCTGTGACCAGTACAAAATATTGGACACGTGGGAAACGTTATGTGCACGGTGTGTCTAACCACAAAGTATGTCAGTGATCCAACAAGGTATCCATGTTAAGGTGAAGGTGAAAGAGGAATAGTAAAGATGTGAAATTATTTAAGGTGCTGTAATTGTTGAATGAAGGTTTGACATTTGAACTAGCATAGTCACGGTCGGAAACTGAAAAACATTTCTCAGGGAGCAGTGTTAAAAACATATGACTGAAAAGAAAAAAACGACAACAACGAAAAGCCTTGATTTTATTTTACAACGTGTATCCAGTGAGTTGATAAATTTCTTTGATCTGTCACGCGATGGTTTTCTTTTTAAATATGCATTCATAGTCCAGAAAGGGTGAGTAATTAGAACATCTAATTCTTCTAGATGATAATTAGTGTTAGAAAAAGACATAAATAAACTGCGTCATCGGGAAGAATTTGAGTAAGCCGTTTTTAGTACAAGTATAGGCAGATTTATTTGATAATTAGGAAAAAACTAACACAGAATAATGAGTAAGATAATGAAGGGGAAGCTTTGAATTCCCATACCGGCCCGAGTACGTGATCATTTGCACAGCTGTAAGGCAATGTGATGGTAATTGCTTTGTAACGGAACTGACATCTTCATTTTTTTCTATAATGACCACTGTTAATACTTTCTGAGTCTTCACCTGCAAAGAATGGGTCTTTGGTTTTGAACAATGTGGTGCCTGGCTGAAAGCTTGTGTTAGACTGACCACAGAGTATGGCAGCTAAGACAGAAAGTCACTCATTCAATATTGGTTTACGCAACGTATTGGGGAAAATACGGCCATTTTATGTCTGTGGTTGTATAAAAGAGAAATTGGAGAAATATTAGGAGGAGGGAAGCAAGTATCAAACAACACAGACACAAATTCAAGCAAAGTGCAGAGCAATATAATCAATTACTTATACGTTTGCTTAGCGGCAAAGAAGTTCTGTTTTAAAGTAGAATCAGAAACCACGTATTTTCTTGGTAGATGAGATAGTTAAAAAAACAACCAAAAAAATAATTAAAAGAACAAAAAATGTAGTGGAAATGTTGCTTATGAAAAATGACTTCATGTGAAATGAACGTGTGGACAATTTTGCATTTTTCTTTTTCAGACGATAACGAGTGTGACAGAGACCCCTGTGAACAATACTGTACCAACACTGAAGGAAGCTTTTCCTGCTCATGTGATGTAGGCTATGCGGTCAGTGGTACAGATCCAACACAATGTGATGGTAAGTGCTTTGGAAGTGACGTGCTTGTTTCTTCAGTTTGATTCTCTTGTTATCTTCTTAGTCTTCACATGCTATGAGTTGGAGCCTTATATACCATGTTATAGGATGTTTTAGTATCCTATATCAGACTTGCTGTTGGCTGGATGCTTACACTGGGCGTTGTCGTCTTGGATTGGTCAGAGTGATAATGCTTAGTACACAGAGTCAAACCTATGGCAGTGGTTTACGTGATCTGATTAAAAAGATTAGAACCAGATGTCTTCAAAAGGAAAGAACAAGGGAAGGAATAAGCAGCTGCCTACTTTCCCTATTGCTAATGCAAAATACTGGAGGCCTGGGTACCATTATAAACACAGTGTGACCAGCCAACCGCAAAATAAGTATGCCAGTGATCCAGGCAGGGGGAGTAAGATATCCTGTGACAGAAAGATTCTAGATGACTGTTTTGATGCATTAGTTTGTGTTTGGAAATATGCATAAACTCTGCAGGATATATACCATTTCATCGATTACACTGTATTATTGACTGTGATATTTAGGTCAATAACGCTATTAATGATGCTATAAACATTGACTGAAAATCTGAACTAGTATAAGGGTTGGACAAAAAAAAAAAAAAAGCAAAAAAAAAAAAAAAAGGATACCTTTCACGGAGCAGTGTTACAAGCAGCTGTCTGAAAAAACAAAGGAAAAAAAACGTCATTGATTAAAATATACATCGTGTATTTGGTAAGTTGAGGGTTTTTCTTGGTAAAGAAGACAACGGTAGTTCTTTTTATACATTACCTTACATTACTCTGTAGCTCATTAATGCGCATGTTGGCCGGGGGATGTGGCCAGTGGCACAGATCCAAAACAATGGGATGTTAAATGTACTGGAACTGAGGGGAATTATTAACATTTTGTAAAATTATCTAAAAAAAATATATATTTAAAATATTTTCTGTGTTAAAACATGAAACCGCGTTCATCTTCAGCACAATGGGCGACATGGTGGTCTAGAGGCAAGGTGTTCGCCTCTCATGCCCAAGGTACCGGGTTCGCATCTCGGTTGATACTGGCTTGTTGGAATTTTGGGATTTTTCTCATATTTTCCTGTCCCTGATCTTATGATAGGTAGGATCGAGCACGTAGTCTTCTCGGATCAGGGCGAAAAACTCAGAGGGCCCGTGTGCCATTTTGCGCACGTTAAGGATATCTTGGTAGTTGGAAATCGAGAAGAGTAGACCGAACAGCCGCTGCCCGGGCAAAATTAAATAAAATTTATCCTTAACACTCATCCGCTCCCTACCCCAACTCCCCCCCCCCCCCCCCAACCACTTCCCCGCCGACTGACTCTGCACTGCGACGATGACATGTCTGCTCCAGTTGTAACTGGGATGCAAATAAGGCAAATTTTCCAAATGAGATTAAAGAAGTAGACAAAATACAAAAATAACAACAGTAACAACAAAAACAACGACGAAATTAACAACAACAACAACAACAAAAATAAACATACTTTCAGCAGAAAACTTTGAACGTATTTGTAAAGGAACTAAAAGGTTTACTGGTTGAAGGGCAAATAGATTAAGAATGAAACTACATTCACAGGGGCCGTTGTCACTCTTTGCTTTTGTCATTTGTTTTCCGTAAATGAAAAGATGGGGTGCATTTATATCAAATGATATGGTTTTACAAATTAATGAGTGAAAGAGTAAGATTTGTCCCTGAGTCTCTAAAAGAGAAAATAACACTGCATAGATAGAGGATCTCGTTTGGTGAGTAGCACAATATAACATCATGATATTGAATGAGATATTGAAGGCTAGATCAATTAGTATACATGTGGCCATAAAACACAGACTAAAGAAAAATAGGCTCCTGAAATGGTATCATTTTATTAAAAATAAAAGCTAGCTCTCACGGAGCATTACGAACACATCTCTCTGAAAAGAAAGTAACAATAAGAAAAAAAAACACAACGAAAAAAAAAACTGATTATAATGTATAACATGCAAATCATGATGGATTTGTGTGTTCTGTCTGGTGGTATTTGAAAAACTGCACCTTTTCAATGACAACAAAAAAATAAATATATATGTACTATATAAAAAAATCAGAAGAGGGTAGCATGTAAAACAATCATTGCATTTACATGATAATTGGTATTAGAAAAGATATATAAATAAGACTGCACCATGATGGAGAGGTGGGGGGATCAACCATGTTGATGCTTTGTAAGTCCTAATGTGTATCTGTATCCTATGGTATCTTATATCTGTTTCTGAATAAAATGGTAGAAAGGCGATGAAGAAAATGTTTTCGATAAATTTGGAGACCCGAAAAAGTTTCCAAAGAAGAAAATACAGTGGAAATATCTTTTTATAACTGCTCCGGAGGAACTGAAATTACTGAGTGTATTGCAATGTAAAGAGAAAACTGCTTTTTATTTTCAGACATTAACGAGTGTCCCAATCAGCCCTGTGAACAAGAATGTACCAACACTGAGGGAAGCTTTGATTGCTCATGTTGGGAAGGTTATGCTATCAATAGCCAAGATCCAACACGATGTGATGGTAAGTGTTTGAATCTGGAAATGAGGTGACTATGTTTTATAAAAAATAAAAGCTAGCTCTCACGGAGCAGTAGGAACACATCTCTCTGAAAAGAAGGCAATAACAAGAAAATAAAAACACACAATGACAAATAACTGATTATAATGTACAACGCGCATATCAGTAAGTTGATGGATTTGTGTGTTCTGTCTGGTGGTATTTGAAAAACTGCACTTTTTCAATAACAAGTACAAAAAAAAAAATATATGTACTATATAAAAAAATCGGAAGAGGGTAGCATGTAAAAGAATCATTGCCTTTACATGATAATTGGTATTAGAAAAGATATATAAATAAGACTGCACCATGATGGAGAGGTGGGGGAATCAACCATGTTGATGCTTTGTAAGTCCTAATGTGTATCTGTATCCTATGGTATCTTATATCTGTTTCTGAACAAAGTGGTTGAAAGGCGATAAAGAAAATGTTTTTAATAAATTTGAAGACCCGAAAAAGTTTCCAAAGAAGAAAATACAGTGGAAATATCTTTTTATAACTGCTCCGGAGGAACTGAAATTACTGAGTGTATTGCAATGTAAAGAGAAAACTGCTTTTTATTTTCAGACATTAACGAGTGTCCCAATCAGCCCTGTGAACAAGAATGTACCAACACTGAGGGAAGCTTTGATTGCTCATGTTGGGAAGGTTATGCTATCAATAGCCAAGATCCAACAATATGTGATGGTAAGTGTTTGAATCTGGAAATGAGGTGACTACGTTTTATAAAAATAAAAGCTAGCTCTCATGGAGCAATATGGCCGCATCCCTCTGAAAAGAAGGCAATAACAAGAAAAAAATACAAGGAAAAAAAAAACAACTGATTATAATGTATAACGTGCATATCAGTAAGTTAATGGATTTGTGTGTTCTGTTTGGTGGTATTTGAAAAACTGCACTTTTTCAATAACAAGAACAAAAAAAAAATATATACTATATAAAAAAATCAGAAGAGGGTAGCATGTAAAACAATCATTGCCTTTACATGATAATTGCTATTAGAAAAGATATATAAATAAGACTGCACCATGATGGAGAGGTGGGGGAATCAACCATGTTGATGCTTTGTAAGTCCTAACCTGTATCTGTATCCTATGGTATCTTATATCTGTTTCTGAATAAAGTGGTAGAAAGGCGATGAAGAAAATGTTTTTGATAAATTTGGAGACCCGAACAAGTTTCCAAAGAAGAAAATACAGTGGAAATATCTTTTTATAACTGCTCCGGAGGAACTGAAATTACTGAATGTATTACAATGTAAAGAGAAAACTGCTTTTTATTTTCAGACATTAACGAGTGTCCCAATCAGCCCTGTGAACAAGAATGTACCAACACTGAGGGAAGCTTTGATTGCTCATGTTGGGAAGGTTATGCTATCAATAGCCAAGATCCAACACGATGTGATGGTAAGTGTTTGAATCTGGAAATGAGGTGAATATGTTTTATGAAAATTAAAGCTAGCTCTCATGGAGCAGTACGAACACATCTCTCTGAAAAGAAGGCAACAACAAGAAAATAAAAACACACAATGACAAATAACTGATTATAATGTACAACGCGCATATCAGTAAGTTGATGGATTTGTGTGTTCTGTCTGGTGGTATTTGAAAAACTGCACTTTTTGTATTACAAGAACAAAAAAATATATATAATATATAAAAAAATCAGAAGAGGGTAGCATGTAAAACAACCATTGCCTTTACATGATAATTGGTATTAGAAAGGATATATAAATAAGACTGCACCATGACGGAGAGGTGGGGGAATCAACCATGTTGATGCTTTGTAAGTCTTAATGTATATCTGTATCCTATGGTATCTTATATCTGTTTCTGAATAAAGTGGTAGAAAGGCGATGAAGAAAATGTTTTTAATAAATTTGGAGACCCGAACAAGTCTCCTAAGAAGAAAATACAGTGGAAATATCTTTTTATAACTGCTCCGGAGGATTTGAAATTACTGAGTGTATTGCGATGTAAAGAGAAAACTGCTTTTTATTTTCAGACATTAACGAGTGTCCCAATCAACCCTGTGAACAAGAATGTACCAACATTGAGGGAAGCTTTGATTGCTCATGTTGGGAAGGTTATGCTATCAATAGCCAAGATCCAACACGATGTGATGGTAAGTGTTTGAATCTGGAAATGAGGTGACTATGTTTTATAAAAATAAATGCTAGCTCTCAATGAGCAGTAGGAACACATCTCTCTGAAAAGAAGGCAATAACAAGAAAATAAAAACACACAATGACAAATAACTGATTATAATGTACAACGCGCATATCAGTAAGTTAATGGCTTTGTGTGTTCTGTCTGGTGGTATTTGAAAAACTGCACTTTTTCAATAACAAGAACAAAATAAAAATATATATGTACTATATAAAAAAATCGGAAGAGGGTAGCATATAAAACAATCATTGCCTTTACATGATAATTGGTATTAGAAAAGATATATAAATAAGACTGCACCATGATGGAGAGGTGGGGGAATCAACCGTGTTGATGTTTTGTAAGTCCTAATGTGTATCTGTATCCAATGGTATCTTTTATCTGTTTCTGAATAAAGTGGTAGAAAGGTGATGAAGAAAATGTTTTCGATAAATTTGGAGACCCGAAAAAGTTTCCAAAGAAGAAAATACAGTGGAATTATCTTTTTATAACTGCTCCGGAGGAACTGAAATTACTGAGTGTATTGCAATGTAATGAGAAAACTGCTTTTAATTTTCAGATATTAACGAGTGTCCCAATCAGCCCTGTGAACAAGAATGTACCAACACTGAGGGAAGCTTTGATTGCTCATGTTGGGAAGGTTATGCTATCAATAGCCAAGATCCAACACGATGTGATGGTAAGTATTTGAATCTGGAAATGAGGTGACTACGTTTTATAAAAATAAAAGCTACCTCCCATGGAGCAGTATGATCGCATCCCTCTGAAAAGAAGGCAATGAAAATAAAAAAATAGAAGGAAAAAAACAACTGATTATAATGTACAACGAGCATATCATTAAGTTGATGGCATAGTGTGTTCTGTCTGGTGGTATTTGAAAAACTGCACTTTTTCCATAGCAAGAACAAAAAAAAAAATATATATATACTATATCAAAAAATCGGAAGAGGGTAGCATGTAAAACAATCATTGCCTTTACATAATAATTGGTATTAGAAAAGATATATTAATAAGACTGCACCATGATGGAGAGGTGGGGGAATCAACCATGTTGATGCTTTGTAAGTCCTAATCTGTATCTGTATCCTATGGTATCTTATATCTGTTTCTGAATAAAGTGGTATAAAGGCGATGAAGAAAATGTTTTTATTAAATTTGGAGACCCGAAAAAGTTTCCAAAGGAGGAAATACAGTGGAAATAATTTTTTATAACTGCTCCGGAGGAACTGAAATTACTGAGTGTATTACAATGTAAAGAGAAAACTTCTTTTTATTTTTTAGACATTAACGAGTGTCCCAATCAGCCCTGTGAACAAGAATGTACCAACACTGAGGGAAGCTTTGATTGCTCATGTTGGGAAGGTTATGCTATCAATAGTCAGGATCCAACACGATGTGATGGTAAGTATTTGAATCTGGAAATGAGGTGACTACGTTTTATAAAAATAAAAGCTAGCTCTCATTGGGCAATACCAACACATCTCTCTGAAAAGAAGGCAATAACAAAAAAAAAATACAAGGAAAAAAAATTAACTGATTATAATGTATAACGTGCATATCAGTAAGTTAATGGCTTTGTGTGTTCTGTTTGGTGGTATTTGAAAAACTGCACTTTTTCAACAAGAAAAACGACCAAAAAACTGCACTATATAAAAAAATCAGAAGAGGGTAGCATGTAAAACAATCATTGCCTTTACATGATAATTGGTATTAGAAAAGATATATAAATAAGACTGCACCATGATGGAGACGTGGGGGAATCAACCATGTTGGTGCTTTTTAAGTCCTAATGTGCATCTGTAACCTGTGGTATCTGATATCTGTTTCTGAATAAAGTGGTAGAAAGGCGATGAAGAAAATGTTTTTGATAAATTTGGAGACCCGAACAAGTTTCCAAAGAAGAAAATACAGTGGAAATATCTTTTTATAACTGCTCCGGAGGAACTGAAATTACTGAGTGTATTGCAATGTAAAGAGAAAACTGCTTTTTATTTTCAGACATTAACGAGTGTCCCAATCAGCCCTGTGAACAAGAATGTACCAACACTGAGGGAAGCTTTGATTGCTCATGTTGGGAAGGTTATGCTATCAATAGCCAAGATCCAACACAATGTGATGGTAAGTATTTGAATCTGGAAATGAGGTGACTATGTTTTATAAAAATAAAAGCTAGCTCTCATGGAGCAGTATGACTGCATCTCTCTGAAAAGAAGGCAATAACAAGAAAAAAATACAAGGAAAAAAAAGCAACTGATTATAATGTACAACGCGCATATCAGTAAGTTGATGGATTTGTGTGTTCTGTCTGGTGGTATTTGAAAAACTGCACTTTTTCAATAACAAGAACAAAAAAAATATATACTATATAAAAAAATCAGAAGACAGTAGCATATAAAACAATCATTGCCTTTACATAATAATTGCTATTAGAAAAGATATATAAATAAGAATGCACCATGATGGAGAGGTGGGGAAATCAACCATGTTGGTGCTTTTTAAGTCCTAATGTGCATCTGTAACCTGTGGTATCTTATATCTGTTTCTGAATAAAGTGGTAGAAAGGCGATGAAGAAAATGTTTTTGATAAATTTGGAGCCCCGAAAAAGCTTCCAAAGAAGAAAATAGAATGGAAATGTCTTTTTATAACTGCTCTGGAGGAACTGAAATTACTGAGTGTATTGCAATGTAAAGAGAAAACTGCTTTTTATTTTCAGACATTAACGAGTGTCCCAATCAGCCCTGTGAACAAGAATGTACCAACACTGAGGGAAGCTTTGATTGCTCATGTTGGGAAGGTTATGCTATCAATAGCCAAGATCCAACACGATGTGATGGTAAGAGTTTGAATCTGGAAATGAGGTGACTACGTTTTATAAAAATAAAAGCTAGCTCGCATGGAGCAGGATGACCGCATCCCTCTGAAAAGAAGGCAATAACTAGAAAATAATACAAGGAAAAAAACAACTGATTATAATGTACAACGAGCATATCAGTAAGTTGATGGATTTGTGTGTTCTGTCTGGTGGTATTTGAAAAACTGCACTTTTTCAACAAGATAAAAGACCAAAAAAATGCACTGTATAAAAAAATCGGAAGCGGGTAGTATGTAACACAATCATTGCCTTTACATAATAATGGCTATTAGAAAAGATATATAAATAAGTCTGCATTATGATGGAGAGGTGGGGGAATCAACCATGTTGATGCTTTGTAAGTCCTAATGTGCATCTGTATCCTATGGTATCTTATATCTGTTTCTGAATAAAGTGGTTGAAAGGCGATGAATAAAATGTTTTTAATAAATTTGGAGACCCGAAAAAGTTTCCAAAGAAGAAAATACAGTGGAAATAATTTTTTATAGCTGTTCCGGAGGAACTGAAATTACTGAGTGTATTGCAATGTAATGAGAAAACTGCTTTTAATTTTCAGATATTAACGAGTGTCCCAATCAGCCCTGTGAACAAGAATGTACCAACACTGAGGGAAGCTTTGATTGCTCATGTTGGGAAGGTTATGCTATCAATAGCCAAGATCCAACACGATGTGATGGTAAGTGCTTGAATCTGGAAATGAGGTGTCTACGTTTTATAAAAATAAAAGCTAGCTCCCATGGAGCAGTATGATCGCATCCCTCTGAAAAGAAGGCAATGAAAAGAAAAAAATAGAAGGAAAAAAACAACTGATTATAATGTACAACGAGCATATCATTAAGTTGATGGCATATTGTGTTCTGTCTGGTGGTATTTGAAAAACTGCACTTTTTCCATAGCAAGACAAAAAAAAAAAAAAATATATGTACTATATAAAAAAATCGGAAGAGGGTAGCATATAAAAAAATCATTGCCTTTACATAATAATTGGTATTAGAAAAGATATATAAATAAGGCTGCACCATGATGGAGAGGTGGGGGAATCAACCATGTTGATGCTTTGTAAGTCCTAATCTGTATCTGTATCCTATGGTATCTTATATCTGTTTCTGAATAAAGTGGTATAAAGGCGATGAAGAAAATGTTTTTATTAAATTTGGAGACCCGAAAAAGTTTCCAAAGGAGGAAATACAGTGGAAATAATTTTTTATAACTGCTCCGGAGGAACTGAAATTACTGAGTGTATTACAATGTAAAGAGAAAACTGCTTTTTACTTTTTAGACATTAACGAGTGTCCCAATCAGCCCTGTGAACAAGAATGTACCAACACTGAGGGAAGCTTTGATTGCTCATGTTGGGAAGGTTATGCTATCAATAGTCAGGATCCAACACGATGTGATGGTAAGTGTTTGAATCTGGAAATGAGGTGACTACGTTTTATAAAAATAAAAGCTAGCTCTCATGGAGCAATACCAACACAGCTCTCTGAAAAGAAGGCAATAACAAAAAAAAAATACAAATAAAAAAAATTAACTGATTATAATGTATAACGTGCATATCAGTAAGTTAATGGCTTTGTGTGTTCTGTTTGGTGGTATTTGAAAAACTGCACTTTTTCAACAAGAAAAACGACCAAAAATCTGCACTATATAAAAAAAACGGAAGAGGGTAGCATGTAAAACAATCATTGCCTTTACATGATAATTGGTATTAGAAAAGATATATAAATAAGACTGCACCATGATGGAGACGTGGGGGAATCAACCATGTTGGTGCTTTTTAAGTCCTAATGTGCATCTGTATCCTATGGTATCTTATATCTGTTTCTGAATAAAGTGGTAGAAAGGCGATGAAGAAAATGTTTTTGATAAATTTGGAGACCCGAACAAGTTTCCAAAGAAGAAAATACAGTGGAAATATCTTTTTATAACTGCTCCGGAGGAACTGAAATTACTGAGTGTATTGCAATGTAAAGAGAAAACTGCTTTTTATTTTCAGACATTAACGAGTGTCCCAATCAGCCCTGTGAACAAGAATGTACCAACACTCAGGGAAGCTTTGATTGCTCATGTTGGGAAGGTTATGCTATCAATATCCAAGATCCAACACAATGTGATGGTAAGTGTTTGAATCTGGAAATGAGGTGACTAGTTTTATAAAAATAAAAGCTAGCTCTCATGGAGCAGTATGACTGCATCTCTCTGAAAAGAAGGCAATAACAAGAAAAAAATACAAGGAAAAAAAAACAACTGATTAAAATGTACAACGCGCATATCAGTAAGTTGATGGATTTGTGTGTTCTGTCTGGTGGTATTTGAAAAACTGCACTTTTTCAATAACAAGAACAAAAAAAATATATACTATATGAAAAAATCAGAAGAGAGTAGCATATAAAACAATCATTGCCTTTACATGATAATTGCTATTAGAAAAGATATATAAATAAGAATGCACCATGATGGAGAGGTGGGGGAATAAACCATGTTGATGCTTTGTAAGTCCTAATGTGTATCTGTATCCTATGGTATCTTATATCTGTTCCTGAATAAAGTGGTAGAAAGGCGATGAAGAAAATGTTTTTGATAAATTTGGATATCCGAAAAAGTTTCCAAAGAAGAAAATACAGTGGAAATATCTTCTTATAACTGCTCCGGAGGATCTCAAATTACTGAGTGTATTATAATTAAAGAGAAAAATGCTTTTTTTTTTTCAGACATTAAAGAGTGTGCCAGTAAACCCTGTGAACAAGAATGTACCAACACTGAGGGAAGCTTTGATTGCTCATGTTGGGAAGGTTATGCTATCAATAGCCAAGATCCAACACGATGTGATGGTAAGTGTTTGAATCTGGAAATGAGGTGACTACGTTTTATAAAAATAAAAGCTAGCTCTCATGGAGCAGTACGAACACGTCTCTCTGAAAAGAAGGCAACAACAAGAAAATAAAAACACACAATGACAAGTAACTGATTATAATGTACAACGCGCATATCAGTAAGTTGATGGCTTTGTGTGTTCTGTCTGGTGGTATTTGAAAAACTGCCCTTTTTGTATTACAAGAACAAAAAAATATATATACTATATTAAAAAATCGGAAGAGGGTAGCATGTAAAAGAATCATTGCATTTACATGATAATTGTTATTAGAAAAGATATATAGATAAGACTGCACCATGACGGAGAGGTGGGGGAATCAACCATGTTGATGCTTTGTAAGTCCTAATGTGCATCTGTATCCTGTGGTATCTTATATCTGTTTCTGAATAAAGTGGTAGAAAGGCGATGAAGAAAATGTTTTTGATAAATTTGGAGACCCGAAAAAGTTTCCAAAGAAGAAAATACAGTGGAAATATCTTTTTATAACTGCTCCGGAGGAACTGAAATTACTGAGTGTATTGCAATGTAAAGAGAAAACTGCTTTTTATTTTCAGACATTAACGAGTGTCCCAATCAGCCCTGTGAACAAGAATGTACCAACACTGAGGGAAGCTTTGATTGCTCATGTTGGGAAGGTTATGCTATCAATAGCCAAGATCCAACACAATGTGATGGTAAGTATTTGAATCTGGAAATGAGGTGACTATGTTTTATAAAAATAAAAGCTAGCTCTCATGGAGCAGTACGAACACATCTCTCTGAAAAGAAGGCAACAACAAGAAAATAAAAACACACAATGACAAGTAACTGATTGTAATGTACAACGCGCATATCAGTAAGTTGATTGATTTGTGTGTTCTGTCTGGTGGTATTTGAAAAACTGCACTTTTTGTATGAGAATAACAAAAAAATATATATATACTATATTAAAAAATTAGAAGAGGGTAGCATGTAAAACAACCATTGCCTTTACATGATAATTGGTTTTAGAAAGGATATATAAATAAGACTGCACCATGATGGAGAGGTGGGGGAATCAACCATGTTGATGCTTTGTAAGTCCTAATCTGTATCTGTATCCTATGGTATCTTATATCTGTTTCTGAATAAAGTGGTAAATGTTCTTTTTTTTTATGTGTCCTTGGGTGTCGTTGATCATGAAATGTTAGGTATGAAGACTTGTGTTGGAGTGGCCTCAACATGTAAAACAATCGTTGCCTTTACAATCATGATAATTGGTATTAGAAAAAGATGTATAAATAAGACTGCACCATGGTGGAGAGGTGGGTCAATTACTCAGCAATATAATTAGTAATTTAATAGTAAATATTGAATGTATCTTGTTTATAGGAGATAACTTTTAACTGATTGGTACCAAGCTGTTCCTCTGTCATTGATTGAAAACTCAGGTGTTTTGCATTCATGGTATTGGTAATGTATTGAGACAGTTTTATGCCGACAATGACATTCAGGACACATTTAGTATATTACTCTACCTGGAATAGCTTTTTTTTTTCTTTTTTGGTTTAGGCTCTGACTTTCTCCTAAAGAAGAAACAAATTAAACCAATAACAGACAAACACAGTAACAAATCCCCTCCCCACGGTTTTGCCTAGGGTAAGCCAGCTTCCGCCCAAACTCCTTTCCGTCTCCCCCTCTCTTTCTTTTCCACTCCCTTCCCTGCATTGGCTCTTCCAGGTAAAGCCAGATGTGCACTCATTTTACAGTCCTCCATGCGCATCAGCGTCTTTACACACAGTTCTTGTTGTTAGGGTAAACTGCACGGAACTGAACGCCCTTGAAGGGTTGGTATATATTACTGATAGCTCAAAGTTTAAAAGAAAAATAAGTATAAGAAAAAATGTCATTAAAAGTAAACGCTTACACAAAGAAACGGAGGACGAGACTGGCCAACCGGTGATCAGAGCTGTGATAGCCAAATTTCATACGTTCTAGATCGGTTGTTCCGGAGATTACCCTGGCTGGATGCGGGGGAAAACTCAGATATACACACACATATATATATATATATATGATATCAAACCAAATGTAGTAACCAAATGTTAGGGCCCTAGATATCAGATAGGTATATCTAACATGCGAGCTGCTTGTTCTTAATCGCTGACTTTGCTCTATAACTATCACTGTTATTGCTTCCCTTTCATCATATGCAGGTTTTTTTTTCTGACGGAACTGTATAATTATATAGTTTGAGCACGAGCACCTTTGAGGAATGTCATTTCATACCACTAGAGTACTGCTTGAAGTACCATTACATGACGTGCCATCGCCTCCTATATATGCACAGGGAGACATCTAGTTGAGACTTTTAAATAACAGGAAATTTGTTGAAACTGAGAATGACAATTCTTTATGGTAATGGCGGTGAAACTGTACAAGTTGCATTTAAAAGGTGTACACTTTACAAGGTATGTAATCATACATTTTCATAACTTGAATGGTGAAGAAAAAGTTTATATCCTTTGAAGATAGTATTTTATTTTTATTTTCAGACATTAACGAATGTAACTATTCCCCGTGTAACCAAGAATGTACCAACACTCTGGGAAGCTTTCGGTGCTGGTGCTGGCCAGGGTATGAGATTAGTAGCGAAGATCCAACACAATGTATCGGTACGTTTGTTACAACTGCCATGATTGTTTTATCTGGTTTATGTTCTTACCCTTCCCTAGTGTAATTCTGGCCATTGTGTTTCAACCACATCTATTATATAAGTGCCATGTTTTAGTGCTTTTCTATAACTATGATCATCGAATGTAAGCTATGGAAAGTTGTCTTGAATTTGCGAGAAAGATAGTGAGAACTGATCTATCTGGAAGAGAGAAAGTCATTCCGTTGTAGTAATGTAGCGACGTGTTGGAAGTAATAAAGATATCCCCAGCAGTATTAAGAGTTGATGAAGTTTGGATGAATTAGTACACATGGATCTATGACCTAAAGACTCTAATTCAAGCAAGACAAAAGCACTGGAAATAGTCAAACGCATTTGGTAAGAGTAAAAAGGATTTAATTGTATTTTCGTAAAAAAAAATAAAAAAAATTGTGCTAAATCGTTATATATATAATTTAAACTTTCAAGTCCTGTCAGATGAAAACTGCAAAGTATGTACATTCTTAGTTATATACACACACAAAGGAACAAAGATACAAAATATTAATGAACATTGTTTCCATTGACTTAGTTTTGGGGAATCGATTTAATCGATTTTGATGAATGGTAAGCAATTTTTTACGAAGTGAATGTAACTGTTCTTACTTATTTTCAGATATTGACGAGTGTGACAATGAACCGTGTGAACAAGTATGTACCAACAATCCGGGAAGCTTTGAGTGCTCTTGTAAGACAGGGTATGTGGTTGATGACCTAGATCCAAAACGATGTCGTGGTAAGTGTGTTGCAACTGACATGGCCCTTATTTCCCTATGATCCTGTTGATGTTTGTTTTTAAAAAAAATTATTTTACCTGTTGTATGTATAGTGCCATTGTGTTGAAACAATTTAGCATTGTGAAGATGTTTTAGAACTTTTATGTGACAAAAGCCATCAAATATAGGCACTGGAATACTTGTTTTGGACTGGCCAGGTTGATATTGATGGAGTTAATGAAGACAGACTGTTAAGTCTGCTATTGAAGTGTTATTGGGTTCTTACGAAGAAAGGAATCGGCTGTTTGGGGGCCTAAACCAGTGGAAATTGAAAAGCTGAGAAGGGCAGGGTAAATCAATGTGCGCCTAGTCCACAATGGAGAGACTTCACTTCGAGCAGTGAGAAAGCCCCTGAGCGAATAGATGTGTAGGCCTATATATGTAAGGGGTCAAAGCATTATACTTTTTATATATTGTGTTTATCTGAAAGTTTACCTTGGCTTAGAGCTGATAATGTTAAATGTGCTCAAATATATTGGAGTTTGACATTTCGGACGCTGAGCATTGTCCATAAAATGAGTATGAGGAAAAAGAAACATGTATAATTATGTTCATGGTAAAAGTAGGCACTCCGAAAAAATAGCTGCAGTAAAAAATGTGGTGGAAATGAACTTGATTTCCTGGATGGTGAAGTATTTGTTGCGTGCGTCACAGTTTTCTTTGAATGGGGGGTAATTAAAAGAAAAAAAAATGTATTTATTTTCAGACATAGACGAATGTGACCTGACTCCATGTGGACAAGAATGTACCAACACCCCAGGAAGTTATCTATGCTACTGTTGGCAAGGGTATGAGATCAGCAGCACAGATCCAACACAATGCGTTGGTAAGTGTGTTTTTAAAAACTAATATGGACATGTTTTCTATAAAACACTATAGATGGGTATTTCCGTAAACTTTACGAAGACCTTTGTAATATGAGCCATTGTGTTTTAACATTATGATAAATGTAGTCTATTTCGGTACTTTTTTTATGTCTCCGTGAAAAGGGAAATTCAAGCCTGTAACCTCCTCCAAAGAAAAGAACCAGATAATTTAAGTGGTAAAAAGAGAAAATCAGAGAGCTCAGATGTTGCGATGTGTTATACGATATTGATGATCGTTGCAAAACACAGTTACCATAGAAACGGTTGTATCTACATATACCCTGTGTGGACAGAATGTTTGTTGTTGGCTCCGGAATTTGTAATTCACGAGGAAAGGGATGTTGAAAGTTTCTTAATATTAGGCTAGTTTTAATCTTTCTTATTTTTCACAAGAGAAGCAAGCTGTGGACATACGTTTGAATTCTTTCACTGGTTCAGATATCTCAGATCATCTACCGGCACATCTCATCCACATCTCACCTACACCTCATCTACACAATATTTAAAGACTAAATTCACTTATGACAGATTTCCTTCGTTTATTTTGAAGGTGAAAGCAAGAAAAGGGGAGGAAAAACTTGTACCGTGGGTACATTGAAAAAAATTAACTGAAAAACCCATAAATTGGAACAGAGAAAAAAAAAAGGCAAACGGACATAGAAATATTGGGATAATTTACACATATTGAAATCGAACAAACAAAGAAAATATATAGGTTGCACAACGTAGAGGGAAATCAGTAGGTCAACATGTTATATACAGGGACTATAACATAGGTATTCAGTGGTTATAGCCACATTAAAAAATGATCATGCCCTTGAAAAGTACCTAATTTTTTTTATAGCACATCTTGCAGTGACCAACTACCGTAATAGAATCAAAGCACCGGCATAAGGGACTGTAACTTATCTTAATCACTGACATCTTCTCTAACTGTTATTGCTTCCCTTCAATTGAGAAGTTCATTTTCTACCGCCGGAACAAAATTAGTGTGGAGTTTTTGAGCACAGCTACCCGAGGGGAACGCAATTTGCCACTAGAGCACTCCAAGAAGCACTGATATATTATAGCAATTGTCTCCTTTCATGCACAGGAACAGTTCTGCTAGTTGAGAGTTGTAGTTAAAGTATACCTTCCTGAAATTAAGTATTTAACAATTCTTTATCCCCATAGTTGTAAAACTGAACAATTCTGTGTAAACTTGTATTTTTATATCTTTTAAGGTCATGTACCAGTGTGACGCCACCCATGTATTTATTTAAATACATAATTTGAATGGTGAAGAAAGAGGTTATATCCTTTGAGGATTGTGTACATTTTTATTTTCAGACGTTAACGAGTGTTACAATTCCCAGTGTCACCAAGAATGTACCAACACTGCTGGAAGCTTTCAGTGCTGGTGCTGGCCAGGCTATTACATCAGTGACACAGATCCAACACAATGTATCGGTAAGTTTGTTAGAAGTGACATAATTGTTTTATCTAGTTGATTCCGCTGGCCTTTTCAAGCCCTTTCCTAGTGTAGTTTGGGCCATTTGTGGGGCATTATGATTCAACCATAAATATGATGTATGTGCGATGTTTTAGTACCTTTGTATGACTATAGTCACAGAATGTAAATAAGTAAACTTTCCTTGAAATTACCAGAATGTTATTGACTACTAATATATCAAGAAAAGAAAAAGCCAAGCCGTTGTAGTGGTTATAGAGTCAACAGTAAAAAGGAGAGATGGAAGAACAGAGCTCTGCGTTCGTTCCTGCTGGCTAACTGAAAACGCTGTAGCCATAGGAACAGTTACATATATGAAGGGCCTGTCTAACTATGAAGTATATTATTAACTCAGAAACTAGCAGTTTGTGAGGGCGTGGGTACTGTATGCCTTAAATGAACAAGGAATATAGCACCAACGAACAAGTGCCAAATAGAATTAGATAAGGCATTGGACTCAGCGGACTTTCCTAACTTGTATAGAGACACAAATTGAAATTGTACTGGAATGTTTCAAAGTTGACGGGACTTGCAAAAACAGTCCTGCGAGGCACAGTACAAGAAAGAAGAAAGAGCGGTGGACAAAGAAAGAAGTAGGAAGACACCATCAACGGGTGCTCTGAGGTAAAACTCAGTGACTCTATAAGAGGACCAACCGAGAGGGGTTGAGGAAACTGGTTTTCACATCACCAGTGGCACTGCAAGCCCCACAGTCAGCCAATCTAAGGGATAGACAAAACAGAAGAGTAAATTTGTCTTGATGTAAAGAGCATTTTCATTGACTCTTTGGTGCATTAGTTTGCATTTAACAGAAAAGACTCTCTTACCAGTCCTACAGCTTTAGTGTAAATTTGCGGAAGACACTTCTGTATCAACTGCAGAATTTAGGCTAGTTGTAGTGTTCTAGATAACACTGATAACACTCTTGACATTTAATTTGTTTTCTCTTTCTAAAATACAAAGAGAAAAACAACAAACAAACAAAAAACAACAACGTGCTTTTCCTCCATCCACAAGTTTGAAAACATTCCCGAAAGTGAAAGGAAGAAAAAAACGTATAGATTGTAGTGCCAGATTTGTAGTTATTAATTAGCTTGTGAGATTTGTGTTATCCGTCATTTAGACAGTGAAATGAACATGAAACTACAGTTTTCTTCCTTTTGTTGTATGTTTTGAGAATTTAGCCCTGGTGTAAGCTTTTCAGGCAACTGATATTGATGCATGTATTAAATGAGTATGAAGGTAAGATAATTTTATGTGAGTATGATTATATCTACACGGATAGTAACTTTGCATCTAATCCAAAAGTAGTTTAATGGAGAGTAGGACGATGAAGGCTGAATAAATTGGTGCACATGTTGTCTGGTATAACTTACAGATCCCAAGTCAAAAGCCCTTGAAATGATACTTTGAATGCTAGAGCGTGCATTATTTTGTCAGAAACTGTAGCGGGGATGGAACCGTGAACCTAAAACCTTCCAGAACATAAGTGTTTGAAATTCCAGTGACCTGGATAATTGGTAGATAATATCAAAAGCCATAGTCCTTCATAATACATCCCATCTGCCCATGACTTTTTTCAAGTACACAACTTTTTCCCTTTAAGTGATACAAGTTATTAACATTACACTTACTGAGAGTAACAGCCTAAGCGGCATGCAGCACTTCATTTTATTAAGTAGAAATGTGATTGGGTGTATTGAAAGATTTTCTTGGATTTTTTTCTTGGTTTGTTAAATCCCATAGAGTTTTCCTGATCCGGTAGTGGAATTAATATGAAGTAATGAGTGGGCGTGCCGAGCAATTTGATACCCTGCTATAATATTGTCTTGTTCCGGGAAGAGTTCTGTACAATGCTTTCATCTGGAGGTGCACAATATCTTTGAAAAGAATACAGGCAGTGTAGCAGGTCTGCTGAATGGGCCAGGCCAGACCTGATGGGGGAGGAGGGAGAGGGAGCCAGGTGGGCATGTTGTCATGAGGCTACCATTTTGGGGGGAGGGGGCGGGGGCATTCCCTGTGCCTATTACAAGCTTTGCACGGTTCTGAAGTCAACAACAGTAGCAATATATACAAAGAAGAAAAAAATTGCAGATATACAGTATTATCATATGCACAGTGATTAATTTGTAGTTTTGAACATTTCGTTTCAGATATTAATGAGTGTGGTGATTATCCTTGTGAGGACTATTGTATCAATACTCCAGGAAGTTATGAATGCACATGCAGATCTGGATATGAACCCAAACCAACAGATAAACATAAATGTCAGGGTGAGTAATGAGACACATTAATGTAATAGTTATCCATATACATTATATAAAGATGGGCTTGCAAGGTACGGGTAGCGTGGTCCCAATATTATGTTCATGTTTTAATACAATCATGTCAAACTTTGTTCACAATCCAGATTAGATGTTTTGTCCTTACAGTAAATCGTCTCTACCTTTACTTCATATTTCTACTGCCTATCCCAAAGTTATAGCACTGTAACCACATCATGCATCACACCTTCCACTGCTACTACCAATATAACTATTTCAACTGTCAACCACAAATGCCGTGCATTCGACCAAACTGGCTGCAGGGTGCTATCTATTTTTTCATAAAAAGAGAAAGAAAGAAAGAAAGAGCTAATAACAGAAGAATCAAAGCGGTATCACCATAACAAGATTACGTTTATTGTTGTAGCATTATTGCAATAGACTACCAGCCCGAAGCCTGTCTCAGGCTAATTTGCACAGCTTGTGACCTTTATTCATATTTGGCTCTCTCGGTTCGTAAAGAAGTGAAGAAGAAAAAGGCAAAAAGCAAAATTTCAGATCATACTTTTCAGTTTCACTCGTCGAAAATGGATCTCATTTTTGCGGCCCCCTGAAATTGTAAATGCATGATATCAAAGACAAAATTTTGTCCAGAGTGGGCGCGTCCATGTAATTTGTGGTCAAACAGTATGCCATTACATACAATTTCAAATGTTTTGTCACGTAGCCACGCAGTTTTAGCAGATTAGATCTGGATCTACATGTTTACCCTCTAGCTCCACTATAACTGGATTCACTTACATCATTACAAATGGGTGCACATTATTTTTCCTTTTTGGCTAAGCATAACCATCATGGATCATGATAGGCCAAAATAAAAATCAATCCTACTGTCTTGAGTTGTGAAGGAGGTATTCTTTTGGGGGGGGGGGGGGGTGGCTGTGCAGCTATCTATGGATGCGGTGATGGTTTCTGAGTCCCAGTCTGGATTTGCAGAGTTGCAGATAGTTAACCACCAGAATGTCAGTTTGAAAATGTGTTTCAGTTCAATTGTTTGTTGGTGTGTCACTGACAGGCAAATCTAGTCAAGTACCGTACTAAAAGAAAAAAAAGCTGAGCGCCGGTGTGTTTTTTTGCTTGTCTTTTACAACCTCAATATTTTATATTTGAAGATGCCGATGAATGTGCCTACCATTACTCTAACCAGTGTGCTCACATCTGTACCAACACGGTGGGAAGCTACACCTGTTCATGCAGGGATGATTATTACATTAATCCCTATGACCCATATGACTGCAAACGTAAGTTCTTTGGTGTTGATTCGTTCATTAACATTGATTTCTTGCCCATTTGTTCTACATTAACGAACGAAAAGAGTTTTAGTTACAGCTAGATAAAGATTTGAAAGAGTACTTCAATCTACTTTTGTCTTCCATTCCGCCACACTATTTGAACGGATGGGGCGCAAAACGAGAAAGTCCCGCGGGTGCGCCGTGTTTTCCATTTTTTAATACACGTGAACAAATTGTTAAAAGAAAAAAAAAGGAGGAATTGCCAGCATCGACAAGCTAAAGTATGGTCATACCATATTTCATTACTTTCTTAATTATTCCTTTATATATTTTCAGAGGATTTTTATTTGTTTAATGTTTCAAAACCTGTAATGTTGAATTTTTAATTCTTTGGGAATTTTTGGGGGGTATAATTTTTGTTTGTTTGTTTTCCTAGTGGGTGGGTGGTTGTGTGTGTGTGTGTGGGGGGGGGGGCTGTATGATACAACATTTCTTTGGTTACATTTTAACCCCAATACAAATGATAGCCCTTTCTGTTAATGTCCTATCATGTAGGACCTTCATCAAATCTGAAGAACATTTGATGTGTCAGGCCTCACGTAGTATCAGTCTGATTTGTATACCACTCTCTGACGATTTGGGGGGCGATAATCGGGTTCTTACAACACAAAATAACTTTAACCTATTGACTGATGACATAATGCATATCTTTGTTTCCTGTCATTGAATGGTGGCTGCGTCTTCTGTCCTCAGTTATCCCTTGCGAGAATGTGATTAAAGCTGACATCATCTTTGTCATGGACTCCTCTGCCAGCATTAAAATTGAGAACTACAACAAGACATTCTTCTTTGTCGACAATGTTGTGCGTGCCTTCAAAATTGGTCCGGATGACGTCCGGTTTGGAGCTGTCATATTCAGCTATAGTGTTCAGAAACTCTTTGACTTAAAAGACCACTCGAATGCAGATAGCATCTACCAGGTACTGGCTACTGAACTTATCAGGAGAATTAAGACAGACACATTTGAGCACAGAAGAAGAAAATCAATTATTTTCTTCAATTACAATGCCTCTGGATTGTTCAGAAGAGGGTTTTGTATTCATTTCTCTTGATTCCGTTGACAATAAATTATCTTCAGATGAGAACATTCAACAAAAAATTAGCATCATGATAAGGTAGTCTTATCTCAGTAGCTTACTTTAATGACGTGAACTTTGTGGAATAGAAGCTGCAGTTACTGGTTGAGGTGGATACTGTATTTGGTTCTGGCATCTGGATAGCAGTCAGAGTAGACTTTAATATTTATATGTCGCCAGAGTCACTGTCAGTATAGACAGATGATAAATGATTGTGTGGCTGGTATTGTTAAGACATACTGCCATTATGTGCCGTCATTGACCGTTATCATGCAAATATTTAAAGTCAAAAATTGGCAAAAAGAAAAAGTTGTATATAGCAACGCTTCCCGTGAGAAATAATACCAATTTTTGACTTTGCTGTAAGCCTTGATGCGACCCCACAGTTTTCTATGGTTTTTATGATATTTATGCAAACATTTAAACTGCAGAAGTGCCAGGCAGCTAGTTGTGATTAGCAGTCTTGCCTGGCTCGTAAAAAAAAGAAATAAAAAATAGAATTCACCAGCCCATTCGTCAAACAAACTCTGCATCGGGGTGACATTCTCGATTATTAAGAATTAGAAGGTAGGTCAGTAGCATTCTTGCTATTGATGCATTTCATGACATTAATAGGAGCTTGTGTTTTGCATACTCCTCCAGGATCTGATGGCTGCACCATATCTGAACATGTCCACCTACACACACTCGGCACTCAATTGGGTCCGCTGGTGGGACATGTTTGATCCTATCAGTGGCGGCAGACCGGATGCCTCCAAGATTGTCATTGTCATGACAGATGGAAAATCCAATCGCCCCTCGAAGAGTAGGATATTCTATTGGTCCTTCATCCAGTCAGAGAGTATAATATATAGTTAGAAGGTTCACTATTGGTCGATTTGCACAGCCAGACACGGTAGGCTCTGCGAAACCACTGTTAGCATGGAGCGGAAAGTAGGTCGCTGCGGTAAACAATATCCGTTTGTGCATTTCCACGGGGTGCAGGAGCTTACAAACGGTTTTAAATAGTTTCAATCAGCCCAAAAATATGGACAAACCACAGTAAACAGATATGCACACTATCTTTGGTGAAGGTGGTCTCTTTCAATTCTTCAATGTCTTGTTTACCACAGCGACCTAGTTTCGCGATTTGGCGGAAGTGAACCCTCTCTACACATCTGTACTCTCTGATCCATCCTACTGGAGTATCAATAATTTTTTTTCATTTTATAGAAGGGCGTTTCAAAGTTTGGGTCATTTATGTTATTCTTGGATATGGCAAAAACGTTTCTGTATATAACTTCAAAACTATTAAAGATATCCATACGTCTGTTGGTGGGAATAGAAATCTCACCACGAGCTATGATAATGTAGTCATTGCTCAATACCGCCACAATCTTCGATGCGCCAGTTTCCTTCAATTTTTAAAGAGACGAACCATAACCGAGATCTCGGAGTGTTTTTACAGCACGTTGTAGGTGGGAGTACATCAATTTTAGCCGACCGCTTCCGTACGAAATGCAATTGACACAACTGCTGTCAATAATGTAAAACACGGGATCCGTTGGATAGTGGAAACGAGATCTTTAATGCACATGATAATAAGATATCGACAGAACTTCCAAGTCTTCAACCACGGCTATTTCAGGGTACTGACTACGCTCACACATTTGCACTCCTTTCATATTTATAATTATACATTCACATTGAGCTTTCCAGAACACACATGGCCACCTTTCCCATTCTCCTTGGGTCTAGTAGGCTCGACTGGCCCACAAATCAGCCAATAAGATATTAAGAATCTTTGCGTAACATCCCCCCAAGGTCACTCTATTGTAAACAAAAACTTCGAGAAAGTTATGGAAAAAACTACACACGAACGGTATAGGTCAAACCTAGGTCAGCGACCCCGTAAGTGAACAAAGTAATAGAAGGGGTGGGGTGAGAGAATCACCGCTACGTATAACAACACAAAGAGAGGGGGGGGGGTTAGACTTAGACGCTACACTTTGTGTGGGATCAGCGGTCAAAACCATGTGTAATGTGGGATCACTGGTCATAACTTCGTTTGTTATGTGGGATCAGTGGTCAGAACTTCGTGTGTTGTGTGGGATCAGTGGTCAGAACTTCATGTGTGGTGCTGTCGAAACTATGACCGGTCTATTTGTCCTGTTTACTACCGTACAGCTAATGGGTTCAACCCAGGACTGCTCTCAGTCAGCAGTAGGTTAGGATGCGGCAACAACCAAAAATAGCAGTTACGACTACTAGTCAGCTGCTGTAAGAGATAGTATTGTGACTGACACTTGAACAGCCACCACAATGAATGTTTTCATCTAAATTGATTTAGACATCTGCTGAGATTTTGACTGAAGCAAGCACAAAGTCATGATGAAAAAAAGGTCAGGACCCCGTAACTCTGCACATTAATTGGGAGTGGAAATCCCACATATCAAAGACCCCCGACCCCCCCCCCCCCCACCTCGAGTTTTCAAAGCTTCGCAAGAAACACAAATCAAGAGATTGGTTTGTTTTAGACATATACGCAGTCGTGACACCCTGTGTTAGTAAATAGTTGCATTGACAGGAACTGGTTAGTCTTGCATAGAAACATGCACAAATCCATGTGTAACAGTTGATGCAAATTTCAGCACGTTATGATGGGGAGAGTCAGATGAACTGATCGTCTACCCCTTAAAAACGAAACTGTCTCGAACTATTGTAGAAATAAATAACAGGATCCGATGAACACTTAACACTAACGTTTAATAACTGTAAGCAAGAGCTGATATCCACAAGTTACTTACACCTATCAGGGAAGGCACTTACACTTCTACTGCAACTGGATTTTCACCTACGATTTGCACCTTACGATTTTCGCCCACGATTTGCACCCACCCTACTCGCCTGGCCCTCCTTATATATATTCTGTCCAGGAACGTTCAGGAAGCGGCTTAACCGCCCCATAAGCACGAGACAGACCTAGATCGTTCGGGACACATACAAGCCACCCAATCGTACACAGACACGTCATAGAATTACATCACTCAAGGTCGACCTAGCGTAATCTCGGATACTGCAGTATCTTCTAGACCTTCTAGATTTTCTACAGTGAAACAAACAAGCCACACAGCGAGACATCAGAGAGAAATACCGGCCTTGCTGGCGAGAGGGGGGGGGGGGGGGAGGAAGGTCGCCGAGTGAGACTCGCCATGCAGGGGTGAGAAAAATATCGATCGTTCAACTAGTGGGACGCTACACCATGTCTAAGTTTTATAATCATTGATAGTATTATTAGTTATAGGGCGTTTTTTCTTTTAAATTGAACATGACATAATATGAAAGATTTCTAATCTGCCCTTCCTCTGTATCCCAAATCTAGCTCTTGATGCAGCAACTGCTCTGAAAAATAAGGGGATCTGGATTATCACCATTGGCATTGGCTCAGAGGTGTATGAGCCAGAGCTACAAGGCATTGCGTCAAGTCCCCAAGACGTGTTCAAGGCTGACAATTACGATGTTTTGGAGTTCATCGAAAGCAGCGTAGCCAAACGCACGTGTACTGGTAAGGACACAAAGAAACCTAACTTGCCACGAACTTCAGGGCCCTGTTGAGAAGATACGCTCGTCTGTCTTGATATTGTAGTCCCTGATAAGAATACGTTGCTTTGCCTGCTCGCTTCGACAGTATAAAGTTTTAATTACCATGAGACAACATTACTATATCATTGTCTCTGCACTTATGCATTATGTTTACATGTATGGGTGCACAGTTGTTAAAATAAGTCATAATCATGAAAACAAGGTCTCTTTGCATGAATCAAATTCATTTAATTTATTGTACCTTTTCCTTCTGCTGCCACTCCCGTTGAACCTCTGTCTCTGTAACTTAAAGCTCCATTTGCTAATTAACGTTATTATAAATGAAATAAACATGCTTTTATTTCCAATTGAACCATTATTACTGGCTTGATCATCATCGTCGTCATAATCGTCATAATAAGTTTGTGTTCCCTACTGGTCTATTTCAGTGCCAATGAGTAATAAAGGTTAAGGTGAGTATTTGGGTGCAGGCCCTTCTCATTCAGGGGGACTAGAAGTTGAGAAGCAAAATACTTAACTTCCAGATTATTAGTTTTTATTTTAGCAAACCCATTATAAATGTAATTGTTTTATATCTGGAGTGGAAGTGATAGTTTGTGCGACAACCTACCGAACCAAAGACGTGTGCAAGATACCGCTCACAGTTATGAACCAATTAGTGAATTACTGCCACATAAATTTGGTAAGGGAATCAAATATTAAATTTTCATACCACAAACTGTTTGTCCAATGACCATCTATATTTGCTCACCCTAGAGAGAGTTCCTAATCATATTGCATAGTATGCTGATTTTTATAGCTAAGTGTGCCACTGTCAGTACCATTTATTGAATTGTACGCGTGGACAGTCAAGCATTTTGTTTGGTTATTGCTGTTGAAATGAATGCTAAAGTGAACCTAAGAGAAATATGACGTTAATGTACTGCCAATGTTAAAATTATATCATATGATTCACCATAAACACACAGCTAAGGTAAATACATCACAATACTTTGAGTTACAATTGATGACTAATTGACCACTCACAATCCTCCACGTTTTCATAATGTTTTACCATTTTTTAGTGCATTTCTGGACAAATCAGCCAATATTTTCAACAGTTTCAACATAATAATACTGCTTACTGCTTACTTAAATACAGATCTTCTGCACTTTATTTTATTCAGGGTGGAAAGCTTGCAATAAAATTAATTTTCATGGCACGTAGAATTTTCACATTCTAATAAAATCTATTGCAGTTTAGATTAAGATAAAGAATCAAAATGTGAAGTAATCCAAAATGTGCCGGTCAGACAGACATGCTAACTGACGTCGACAAAAATTAATGATTTAAGGAAGACACAGCAACGTAAGACATGCATTAAGAATGTCGCACAATTTTCATCAATGTCTATGAAAAAGGATAATGTGTCAAACTACTTTCTTGTGATGTATTGTCTAATTTCTTCTGAATACAACATAGTGCTTTCATGATAACCCGTGACAGACGGTTTGGTATCGAAATTGTTTTAAGACCTAGACCATGGGTGGAAATATTCATATCATCTCACTCATACTTCTTTCTGAAAAGATTAAACCGTGTCCAAATGTTCCGGAATATTTCGCTACATAAAAATTTAATCAGCACAAATAGTTAAAGGAAAGAGCTGATATTTTTTTCTGGAACTTTCGTGTACTATATTAAGAAATGGTGTTTTAAACTGAAGTGTTACTTACAACATAGGGTGGACTTATTAACATTTGTAAAAATACATTATGCTGTCAATGCCATCCTTTTCAAAACAACCACTCGCTAATACTTCCAGGGACCACCATTCGGAATTAAAAGGTCTTGTCTTTGGGAGTAAGACTCAGCAGTAAATTCTTCCTGGGTCATTGAAACTAAGACATCTCGCCGCCATCGTTTTCTGTAAACTTTCTATTCAAATGGCTAAAATCTATGAACGTATTGCGTGTGCCATTGTTACAACAGTAAGTATGTCTCTAACATTCGACATTTCGTCTATCCCATAGTGTCAACGGAGCTGCCATTGTGGTATAAACCAGATAAGCTGATGATACAAGCAGTGTAATGTGACCTGATTGGTGAATCATACCTGCGGATTTTCCCTGTTTGACCCGGATACGACAATAAAGAAAACTGATACATTAAGTCACTTGTTTGTTGTCATTTATGTAAGCAAGTTGAGATAGAATTTCTAAACACAATCTGAGCCAGTGATGAACGGTCAGAATGAACAGACCGAGAATTTAAGACTATTATTATTTTCAACCAATTTTTCTTTCTTTATTTTTGTTGTTGCTGTTGGTGTTGTTGTTGTTGTTGTTGTTGAAACTATTCCTCCACACATCCTTGAGTCAAGGATAAGTGGCAGATGTCCCGTTGATTAACAAATAAGCTCACAGGTAAATGTGGTCGGGGGGGGGGGGGGGGTTTGCGGTCAGAGTGGGCTTATCGGGTGTGGATTACATTATGAAACCCATGCTTATTGTTAGGTTTGTGGGTAGGGTTTGATCAGGGCCGTCTTAAAATCACCATGAGCCCTTGGGCAGAGCAACAGGCTGCGGCCCTGGGCAACTGCCCAATGTGCCCCTTTGTTAAAGACGGCTCTGGTCTGGATTTGATTCAGGATGAGAGACGGAGGGGGTGGGGAGGAAGAGTGGGGGGGGATTTTAAGGACGAGACATGTTGAATCATTGAACCGCCGAGAAATAATTGTGCAAACTCTGTGTCCCATTTCGATAAGACAGCAGTTCAGTAGACGCTGGTAATTCGGAGTGCAGACAGCCTCATAATCATATTAAATGAAATTCGTGTCACACTTGCCCTGTTTTGAGCAATTCTCATACACTCTCACACGCTCTATTTTTTTATTTTTTTTTGTCACTCTCGTTTGATTTCCTTCTTCCACCCACCAGTAGGGCTTTTGTTTTGTCTTTCTGTTCTTTTTCACACTTTCTCTCTATTTTGCCTTTCTTAACCGTCTTCCCATATTCTTTCCTTGTCTCTTGCTGTACTTCCTTTGTGAACTTGCCTTTCTTTTCCGTAGTTTATTTTTGCATTTTCTTTCTTCATTCACAAATGTGTAGTGAAATCTAACAAATGACACCAAATCAAATCAGGCCCAATGCACTTTTGTTATAGATCTAGTGTGCGATGAAGCCATTTTATAACTTTTTTTTTCTAATCGAGGAACTGCACCAAAATGAATGATTATCAAGACATTTTATTAATCTACCTGTTATATAAGCTACTCACGCTGTTATTTTTATAGTTTCAAAGCGAAATGGTCTACAAATTAGGAGAAAAACAACAACAAACAAAAAACAAGATCAATCATTCGCATCGAATGATCGGTTTCCATGCCAAACTGAGTAGCCACAGGTCTGGTAGCTAGATAATCATTAATGCCAAACAATTAGAGACAACAAGTTAGTTCATCCAAACATTATTATTGAAGTCGTTGTTTTTTTTTTTTCACTTTTAGAAGTTTTACAATATTATAATTATAGGCCCTTTGGGGATATAGGCCATTTTAGCTGTCAGGACCGACGCATAACCATGGCGATGGTAGCACTGATTTTGATTCGTTAGCTGATTTGCACTGCGAGCACTTCAGGCGTCGCGAAGCAATGGGCGGCGAGCTAAGAAAAAGTTCAATACAGTAAACAATCACACGTGTGTTCACGCACATGATAGACGTTGGGTCAATTCTTTCGCTTCCTCTCCCTTGTTTACACGGATGGTAGGGACCAGCTTGGATCCATCCTTTCCACCCGTCGTAACAGTCAACGGCAATGCAACCAGCAGGCATTTTAACCGCTTAGACATAATTATCTCGGATTTACACTCATCAGCTGATCCACCCGCCATCTTGGGTGTCGGAAGAACAAAACAAAAAAAAAAACCCTCTGTGGGGTCATTCGCAATGGGCCTTATTATAAAGTAGTTCGACATTTGAAGGAGTCTTAACTGCTTTTTCGTCGCATTCTCCAGTGATGCAGAAGTAAAAACAATCTGTTTACGCTTGGCTTGAACTGTGCTGAATTTCGTGGTTCATCGGTTCAACGTCCTTGTCCGCATGAAGAAAAACAACAAACAATTATTTAAAAATTGAAAACACATACGACACAGCAGGAAATCCGCTTTAGTAAAATGAAAAGCCACACCAGCAGTTTGCCTGTATGACATATTTACAGTGAACACTTATTTACATTATTGATATAATATGGAAATTCAGTTTATGCGGCTTCCAGCTCTTAAGCTGAGTCGAAACATTATTTACACTACAGTATGCTGGGGTCCCAACTGGGATATTATCAAAGCTTTGCATAACATTTACAATCAATAATCTACCACAGTTGGTATGTAGTCAGGTTTAATGTTTGCTTGAGTCTAAATGGGTAACGTAACCAAAATATTCAAAACAAGTGGTGTTGTTGTTGTTGTTGTTGTTGTTGTTGTTGTTGTTGTTGTTGTTGTTGTTACCAGTTTGTGGCCAACTGACCAAAAAAAAAAAGAAAAGAAAAGAACACATGGAAAGAAAAAGTTGTGGTCAAATATCTCAACTTAATCCCAACATCAACCCTACAATATAAAACTCTCCACAAAAATCCACTGTGCAAACAAACCCCAATTGGGCCATATTATAGTGCAAAAAAATCACGTGCTTGAATTTTACCGACAGAATAGTCTAAGTATTTTCTTTATAAATTAATAATTTAAGCTGAATTTAGCATTAGCGATAGACGATAAAATTAATGTTTAACTCTTTTTGAAAGGGGTCTAAATCTTGGGTACTACAAATCTTAACTTCAGCAATCTAAATATTCCGCAAATATTAATAATAATAAAAATAGGACACGTCATAATTATTGAGACTTCATCTCATAAGAAGTACCTTGCCAGGTATCTATACTTGTCATGGCAATATGGAATGGTCAAGGGAAATACTTTGTCCTGCTGACTGTGACAGTGAATAACTGATGGAAATAATTTGCTCTGCAGTTCAATGTTTGTTCATTCGGCGCAGTAGTTGGGCTCATTGCTTTCTGCCTAAATGCAGCACATGGAATTATGTAGTGGTTAGAAATATTAACAGGTTAACTGTCCCATGGTCGAGATTTATTTACATGTGTCCATTAGTATGCTGTACTAGACTTGTGCGCCAAACGTTATGTGTATTATGTAACACATTTCCATAGCATCCCAGATGCAAATGGTGCAAATCTTGAATTAAAAAAAATTTGTCTCAACTGGTCCATCAAAGCAATTTGTTACGTTGTTTATTACTCCTGGCGTGACTGCAAAAGGCTAGATGTAACAGGCGGCAACAAGACTTGAACACTTGTAATCCTGATCGGCGCTAACTGAACACATTCTTTGGCAGTGGACATGATAATTAATAAATTAAGGAATAAATATTCGCGCATTCTTTAACTTTCATTGACTGCAATTCGCGTTTGTTTGAAAGAGATGGAAAGGAAATTCTGCATTCGATAACCGTCAGTGACCAAAGTTTGCCTTTGTGTGACGGAGATGGCCAGGAAATTCTGCATTCCTTAACCTTCAGTGACCGAAATTTGCCTTTGTTTGACGGAGATGGCCAGGAATTCTGCATTCCTTAACCTTCAGTGACCGAAGTTTGCCTTTGTATTTTCACAAGGCTGAATGCATGCACACGGTGGTCTTGACAAACAAAGCAAGCAAGTTTCAGAGACAATGATTGTTTACTGAGGTAGTCATTTGTGTACATTAGGCTCACTGTTATATGATATTATAAAGATCATAATTGATAATGGCGTGTTGCTATGATATCCGAAGTCGAAAGCCTCTTGGTAAAAGAAGGTTGTTACAAGTACGTACGTCCCACAAGTTTTTTTTGCTCTACGGATACGTACTTTAAAGACTTTTGTGACTTCAGAGCTACAGAGTTCCTCCCCAAAATGCTCCTAATAACAGCATTAATAATTGTGGCTAATTATTTTTTCAGATAGATTTTCTTTTTGTTTTCTTCCTGGTTTTTTTTTTTTGGTTGAAAGGGTAGGGGGCAAGGTTAGGGATTTGATAAGATTCATGGTCAGGGGATAGAGATAGTACATAATACGTATGCGCCCCCAGGGCAAAACGCTTAGGGTGCGTACGTACATATAACAATAGCCTCTTGATAAAATGCAGCCATCAAGTCCGTCCCCAAATCATTAACTCTATAAGTTTAGCAAGAATCTCGAGGGGGAAAAAGCTGTAGAAAAGCCCTACTTTTTAATTTATCACCATTATTGAAGAGCATGAGAATGTTCGCCGGAATTAGTGTCCCCCCCCCCCCCCTCCCCCGATGCCGACATTTCCTTTCCCGTGTAGCCCTTTCATAAGTTCCTGGCAAACCTGCTATCCCCACTCCTGGTGTACATAAGCTTGTTCACCAATGACATTCATTTTCATGAACAACAATGACCAGTGGTGAAAGTCGTCACTTCGCCAAGCCTGTTCGTGTTACTGACAGTAAAGAATTGAGTTCTTATCTATCTATCTATCTATCAATCTATCTATCTATCTATCTATCTATCTATCTATCTATCTATCTATCTATCTATCTATCTATCTATCTATCTATCTATCTATCTATCTATCTATCTATCTATCTATCTATCTATCTATCTATCTATCTATCTATCTATCTATCTATCTATCTATCTATCTATATATCTATCTATCTATCTATCTATCTATCTATCTATCTATCGAACCATCTATCTATCTATCTATCTATCTATCTATCTATCTATCTATCTATCTATCTATCTATCTATCTATCTATCTATCTATCTATCTATCTATCTATCTAACCATCTATCTATCTATCTAACCATCTATCTATCTATCTATCTATCTATCTATCTATCTATCTATCTATCTATCTATCTATCTATCTATCTATCTATCTATCTATCTATCTATCTATCTATCTATCTATCTATCTATCTGTCTGTCTATCTATCAAAGGGTATAACCCATAATTTAATATACTAATGACTCATTCAGTGGCCCACCAACAATATTTTGTATGGCTCACACAGGTCCCCGTGGCCGAAGAGATTCGATGAAGAAAATTTAGAGATTTCTGTGTAGAATTGTACCCGGCCACAATGAGTTATCCTTCTTTAATTGTTTCCCTTCATACCAAGTTGTTTTGTTGTTGTTTGTGGCTATCGAGTATTATCACTATAAAATAAAGTGAAAGTAGACACTCTGTATTTTGTTATTATTATTGCTGTTCTTGTAATTGTTGTCGCAGTTATGATCATTATTATTATAATCATATTATTATTATGGCTTACCAGGATCAAAAACCTTCACACTAGACAGACAGACAGACAGACAGACAGACTGCGGACATTGCCCTCGTCTCTGGGCCATGGGGTCCAAATTTAAGTGTGACTTTTCCTTCATAAAGCACAGGCATCTGTTACCATAATTTCATATTCTTTAGTTCCTTAGTAAAGTAACTTTCTGTATCATTATATTTATAATCTGCTCGGCTGACAATCTGAGTTTATGTACTGAGATTAGTGCAGTGGCAAGTTTAACACTAAATCGTAGCGACAGTATGCGTTCCGAATGTTGAGTATCCACCAACAAGTATCTGATTTTAGCTGACGCATTATAATTTGAGACGTTTGTAGAATGTACAGTTAGCCAGTGCTATCTTGGATTACAAACTTGGTATGCTACGAGAAAGTAGAATTATTTGAATAATTATCATGATAATATAAATCAAAACTGCAATCATACGTAATTCAAGTCAGTTTAGGCTTGGCCATTGGTAAAGTTAGGTAATTTTACACACTCACTGGTTGCCCTCACTTTTACTTTGTCTCATAACCTGACAGAGTTGTTAAACTGCCAAACTTGCTAAACTGTAGGGAACGGTATTGAATGACACAGTTACTATATTTAGGTTTACGTCATGGGACATTCGAACTGTTCAGCGCGGCGGTTAAGCACAGTTATGGACTTTGTACACACTTTTCATGTGCAGTTGATCTTTGTACCTCGAATCGCCCTGACAAAGTCCATAACAACTGTGCTTAACCACCGCGTTGAACAGTTCGAATGTCCCATGACGTCATCGGTAAATTAAAAATAATTTTATAGTAACTGTGTCATTAAATCCCGTTCCCTATAAACCAGTTTAAGCGATCAACTCATTTACAGGATGCGTTTGAGTTTGAGTTTGGGTTTCAAGGCGCGTCACCATGGTAACGGCCACTTTGCACTTTTCACGATCTATATGGGTACTTTATTTATGTTTTGGTCTTTAGAGCTCCATCAATTTAAATATCACAATAGAATTAGATAGTTTCGCATAAACTTTATTGCATCAAATATCTTTCTGTATAGATGTGAAAAGAAGTTAGTAGATGTAGCCTATAGGCCTATGAAAGTTTTTTGATTTTTTAAAATGAATTTGTAGGTCTTAGCCTCTGTCAGAGAGACGTGCTATGGGCACAAGTCAGAAAAATAATTCTTTCATAGATCCGCACACATAGAGCTTCCGTGAAAGAATTCTTTTCTGACGCAGACTCACAGTGCGTCTTCTCCTCTCTGAGAGAGGCTACGATCCAAGACTTGATTTAAAAACTTTTGTACAGGATGATAAATTGAATGACCGCCAGTCTCACTGCTTACGTAACCACCCACTGAATAATGTACGGAACTGCTGCATTAAAGCTTTTCTCTAAGAATCTACCTGATTCCTCAGCTAGTACCTACCTACACAGTTATCTGATAACCTACCTGACTGATTCAGTGTCGGCCTAGGTAGCAACGTTTTTAACTGACGGAGAATAAATGAGTGAACAGTTGAATAACACACTGTCTAATCATTTTTTTTTTATATTTGTGTCTATCATAATTTTTTGTTTCTTTGTTAATGAAGCGCTAAATGTCTTTGGCCATAGTATACTCAAAGATATTAGAAACAATAAGATGAGACAGCTAGCCCGTTTAGCCTGCAGAGATTTCGCACGGCCACCTGGAGGCGAATGCATGGAAGTCATGGACAATGCAGTATTTTACAAAGCCAAAAAGGAAAACTATTGAATTTTGTTTACTGTTCAGCTATCACTGTAGGCCTCGACTGACGTCACCTATTTTATAATTATTTTTAACTTCAATCGCTGTGGGGAAAACTGGCTTTTTTTGTGTGTGTTTTTGGTCGGAGCGGCACTGTAACAAATCAGTATCTTTAATTTATCATTATATCAAGCATTCTTTTCATGCAATATGCCATGGACCGCGCTCCCGATCAGCAAACTGTGTACATGTGGTGTGAAAAAGGGAGTGTCTCATCTTATCGTTTCTAGTGTCTTTGATATACTGCGTGTACAGACACCATCGTTTATCAATGTTGTATTTTAACTTCAGTGGTAAGGAACTCCTCAGGTGGAGCGAGACAGGTGACGATCTTCTGAGGAAGAGTAAGTTCTCCCACTGGGTGTTTAGGCCTTTAACTTCCTGACATCTTCTAGAACCCTGGCCAATCCGAGGTCATGACTCTCAGCGTTCGTCACCCAGTTGTAACGGATAAAAGTCAAACTTTGTGAATCCTTGTAATTTCATGCCTTTAAAAAAGAATTTCTGTGCATTTTAAGCCCCATTTTCATGTATTTTAAGCTACACTCATTCATTGTATTTATCACAGGTAAACCTTTTAGATTCATTGTCATTTACTAGTGAATGTGTAGATGTACATATTTCAATAAACAGATTTATAATCTTTCTAGTTATGATCGGTGAATCTAATGAAGAGCCAGTCTACGCGTTATGATGACACAACTTGAAAATCTCAAAATACGATGTATTCCATTTTCATGTGAAGATATGAAATCCATCAATGGCTTGTCAAAGATCCATGACGTATTTCTTTAACCACTTTTTCCACACGGCGCCATTATCAAAATCTGAACAATGAACTGCAAATTGAGTGAGTATATTTGAACTCATATTGGACAGGCACCTCGTTAAATAAAATAAACAGTTAAATTCACTTCGCCGGCAGCAGTAGAAACAGCCGGTGTTTTCCAAAGGAATAAAAAAAAAAAAGATTTTGGTTTTTTATCGTCGGAGATATCTTAATAGGAGCCATTGTGCTGGTGGCACATGTGACAAAGCACTGTTGTTAAGTTCATCTTTCCCTGAGAGCAGATGGTCGGAGTCAGTTTGACTGAACTGCCAACATCAGACAGTGTGCAAAAGGTATGAGAAATTTTGTACACAATAAAGCCATCATTCTTGAAAGCAGCGTTTTTGGTGCAAGAGATACCAAGTAATGGCCACGATATTGATTATAAATTTTATCTTCTTTGATGTAAATGTATCTTTGAATGGGGCATTCATAAACTTCCATTGATGCCAAATGCTTTTCTATTCAAAGGGAACGTTCCTCATTTTTTTACGTTCTCACGTCAGTTTATGTAGGATAATGTGAATTTTTTTTTACGCGAGTCATAAACAAAGTTAGTTGACAAACACTTCAGCATCACAAGTTGTTACCACTTTTGATCCTACTTCGAAAAGTTGAGCAGTAAATACATTTATGGAGAATACCATTCTTTTCAAGTACGTCTTCTTGCGCGGTGAAATTGCCTCCACAAGCCTTCGCACTCACCCAGATTTCAGTTTAACAATGTTAGGTACTGTTAGATACTGAGGACGGAATGCCTGTATTAATTTACGAGTACATGTATGTGACAAACGTGCTTGAGAAAAAGTTACTTCTAGCTATCAGAGACTAGTAGTCTGAAATAGAACTTTTTGGCTCCCTTGTTCAAAGCTTAGCTCAGGAAAAAAAATGATGTTGGTAATAATAATAATAATAATAGTTTGTGCCAATGTGACATAGGAACACTTTTAAATGAATCAAAATACAAAAAAGTGATGGAAACTTAACAAAGGCATCATATGATAGCTATTACCGCAGACCACGAAATATTCCAGGAATATCAATGACAGAGGAAAGAATTCTGGGCAGCGCAAGAATGAATTTTACAACACGGAAACTTCTGTCCTGAATCTAAGGTGATGCCCAACATACGACAGTGTTGTCTCTATCAAGAAACTATTTCATTGATCAAACGAGAAGGACAGTTAAGACAACTAGGCAGCCACAAGGAAGTACGAGAGCAAGAATAGGCTGGAGAGAAAGAAAGAGAGAGAGAGAGAGAGAGAGAGAGAGAGAGAGAGAGAGAGAGAGAGAGAGAGAAAGAGAGAGAGAGAAAGAGAAGAGAGATAGTGGCTGGAAAATGACTGTCTGCATCGAGGGGTATTTGCCATATTGTTGTGTGCGACATTTTGGTGATTTTGAGGATTTGACATGAAAGTGATTCTCACTCCTAATTTCATTACGTACAAGAGTCATTTCAATAGTTTAAAATTTTTACGAGATATGAGTTTGTGACGTAATGTTTTACATGTTTCAGTCCTTTTACTGACCAAACTTCAATCCTCATTAATTTTCTCGAAATGGCAAAAATGTACATAAAACAATATGGCAAATACCCCGACGCTAAGGACGTGTGAAATTCGTCTGTTGCCCTGCAGGTACAAGAAAAACATGTTCCCTGCCAATATCTACACTTCATAATAAAAATGTGAAGCGGGAACATTCGGAAAGTCGGGGAAACACACAGGCTAATAAAATACCCAGACTGGATGAGCCCATTGTGTGACGTCACAAAACAGCGAAAGGTCATGAACCATCCGCCACATCAGGTTTACGGTTGCGACCGACGCTTCAGCATAGCTACAATGCAGCGGTCGTTAAAAGTCCAGACGGTTATCATTTATAACAATAAAAAAAAAAGGCAGCTGTAGACAATAAAATGAAAGGACAGGCAAGATAATGCATTATTAATACATGTACAACCAATCTTGACAAATAACAAGAAATTTCTACTGCAGATAGAACTAGAGTCGGAATTTCCCGAGCGGCGTCCACGTTGGTTATACGGCCGCATCTCATTAACTTCCGTAAAAAACGACACAGCCCGAAGCTTGTGTTTCCAGTCTGGTTGATTTATTAGTCTGTGGGGAAACATTTCAATGTATTTTCAATTCATTGTCATAAAGCTCTAATTTAAAACTGTTTTACACCGAAATACAAAGTCTGGGCTCATTATTCCTTGTAGAGGCATGAAAATACATACTGAATGGTAAAGGCATGGGCGTTTAAAGTAAAACCTCCCACCTGTCACATTTGTGATGTTTTTTTGTTAATAAAAAGGGTGTGCACTCAGCTGTTGTTAGTTATAGCAAACTGTAACGTGATCGTTTACTTTTGTATTCTGTTGTAAAGCTGTGAAGTGGTCTCCAATATCTTGTGTATTGCGTTGTAAAGCTGTGAAGTCGCCTCCAATGTCTTGTGTATTCTGTGCGCAGAGTTATTTAAGAGAAACCTGATAAAGTATTAAATAGATGTTGGAGGCATAATACACCTTCACCCCATCCCCTAACCTCCACCGATAATTTAAAGAAATAAGTAACTGCCATGGGGCAATTCAAGTCTCCCAGTCACCAGGTTATTTGCCACGTGGACGTTTGCATGTTACTGTGTCTTTATACTGAGCGAGGCTATGTGACCTTTATATTTTTTAAACTCTGTTTTTAAGAAATGTTCAAGGTTTTTTTCCTTTTCCTTTCTTTTCTTTTCTTTCTTTCTTTCTATTGCCTGCCGAAGGTTATGGTGACCGAAAGCGTGCTAATTTTCTTTTAGGATTTGGTTTTCTTTTAGATTTTCCACATCTGTTTATCGTGGGTGCATTTTACTATTTTTAGCTGGCCGGAGTTAACGTAAGTTGATAGCCATTCTACCATCCCCCCCCCCTTCCTATTCCTCCTGATTTACGGGGGTGTGACTGTGACAGCTATCCTGCAGCTGATTGGCTGGTTTTTCAGTAGGAGATGTCAATTGATTCTCAGAGTTCTCAGATGCACAAACTCAAATTGGACTTGAAAATAACCAACTAAAAATTGGTTTATTCGTCACCACCATAAACAGCCGAAGTACACTAAAACAGTACAATTGTATAAAACAAAGACAAAAACGTTGACCATATCTATAAATGATATTGATGATATTTCCAATTCCAGTTTTTATCATGATATTCTCAATTTCAGTTTTTAAAAAAAAAGACGAAAATAAATAAATAAATAAATAAATAAAAGCTGGTCATATTTATAAATGATATTGATGAGGTTTTCAATTTCAGTTAGTTAAAAAAAAAAAAGACAAAAAAAAAATTAATAAATCGGTAAATAAATGAATAAAAGTTGGTCATATTTATAAATGATATTGATAATATTTTCAATTTCACTTTTAAATGCATTTCTCATTTTATAGCCGGATCACTCTTTTTTACATTATTTTTTTATATTTTTCTATTAAAATATGTTTATAATCTCCTATCCTGCATGGTAATCGAACACAGATCAAGTTAAACTGACATAAAAGAGCAATGCCTTCTACAGGGCAAAGTGATTTTATTTCTTATTCTACATTTTCATGAAATATTTGTTATCATAACCATTTCTTTGACCATCTGTCTATCTTTGTTAATGTCTTCTTTTTTCTTTTTAACCTATGTGTCCAACTTCATTTATAACTACAATACTTGAATAGAGATTTGAGATATATTGAAATGTCCTCACAACAGAAGGCTTTCGGTGCGTTCCCCGAAATGACTTTCCGAAAATGAAAAGCGCCACTCACCCACCTGAACAATAAGGGGGAAACTGCACAGCCTTCCAGTACATTTGCGGAAAATAACCAATTATAGTTTAGCTTACAGAAAGAACTGCATCAGCGCCGATCATTGTTTGCAAGTCGCCGTGTGTGGTACAAAAAAGAAAAGTCGGTTTGGGGGGGAGGGGGGGGGGGGGAGAGAGAGAGAAAGGGGGACGTGATGCCGACTGTATAAAAAGAGGCAGCTTTGGAGGTCAGTTGTCCTTCCTTGGTGGAAGTGGTTGATAGGGTGACACAACATCCCACATCCGAAAGCCTGCAGTATCCATACTGGTAAGATTTATGTATCTGAGATTCTAGCACTCTAGTAGATTGATGTATCTTCTGGCACTGTAGAAGATTGACATATCTTAGATTCTAGCACTCAAGTAGACTGATATATGTCACATTTTGGCACTCTAGTAGGCTGACATATCTTAGATTCTAACACTAGTAGACTGATATATCTTAGATTCTAACACTCTAGTAGACTGATATATCTTAGATTCTAACACTCTAGTAGACGGATATGTCTTAGATTCTAACACTCTAGTAGACTGATATATCTTAGATTCTAACACTCTAGTAGACTGATATATCTTAGATTCTAACACTCTAGTAGACTGATATATCTTAGATTCTAACACTCTAGTAGACAGATATATCTTAGATTCTAACACCCTAGTAGACTGATATATCTTAGATTCTAACACTCTAGTAGACTGATATATCTTAGATTCTAACACTCTAGTAGACTGATATATTATCTTAGATTCTAACACTCTAGTAGACTGATATATCTTAGATTCTAACACCCTAGCAGACTGACGTATCTTAGATTCTATCACTTTAAAGTTTGGTGCCTCTTAGATTCTAGTACGAAAGCAGATTGGTGTATCTTAGATCCTAGCACTCTAGCAGATTGGTGTATCTTAGATCCTAGCACTCTAGTAGATTGGTGTATCTTAGATCCAAGCTCTGTAGTATATTGGTGTATCTTAGATTCTAGCACTCATGTAGACCCTTAGTCTAAGCGCACGCATGCCGCTTGCTGTGGTGTTGCAGTCGTGTCTCAGTTCCATGTTTCTGTCCACTCCACAATGTGTCCGTATCTCACATGTGTGCCCATCTCCGCCCTGCATTCGCTTAGATTTCCAGAGTGTCACGGTATTGCTACCCAACAAAATGGCAATGTTTACGCCAAGTCTCAGAGCATAAGGGTGAAGACAACTTTTTAAAAAAAAATTGATACACGCCCATTTACCCTTCAAATAATTATCTACGGTATTTTCTGCTGAGATCAAGAGTTTCTGATCTCTCAGACTATTTGAAAATGACAGTGATTACTTTGGCCATGAAAGTAAAATATTTCTGAAATTTACAGTGGGTTTCCTGTTACCAACATGAGGCTAAAGTCCTAAAACACTGTGGCCATGACTGTCACCAACGAAGATGTTGTTGTGGCCAGTTAACTAAACATAATCCTAACCCTATTCATAATCCTAAAAATTTCGAAAACAAATTAAAAAATTCACAGTACAAATAAAATTCAGAAGGCCATAAGACGCAACTAGACTCTAGTTACTCTGTACTAATAATGATCATTTTCGTCGCTGTTTTCGTTGAAAGTACTCGTTAACTCACACCAACTGCCCCAGCAGTTGAAGAGTTTATGTCATATCAATCGGCCAGATTGCAAGTTAGGAGACTGTCCAGTTGTTTGGTCAACATACAAATTCAAACATAAGGTATGAGAAATCTGAATAGCGGGGGAGTAATGTAATTAGCTTAACCACGATACAAATAACCTGTAATTGCGACCTAGAGCAAAGACCATAGATACATATTTACTTCTTGGGGGGGAGGGGGGGGGGGAGGGCATGTGCATTATGACGACTGATTCTCATTGCAATGGGAAAGTGGATACATTTCAACTATGGAACCGTTCGATACAGACCTTTAGCAGCCTGCCACCGCAGCCTTCTTTGACCTCAAGTCAGTTTGTAAATCGAAAACGTTTACATCTTTGATCTGTCCGGTGGCACACAGTCAGGATTATGTCAATCTGTGACCTCCGGCAAAATTCCTTGCAAAAAATCTCGGTGAACATCTGCCGAATAACTCAACATTAAGGACTAAAATGGTTTGGCATCAAATACTCCACCTGTGCGAGCTGGCAGAATGTGCACTGCGCAGTCTCGACTCGACAACCTATCCCTTTATTTTGTTTATAATTATTTTCCTCTGTCCGAATAACTTAACAATGTCATAGACTCTAAATGCCAACTGCTCTTGTTTAAATGATTCGTCGTGTCTTTTATCTTCCTGTCAGCGTTTAGTTAGCGGGCGTGTTTAAATTTTGGATAAGGTTATGAAAATGTCAGCGACCTCTGCGTGGTGTTATGGCGAAAACAGCACACTCGTATCAGAAAATAAAAGCATAGCTCAAGATACGCCCATATCTATATGCCACGCTGACATAAACAAACTAACATGCAATCGTTGAGGTAGGTGACCATTTATTTATGCCAAAGTTTTATTGACATATTATCGCATAATCCACATTAAAAAAGGACTGAAATTTCCCCACCTATGTAAAGCCAGGCAAGGCAAACAACAACAACAACAACAAACAACAAAATGATTTTACTGCTCTCTGGAAAAATGCATCCATGGGCGTATCGGAACTTTTTGCGGCGGCGGGGGGGGGGGAGGGGGGGTATTTTCCTGAAAGTTGACACAGAAAGATCACAAGCACCAATCATTTCTAATGAAAAGTTATTTTTTGTAGGAATTTAATTTTTGCTAATTTGCCATTAGTGTTACTTTGCTGTCTCTGCCCCGTTCTTTTCCCTTGCCTGGCCCAAATTTTTCCCCCGGAGTTTTTGCCCAAGTCTGGGTGGGCCGTTGTCCCTTGTCCCCTAGTCCTAAAACAAGATGGACAATTTTTCTTTGAAGCCGATGACATCAAAACTCTTTGCAAAATGCATCAGAGGGAATGAAACTTATCATTAAATTCAGTGAATCTGCGCAAGATGTGGAGTTCTTCAACCGTGACAGCATTTTTAATAAGATACACGTTTCTGCCACCTGGACTGTGCATTAAAGTCAATAAAGAGACTATGCTTACATCACTGGCTGACACGTCACATAGACCTGTGTGAGGCAAAATTATACTCAAACTTAATTTATTCTTGTCGCTGGTAAATTGTTTTCCTATTTAAGATTCACTTGCAATTTGAGACATAGTACTGTCAAATCATGCTTTTCTGCAATGTAATCTTAATAAAACTGACTCATATTTATTTAATAATATTTATACTATTTTCTCAAGCGTCCAAACATATAAATAATATTCAGTACGTATATTACAACTAATAAACGCACAAACATGCATAATTATGTACATGTTATGACTCAATCCAAAAATATATATTGCTGAAGAAATTCTTTGAAACGATTGAACAGAGGATTATTTTCAAAATAAGTCTTTAATGCTATATTCAAGCGTTGTGATTTCACTCGAAATTAAAAGACCCCTTAACTGACACGTCATTATAGAACACCGTTTAGTGCATTTTGTCAGTCAGGATTTATCGAATTTGCTTCAGGATTAGCGGTTACGTGTCAATCGTCTCCGATTACACAGTTGGAGCTATCGATAAGATTTGCTAAGGCGTTTCCCCTTGAACCCTGTCAGCTTAGTAATCGAAATGTTCTTAACTAGCTGAGGAAACCGGAGTTGCCAGAGATAAAATGTGTGAACCAACCCCACTAACCTCAATGGAAGTCGCATTTTTTCAGTTTTGAGTTATGAATATCACCATAAAGTACAAAATTTCATCTTTAATTTGGTGTAAAAAATTATTTTATCGCAAAGTTATTTGGTCCAGTGCGACTTCCGTTGAGGTTAGTGAAGCTGGCTCACAAATCTGATTTTTAGTTTCAGTTCTGGGTGATTATAATGGATCTGCTTCACCTTGCTCATTCCTTTAAAATTTATTTTGTTTTTGCAGTCGTTTCTTTGTTTAATCTTAGACTTTCTCGTCTTATTGTATCTAGTATCTGTGGTCTTACTGCTTTCTATTTGCACGTTAAAGCCCTGCACTTATGAAATGACAGTGAACTGCGCCACTGGTAGTTTGTGTAATGGTGAACACATCGGAAGGAAGCGATGAAGTCACGGGCTCTTGTGTTTGTGAAAAGGGGAAGCAGAGGCCAGCAGTCAACGACACAAAGCAAACTAAAAAAATACTTCTCAACCATTCGGAGTCTCCAAACATACAAAAAGAAGCTTCTGCAGGGCGAAGGGAAGGCGTCTTCAAAGTTTCCTGTAAATCCGAACTGTACAGGCCAGTATTTTTTTTTTTTTTGTGAACACGAGAAGAGGTTCCCGGCATCATCCGGGATTGACCTGTGAATCACCGTTCTGTCTCTCTCTCTCATTTTGGTCTAGAAAGCTTCCCGTATTCTACAGTCTTACTGCAGATTTTATGCGCACCAAAGCACTACGCACTTATTTCTGTTGGGAAATTGCGCGCACCGAATTGAACGCGCATTAATGCATTGTTTCCAGTGCGATGGGCTTGCTACAGGGCGCCAAAACAAAGATAATTGTATTTTACTTTTTTACAATTTTTATTTAAAAACGCCTGAAACTTGAATCAACACAATCCGTCGATACAAAAGCGAAAGGACTGGATTAGTTGACTCTTAAGAAAATTAATTTTATAATTTTTGAAACTGTCATTTAGGCTGGAGCGTCGAGCAAAACAAGAGTCAAAATTGTACCACAATGAATTACTCCCGCCACAATTTTTTAAAAATAATATACTAGATGAAGTTCCCGGCATTATCCGGGATAAACTTGTGAACCCACTGTTCTATTTCTCTCTGTCTCTCTGTTGAGTTTACAAAGCTTCCCATATCCTACAGCCTTACGGTACATGTACTATAGATTTCATGCACACCAGAGCGCACTCGTTTCTGATAGGGAAATAGCGTGCACCGAATTGAACGCGTATTAATACAACATTTCCGGTGTGATGTGCTTACCACAGGGAGCCAAAACCAAGATCATTGTATTTCACATTTTTACAACTTTTTATTTAAAAATACCTGAAACTTGAATCAACACAATCGGTCGATACAAAAGCGATTGGACTGGATTAGTTGACACTTAAGAAAATTAGTTTTGTAATTTTTGAAACTGTCACTTAGGCTGTAAAGTCGAGCAAAAAAAGGGGCGAAATTGCACCACAATGCATTACTCTCGCCACTATTTTTTTTTATAATAAGACTAGCTGAGTTCCCGGCCCTGCCCGGGATAAATCGATTTATTAGTTTCAGTTCTGGGTGATTATTATGGACCTGCTTCACTTTGTCTGTTCTTTTAGCTTTATTTCATTTTTGTTTGTTTGTTTTGAGATACGTTTTACTGCTCTCCCTTTGCGCGTTCACATCCTGCGCGTCCCGCCAGCATCCGTCAAATGGCTATGATTTGCGCACGGGTTAGTTTGTTTGCACATCGCAGGAAGTGATAACGTCATGTGTTAACGGAAAAGAAACATTATCATATTTTCCTAGGCATATTGAAAACACAAACCTGTGTACTTTTGGCCCCGCAGCGTCAATCTCCCAATTCCAGACCCTTTCTTTTCCCTAGTCTAGGCACATTGAGAACACACATACAAAGTTTCATACTTCATAGACTTAGAACTCAATCTCATCATTCAAACCAGTCCTAACCGGAAGTTGTTTTGTGAGTGTGATACAGTCTATACCGGAACCAATCTTAGTTACATTAATTTGCCGAAAAAAATAGACCGAACGCCAATGTGTCGCAACCTAGAAACTAATACAAACGTTCTGCGAGTTATTAATTATTTTTTTATTTTCTGTGCCGGCGACACGAAGACAGTCTATACTAAGCGTTGTATAAAATCTGAGGGCCACCGAATCAGCATTAACGGGGGAGTAGCGAAAGGCGCGCTGCAATTGTCGTAAAGTTTCACTTTTATTAATATAGATAATATACTAGATGATGTTCCCGGCACTATCCGGGTTAAACCTGTGAACCCACCGTTCCCTCTCTCTCTCTCTTTTTGGCCTACAAAGCCTCCCATAATTATTCTAGTCTTACTACAGATTTCATGCACACCATAGACCACTCATTTCTGGTAGGGAAATTTCCCGCACAGAACTGAACACGTAATAGTACATCGTTTCCGGTGCAGTGAGCTTACTACTGGGAGCCAAAAAAAAAAAGATCATTGTATTTTACTTTCTTGCGTCTTTTAATTTAAAAATACCTGAAACTTGAATCAATATAATCGGTCGACACAAAAGCGATTGGACTGGATTCGTTGACACTTAGGAAAATTAACTTTGTAATTGTTGAAACTGTCATTTAGGCTGTAGAGTCGAGCAAAGAAAGGGGCAAAATTGCACCACAATGAATTACTCCCACCACTATTTTTTTTTATAATACGAAATAAGATACAAACACACACAGATACACTCACTTTCATTTAATGACTAGAAGTAACAGGCGATACCATTTTAGATATGGGAATTGTATTTTGGGGAGTGGTTGTCGTCGTTAATCCCTTCGGATGACGTCATGAATTCGCCAGCTTTCCGCGACAGCGAAAACACCAATGTTATGGAAGATCAAAGTAAGAAAAAAAACCCCTCAAATTTACATAAGAAAAAAGAAAAAGAGAATCGATTCAGATTTCACTAACTAAACAAATAGGCGGATTAAGAAATGTTTTGGAATTTCTGTCAAAGTATTTCAAATAAACAGCTGCTAACTTCAAATTATGTAGTTCTGAGAAACTAGAGGATCTAGTCGAGAAAATCTGGTGCGTTAAGAGCGAGCATTAATAATGACGCAGATATAGATCGGCGATATTTTCTGGCCTATGCTTGAAGCTATATGTTAGGACGGTAAGTTTGTCTCTTTGTAATGGAGGAGATGATAAATAAATGGATAAATGATTCTACATGGTTCCTAAGTCACACACAAAAAATCCCTGAGATTCTGAGCTCAATGTGTTTTTCGTGCGAAGTACCAGGACTTTGAAAACGTCAGTTCTTTCAAGGTGCCTCACTCTAATAACAACAGTTCCAGGTTAATGCACTTTGCACGGAAGAAAGACATACTGTACTGGCTGGTCTTTAAGCACAACTGTTCTGTGTTCTGTGTATGTTGGAATCCGCGTGGACCTAGGTATTGTATAGAGCTAACCTCTTCAACTGTAGACGATATTGTGGACCACTGAAACATTATGTTAGTGAAATTAATGTCATGCTGACATTTTTTTTTTCAAAGGGGGAGGGCGTGGGATATGCAATATTTTTCAATATTTTTTTTGTCCCACCCCACTTCAGTTTTCCAAGTAAACCATTCACCCTACCATGATCAGACAAAGGTAGTATGCAGTAAAAGATTTAATAAAATATTTCACACCTCACCAAAATGTCGCCACGCTGCAGGGAGAAACATTGTGCTAGAGGATGATAATTATGCGGCATTGATGGAACAATCAGGATTACAGTGTTATTATGAATGATACCCTACTGGAGATAACTATTTTATTTATTTCTCGAAGTCTAGAAATGACTTACCGAGCACGGACGGGAGGGTGTTAGGCTATGGGGCCGTGGCTGTAGCCTGCCATTCCCTTACGCATCCCCAGGGGAAATCTGTTCTTGTGTTTTTATTATCATTTTTTTTTTTTTTTGCAAGCCAGTTCTGATATATATTTCAATCACCAATAGCTAATGCTGTCATTTCAATCGATGCACATTTCTGTGCAAATTGTGTTTTAATTTTATAGCAGAACGAAACAAGAGAGTACTGCATAGAGCAAAATATCCGAAAAAAAAAAAAAAAAAAATCTACAAAATATTTTGCGAAGAATGTGCTCATTTAAGAATGATAACATTTTACTTTTCGTTCAATGTGATCATACCTAACACATTTAATCCGCAGATTTTCCCTTTTTGGTGTCTAACAAAACTTCATATGGAAACGAACTAAAATTTTGGTTCCACAGCCTATCAGTGTATATGTCCATGTCAAGAGGTCGCCATGATAATTCCAGATGACCATCAAAATTCACTTCTCTTTTTATAAGTTCTTGGAACAGACTGAATAAAACAGATATATTTCAGTTCAGACATACCAAAGATAATACCATCCATGCAAGAAAGAATAAAAGCACAGTAAAATTTAAAAAACAAGAAAAGTAAAAAATCTCGAGATTTGTTTCTGACCCTGGAATTTGAAAATTCAAAAGCAGGTTGTTTTTTTTTCAACATCGCCTGCACAGGGCCTACCACTTCTATAGGTAGAATGCGCATGAGGTCACGGAGTTTTTATTTTGTGCTTCCGCCAAACAAGATGGCCGGTGGATCAGCTGATGAGTGTAACTTCGAGATGTGTCTAAGCAGTTAAAATGCCTGCTGGTTGCATTGCAGTTGACTGTTGTGACAGGGGTGGAAAGGATGGATCCAAACTGGTCCGATTCGCTACCGTCCGTGTAAACAAGAGAAAGGAAGTGAAAAAATTGACCGAACGTCTCCCTTGTGCGTATACACACGTGTCATTGTTTACAGTAGTGAACTCGCCGCCGATTCGTTCGCGTCGCCTTAAGTGGGTCCGGACAGATAAGATGGTGGATATGCGCATTCTACCTATACAATCTGTGACCGCCATAAATCGCTGGAGTCTGAGCACTGGACAGAGATTTGCGCGACTCTGTCGATTTATCGATTTTTAAAAATCTTTCTCATTTTTTCAAAGCGCACAGTGATATAGAATTTCTGGACCAACTGCAAGAGCTTGTAAGAGCATATTAGTCTTGAATATCAGAAAACCTGATGTATTCGCCCAAACCCTGACATTGGAGATTAGCCAGAATTTATGATATTGCAAGTTATACACGCTAAATATTCAGTTGCATTTTGATTTCAAAAGAAAACAAAATGCAACATAAGTAGCCTGCCTTTTGCCTGTTGGTGGATCAAGGTTTGGCATATAATAATATAATATATGTTTTTTTTTGGTGCATTAATTTACGCACGTGAAGATAGAATAAAAACAACAACATTAACAGCAACAGCGCAAGTATGTCTGGATGAAAGGGGTTGGAGTGGTGGATACGGATTAATTGAATCAAACCCATACTGAATAAATATGCAAAATTTACATATTAGCATATAATTAAAATGACGTCTGAAAGAGGGAATGGCAGTGACAGGGAGATAGAGAGACAGGAAAAGAGTGAAGGAGAGAGACAGACAGAGAGAGAGAGATCGTTAAAGAGAGAGAGAGAGAGAGAGAGAGAGAGAGGGAGAGAAAGAGAGAGAGAGGAGAACCCGGAAAATTGTGAATACAATAAAAGACGTTAATCCCAGATGAAGTAATGCCACCCCCTCCCTCCCCCCCCCAAAAAAAAACAAAATTCTTTTGAAAATTTTTTTGAGAATTTGAACAGTGATGTGATGTGGAACCAATTGATCATGTATGTGTTTTTTTCTTGTTTTTTTCTTTTCTCTGTTTGTTTTTCATTCAGAAATCCTGCCTCCCCCCACCCCCTCCCGTTCCCTTAGCGTAATGTATGCAGTAACCGAATGCAGGCAGTCCTTAGAATTGACCAAGCAGCTGTGCATACCGGAGTAGGTTGAGCGCGATGGTAAAACTAAAATGACATAACTGTATAACTGCAGTGAACCGGTGAATGATCTTGTGCACAATTTTACTGCCCTGTTGTGTGGGAAAAACGTAAGTAAATGTTTAAATAAGATGTGGGTAATTTTAATGTCGATGAGAGATGGAGTTGAAACTTAGGGGAAACATGATATTCTGATTAAAAATAAATACCTTACATACACACTGAGTGCACAAGATAACTCAGTTGGAGTTTTTTCAAGGAAGGCAAGGTGATAGATAAATATTAAATCTTGTAAATTTGAATTTGTGGTTATTTATTTTATATTTTTTGGTAAATGTTAGGATTTCATGCAAGTGTGAATAAACTGGATATTTGTGAGAAGTAAACATGGGATTGTGGAATATTGCACCGATGACATAAAAAATCGATTAAAAAAAAAAAAAAATTCCGGTGAAAAACGATATCCTAACATATCGCAGATTTGACGAATGTTTGTTTTCAGTAATGGAATTGTGCTCGGTGAGAACGCGAAATAACCAATAATTTGTTAGCGTTCCCACTGGGGTGATTACATCCAATGGGTTGGCTCCAAATGGATTCAACATGAAAGAGAGCATAAGAGAGAGACAGACAGACAGACAGACAGTCAGAGACACACAGAGGGAGAGAGAGAGAGAAAGAGAGAGAGAGAGAGAGAGAGAGAGAGAAGAGAGAGAGAGAGAGAGAGAGAGAGAGAGAGAGAGAGAGAGAGAGAGAGAGAGAGAGAGAGACTTACTCATTGGTATTGGTTTAGCGTGACTGCAGTGGGCTAATCAGAAGCTCTTGTTGACTGTGATAAGGGACAGGTCGCGGATTGTTCCTTGGGGCACTTAACAAAATCAGTCTCGTTAAGTTTAAAATGTTTTCTTTTCCACAAACGCTTGTAAACCATTTTGGTAGATGAAACGAGCCCATACACATTTGTGTCGAGAACGCTTTTCCTCTGAAGAGCTTTTGTAGACTTGTACTTCCAAGTCTTTTTAAATGGATTACATTATCTTTCTTTCAGTTCATTTGAATAACATTGAAAACGTTGGCATTTAAGTTGTATTGGAAATTATTGTTATAATAGCGTTATGTTTGTTTTTGCACTGCTGTGAGAAAGTATTTCTCCTCAGTGTCATTTATTCCACAGTATAATTATCATGTATTGTCTCGATAGATTATTCCGGGTGAGGACGACACTAATTAACTTCATGGATTATATTTTCTGATGTTCTGTAATAATGTGGACATAATAATTGTTATGCGCCCATGAAGAGGTGATTGGTGGGCGTTTCTGGTAGATCCTTCTGTTGTATTCTGTATATCGTTTTGCTTTTTCTTAGCACAGTGTGATCATTATCATGTCGACGTGCTTTCTTTAAACTCAAACTCAGATGTGCCCATGGATTAAAGAATAGTCTAACCATGGAGCTATTAATAACACTGGAGTCCGTACAGCTGATTTCATGCGTGCCCATTAGAAGGCGATAGTCGCCATCTTGTATAGGGCAAGCACGGACTACGCCTCAGCGTTTACACATCCGTTGCACTACAAGCTTCTGCTTTCTACCTTCCCTTTCCTTTTCCTCTGCTAACCCCTTCTTTCTTTTCCTCTGCTCCTGTACCTTCTGTTTCTTCTCTACCTTCTTTCTTTCCTGCTTTAAAAGGAGGGAGAACTGTTCTCATTCAATTTAAGTCAATGAATTTACTATATATAAAACTAGACCTAAATAGCCTATGTATTTGGATTTTACCACAATATTATTATTATTCTTTGTTTCTCATTAAATTCAGTTGTTTACTATTAGCTGGTGTGCCCTGGCCCTTTTGAACTCTTGTGTTGAATACATCATGTAATCATAATAATAAATAATAATGGTGCTAGTGATCCCAGTTGATGCACATACAACACTGATGTCACAATGCAATTACCAGTGACCGCACCTCATGCAAGGTGTCAGATGAATGCATGTCAGGGCAGTCAGTGCCATATATGTGCATAATCATACTCATAATACCCAGAAAACATTTCTTTAAAATGAAAATCCAGCCGAAGTCGAATGTCCAGAGCACTTCTGTGAGCTTACACTAGACAACTAAATGGAGAAATCTGTAGTGTCACTTATTTACCTTTGAAATCAAGATGGAAGTTGTGCGAACACAAAACTTGGGAAAGTTATCCAAGGCAAAATACAAGCTTAAACAGCAGTCATATGCTATGTGATGTTGTGATCTCTTGATAAGAACGTCACAAAACGTGGATTAGTCACAAAAACACTGGTAAATGAAACTGTATGGAAAAACAAATTTTTTAATATTGACCGCATCAACGTGCTGACTGCACCCAGTGCATTGACTATAGATCTAGATTCACTAGGTGAGAGATTGACCTGTAGCCGTAGGAATTTATACATTTTTGTTTGGAAAAGCTGTGGAATGCACAATCCAGCTGTGCTCAAACCCCTGAATAACTAGGCTAAGGATCTTCTGATTTTTAGATATTATACTTGACTGAGTGAGTACAACCAAGCTTGTAGGTTAAGATCTTCTTCTTTTTGGCTATCCAGATCATTTGCTACATCTCGGCCTATGATTTACATATATTATTACATGTATAATTATGCCTCTCTCTCTCTCTCTCACACACACACACACACACACACACACACACCAGCTCCTGGATCTTAATGGGTCTATGGCAAAACCAACTTTCCTCAGTTCTTTAGCATGGTTTTTTTTGTGTGTGTGTTTTTTATAATTGTTATGGGTACACCCTCTCATTGTTGGTTATCTGAGAGAAACTGACTTGGAAAGTTTCCTCTGTCCACACGCTGATTTTTTTTTTCTTTTAACATGACTCATCATGAGCTAAACTAACATGCGCTAAAAAGAATACTACATAGTTCCCTTCCCTTTTACTTCTAAACGATTGACCAATTAATAAAAATACCATAATATAAAAACAGCATAAATCATAAATTTGTTTATTATCAAACACTTTAAAAGAAAATAATACAAGTATATGATAATCCCTAAATAACATAAATGTTATTATTTCTGTTTGTTATCTTTTAATTTTGATCACCACCGTGAAAAGAGAAAAAAACGCGCTGATTAGGCCCTATCTATTACATACAATAGTGTACTGGGCGGGCCTTGCGCTGCCCTACTTTTTCCGCCATCTTGGGGTTTCAATAGTGCGCGGCTCGCAGGGCAAGCGAAGAGAACTGTGCGCACTCCAGTGTTATTAGTAAATCCATGAGTCTAACTCAAGTTTAATTGTTTTGGGAGAATTTGATTCGAAAATTTGAAAAAAACTTTGATTTCCAAAACTTGGATCAGAGAAAAGACACGAAATAACTGCTAATCCCTTTCGTCTCGGGGGAATTAGACCTGTATTCCACTGAAAGATTCGACGGTCTTGTACATGCATGTAAAGTTATTTCAGTTTTCAACAAAAGTGGAGTTATACTTTTATCATAGGCGCCCATAATATTAGGGTGATATTAACTTCATCACTAAATTTTAAAAGCATGAATAATAGTTGTACTGGCAATTTCCTTAGCTATCCCCAAATGTGTAAGTGTCAAAACGGATATTAATCATCAGACTTGTTTTTTTTTTGTTAAGGAACTATGTGTATTAGTGTGATAAACTTTATGATTATGAAATGGATCTGAATAGGTACATTTTTTAAAATTCGAAATATCTAGATATGTTAGTTGTAGGACTGCTTAAACGTTTCAAGATGACGTTTATTGTGGGCCTAATGGCCAATTCAAGACGTACACAGAACTGCAGCAGTTGCAAGTAGCATTTTTTTTTACCTCACCTCAGGATTCTGATATGAGGAAGTGTTTATTCATATTATTAAACTCCATGTGACAGTCGCGTGGAAAATCCGTAAATATCTCAAAATATTGAATGCTTTTGAATTTGCCATTGATTAGCAGAAATTTTATCTTGCACCCACATCTATATTTTGTATTAGAGACTTGATACAAAGCATTGTTTGATATACCGTGGAAAAGACTGACAGGAAATGTCAGTGAAATGTGAGAGAATAAAGGATTTTCCAAGCAAAATTCACAGTCACAATCGACAGAGATCAATATTTATTGCATGTTGATAAATCATTATTCACCGCAACGTGATTTATGGAGATTTCATGTCTAGGATATCGTTTTTCAAGTCGTGCCATAAATTACATCATATTTTCCCCTTCTACTTGAACACGTCATAAGTACGATCTTTCTAATCTTTCATTTTTCTTGTGTGTGTTTGTACGTACTCATGAGTGTACAATGTGTGTCCCCACCCCCACTAATAGCAACTACCACTGGGTCTGTACTTGAACGTTGACCTACCTCAACGAGATTTTCAGTGCTTCTGTCGGGCACTTTCATCATTAGTTCTTTCTTCAGTGTAAGAGCTTTCGTCTCTTTATTTCAAAGAAAACCTAATCTCTTGCCAGCTTTTGCTTTCCGAAATTGAATGGCACCAGCGATTTTCCACACAAATGTTGGATTTGAAGTTTTCTCCCTTTTTCCCACATTGGTCATTTTTAGAAGTACGATTTCTCCTTGACATTGTTCTCAAAGATATAAAATCCTCTCTCCATTTCTTTTCAAAGTAACTTTCTAACATTTACGATAGTCAGAAAATGTTTCATGATCATAATACGTAGATATCTAATAATAACTGATCACATATCCCTGAACCATACATTCAGTTTTTAATAATTTCCTTGCTATGTAATAATCATTTTCTTTCTTAAATGGAAGAAATACCGTAAAGTACACGTCACCAGTTACATGTTTAAATTTAATTTATGTAAGCTTAATTTATGCCAGCGTTTAACGTTCATGAGTGCAGAGCGAGAGCAGGAAACTTTATGGGCGTTAACATTTAATGAGAATAGTCAAGGCATTTCAAAAGTTTCTGTTATAGAATTCAGTTTTACTTCTAACTGATGAATTTTATGAACGCGGAACCTCGGTTCACATATCTCTGCTACTACTGAATGGAGGAGCCTCGGATTTAAATCATGTTTTTGTTGCTGTTTTTTTTTTTCTTTTTCATTTAACGCCCAAGGTCAGGTGTGAGGACTTCAGTAGGTTCCCTGGATTTTGGTAGGTTTGCTGACCGAACTAATATAATATTTATGAAGTAGAATACCCATACCATACGTTCATTTTTCAAAATGGACCAGGTTTATGTTTGTGTAAATCAATGCTATATTGCCGGTGACTTTTGTGAGCCTACAACTCTTATTAATAACGGAACGGAGCTAAGTTGGTACAAGCAACACGGGGCTTTTGAATTTATTCAACTTACTTAAGAATTATATTTTTACAAAGACACTTTACAGACAAGGTTTTTAACTGCAATTCCTATCACACAATTAATCAATCTTTAAACATTCTCACAGCTGTAACACTAAAACACACTCAGTTGTTCACTGGACGAAAAGTTACTGCTGTGAATTTTACAGTGATCGCTGGGTTATGGAAGATGAAGGCAATTTATAAGCTTTCATTTCCATAAGGAGAACGTCAATACGTTGTAAATGACTACTGTTAGTGACTGAGGTGTACCGGTGCATTTCACAGTTTTAGTTCTTGTTTGTCCTATCTCCATTTTCTGAAACGCTGGAGATCTTTCGGTATGTAGGAGAGATGTAACAAATGCGCACTCTGACATTAAGTTTAAATGCGTTGTGGCACTTATCAAGCTATTTCACCGTTCCGATTTATTATCATTCTCAAAGCGCAAATGTTTAACGTCGAATTTCTCAGTTGTGCAAAATGTGGAGTTGGAACAAACAAGAACTAAGGTTGCATTCTTTTTTAAAAAAATATTTTTGCTCACACACCTGGATGGATGGGGAATGTTACAGATAATTAGATAATTCTGGTGAAACATAAGCTATGGCTAAGGTAGTTGAACGGTAGAAGACAGCGCGTAGACTCGTATCACTATGGAAACCAGTGATGTAAGTAAATATAATAAACAAGCCTGATTACCCGTTCTACGAACGGAATAGGAAAGAAAGAAAAGGCAGTGTGACAGTGACAGATGATGACAATGGGTTAACTATTGTGACATACCTTCACTGTAGAACTTCTGGATAGACGACGTTGCGAGTCTGATATTCCGCAGCCAACACAAAGACAGATTTATTTGTTCCTGTCCTGGACAGTGCCACATATAGCATTCCATGTGTGACTACTGGAGATGTTAAATCCAAGCCCATGGTTTTTAAAGTCTGGCCCTGAGCCTTGTTTATAGTTATGGCAAAACATGGCTGAACGGGAAATTGACGCCGTTGAAAAGCCTAGATGTAAACTAATCAGAACAAAGTTGAAACTTAACCACAGTTGTGCACTGTTTTAAAATGTGTGACGGCGGAAGTTGGCGGTAATCGTTGGCGTAAAACATCATGAGTTAAATAGGTCTGATTACTTCAGTCGATGAAATATTATGAGAAAATGCATTCTTGAAGGTACAGTGCACGTAAATCATTAGATCTGCGTCCTCATGATAAGACATGTAGATCTGCGTCCTCATGATAAGACATGTAATTTGGGGGTCTATTCCGAGGTAGTTTAGCACAATCGGCTATATTGCGAGGCGATTCAACAAAATCGGTAACTGTAATCGCTCAAGCAATTTGCGCACAGAATACTATAATCGATGACAAAAAATTGCCGCAAATTTGCCGAAAATTTGATGTGTCGCAACACAAAAACGGAAACAAACGTTCTGTTATTTCTCAAATATATTTAAATTTTATGTGCCGGCGACACGACCACAGACTATACTAAGCACTGTGTAAAATTTGAAGGCCATAGAATCAACATTAACGGAGGAGTAGCGACAGAGGCGCGCGCAATGTCGTAAAGTTTCTCTTTTATTAGTATAGATGCCTTCTTTATTTGGCAATGTGATGCTTTTCAAAATGAACCAAACACACAAGTGCATAGAGCAAAATGTTGCAACATTCACATTTCTGAACATATCAACTTATGTTTTGTAGTATACAATTCTTCTACAAGATAAAAGTGAAATTTGTGATACACCCTGCCTTAGTCTAGACTGTGTGATGAATTAATGTTGCATCTAAAAGAAAATATTCACAACTGCGACGGTGTTTAATGCAATCATAATCAAAGTATATAGGAGAGAAATATTCCGAGCCCAGAGGGACGTGCATCAGACGTCATGGTACAGATGCAGACAATAGATTCGAAGTGAAGTGGCATTGTCCGAAAAGCACGAAACATGGCGGTTAGGTTCCGCTTTCGTAATCTATTATATATTTCAGTAACTTTCAACCTTTGGCATGACTAACTGACCAAACTATACACTCTTCAGGACTTAAATTTGGCAGGAAGGTGGCAATTGAGATAAGGAAGATGATGGCTATAATTAAAAGTTGTTTACTTCAAGCATGTATTTTTAAAAAATAACAATGTTTATTGCTATGTAACATCTGTATTTTTGCATGTTTGTTTCGTTATATATAGTACAGTGCATGTCATAAAAAGTAACCGTATCAAGCGTTCAGTTTGGTGCGTAGTCTTCTGGTGCGCATGAGTTCTGAAGCAAGACTGTAGTTTATTACTTTTATTATACTAGAGAGAGGAGGGGGGGGGGGGGACACAGATTGTTTATTCTCGGCAATGCCCGGTAGCTCATCTAGTACTCAATAATTTATTTCGGCTGATGGCGAACATAGTCGCGTGTGCTTCGTCTCGATAGACGGGGAGGGGGGGGGGCTACTGCACTGAGGAGACTGAAACAGATTTGTCTCACTAGATCGGAGATCAACAGCCCTCTCACTCCACAACAAGATCCCGATATTCAACACCAATGTGATGTCTGTCCTACTATATGGCTCCGAAACACGGCGAGTGACAAAAACCAACACCAAAAAGCTGCAGACATTCACTAATCGATGTCTCAAAAACATCCTCCACATCAGGTGGCCAGAAGTCGTCCCCAGTGAACAATTGTGAGACAGGATGAGACAAGCCCCAATTGAAACTGAGATAAAGAAACGGAAATGGGGATGGATCGGCCACACGTTACGAGAGCCTGAAACCAACATCACCAGGCAGGCTCACAGGTCTGGAATCCACAAGGAAAGCGGAAAGTGGGTCGACCAAAACAGACGTAGCGCAGGAGTATCGATGTTGAGTTGAAGGCAGCCGGAATGGCGTGGACCGAGCTAAGGAGGACCTGCCAGAACAGCGTGTGTTGGAGGTGTGTTGTTGCGGCCCTGTGTTCCTGAGGGAATCAAGAGGCTTAAAGAGAAAAAGAAGAGATCGGGCGCCTCAAAACTGTTTTGATTCAAAAGGCTGAAAGAGAGACCTGGCGCACTGAGTCAAAAACAAACTTATCTCAGTGCACCAACTACCATGGTAATGGGAACCCGGCGGATTTTCTGTCTCGTCTCCCCATCTCCATGCTTCGAGTTTGTAATGATGATAATAATAATAATATAGCGTTTTGTCTGTAGGAAAAATGAACTGTTTTCTCTCTCTCTCTCTCTCTCTCTCTCTCTCTCTCTCTCTCTCTCTCTCTCTCTCTCTCTCTCTCTCTCTCTCTCTCTCTCTCTCTCTCTCTCTCTCTCTCTCTCTCTCTCTCTCTCTCTCTCTCTCCTGTCGTCTTGTGGATCGTTGGGACGCCACAGATGGTTGCATCCTCCAATCCTCTCGATTTTCTGACTTCCTGATTGTATCGCTCAACCTCAAGCTCGTCCATTCTGGGATATTGTCCTCCCATCTCTTCCTCTGTCTGCCTCTCCTTCTCCCTCCTTGCACTGTGCATTGCAGGTACGTCTTGGCAAGCCCCGACGATCTCATGACATGGCCATACCATCTGAGCTTGCGACTCTTGACCAAGAACTGTTCTACATTTTAATTTTGAATTCTACGTTGTATCTTCCTCAGGAACAGTCAGTGTTCACCATGAAACTACTTACGCCAATATGTGTGGTTGTGTTGACCACTCTGGCAACCAGAGGTAAGTCCTTTCACCCTATAGCATTATGACGACGACGACTGTGTTACCGCTGTCAATAAAAGATGACAAGGTACAAAATTACGCCAAACTTTCAAACACAGAAACTATCAATAGCCGCGGTTGACTTACTCTATGCACATACAGTAGACATGATAACGTCGCGGTCATTTCACAGTTGCTTAAATTATTTTTCGGTATTTTTAGAAAATCACAAAAAACTTTACTTCGAACATAAAGTGGTAGCTGTTGTTAGGGAAGAGTGGTATTTTACATAGAAAGCTATGGCTGAACATTAACCACTTCTCAGCATTTTCTCCATTTGGCCTCGTAATTAGATTGCCTCCCTAATAAGAGTTTGGAATGATGATTTAGGTGGATGTGGATTTTCTTTTAAAACATCATAAGTCAAAGAATCGAAACAGTGATTGTCTGATAAAGGTGAGCATTTCATCTCAATACAACAACAAAATGATTATGGCAAGTGTAAAATGACTGTGACGATGAGTGTGCATTATGGTGACTGTGATCAGTTTTTGTTGTTGTTGTTGTTTTTTCTTAAATTTAGAATTAACCGTAAGTCCAAGTGTGGACTTCGTGCCGGCAATGAAACAACCGTTGTCACCTATGACAGGTACTTTCATAACAATATGATATCATTGTAATGACAACTAAGATATATCTTTGATTTTTCTTTCCACAGTGTCCGGTCAGCAATTCAGTAAGTAGCCATGGATCGATGAATTATCAGAACGTTTTGAGAGGGTCGGGTAAGGGGTAGGGGTAGGAGGTTCGAAGGTGGAGAAGGGGGAGGGGGATATGGGCACTTAGGAGGGACAGAACTGCAGCACTCTCAAAGTAACCCTGTTAAAGATTGAAAAAAACGTAATCCATTTTTGATTATTTAATGCAGCGTTATTTTGCATTTGTGTCAGTACACACCAAAGCACAGAAAATGCCATTCCATGATTATGGGTGCTGTGAACTCTGACATGCTGGACAGGTATGACAAATTACACTTTTCAAAAGATTGACACGATCATTCTCATTTATATGACGGACAAACCTATCAACACAGGGACCAGTTCCAGCACAGTATTGGTTGTGCTAAGTTACAGTGTCAGTTTGGACAAATCATCCCTATATACGAAGGTAATTATTATTATGAACAATGCACACCAGAAAACACAGACTACACAAACAAGGCTGTCACCGGAAAATCACTTTTCAATATACGAATAATTCTCATTCACTGGCTTGTTTTGTTCTGCTTTTTTTTACATACCTAATCACTCACTCTTTCACTCACTCACTGGTTGAATTCCCGATTGTTCACTCACGACAAGCTTATTCACCGGGGTAGTTACTCATGTCCTACATAGCTCAGCAACTACTCTCTCTAACTTGTCTTTTACAGCATGTTTATATGACGGGCAAACCTATCAGCACAGTGACCAGTTCCAGCACAGTAATGGTTGTGCTAAGTTACAGTGTCAGTTTGGACAAATCATCCCTATATACGAAGGTAATTATTATTATGAACAATGCACGCCAGAAAACACAGACTACACAAACGAGACCGTCACGGGAAAACCTCTAAGAAGAAACAAAGTGTTTTCAGCAAAATTAAATGTTCCAAGTGTTTCGTTCTTTTTCTTTTCGTAGAGTCTATCTAGGCTATCTAGCCGAAATTCTTACGACGGGATTTTATTACCAACTTTTGGTCAATTTCGGAATAGATTATTGTGACCAAACAGCCAACGATGAAGTTTTCGTGATCGAACCAACCCTAATCCAGTGTTTCTCAGCCTTTGTGTCCCATGCCCCACTTCAATTTAGAAAAAATACAAAAACAAGGAAAAAACATGCGTCCCTCCCCCCCCCCCCCCCCCCGCCCCCCTCAATGATCGGGAACAGTTAATCTGTTCCGTACGTCCTGGGTACAAATGTAGACAGAGAGGTATAAACAACTCAGCCAAAACCAGCACAATTACGCCTCATGGGCCCAACCCTTACATTTTCTGTATTCCTCAATTTACATACTAGCAATCTGTGGGTGCCATTAAAATTTTGTTCTGGGGCATTTTCTTTTGTTTTTTATTTATGTTTACTTTTTTCTACTGTACAGTGTATTCAAAAATGATTTTAAAAATATTTAGATATTGAGAATGCAAACATTCAAAAGCAGTTTCTAATTAAAATTTTAGTTCAGGTTTTGTTCGCTTGTTCCTTACTTCAATGGGAGCCTCGCCCTCTCTGTGAAAAATCCCTACAGCCCTTTCTGAAGTCCCACACCCCACCGAAATATTGTCGCCTCACATTAATAACATAGGTTAATTAGTTGTTTCTATTTGACTGACAGCTTGCGGCAAAGAACTGGACGGCGAGTGTCACCCTATATTCTCGGCCTTCGTGCTCCAGGGAGACACCTATCAGTGTGTGAAGTACAGCAATAATGGCTTGACAGAGTATCACATGGACATCATCATCCACTCTATTAAAGGCTGCACGGTAGAGGGTCAGGACTATGATCATCTTCAAATCTTCACAAAGGCCGATGGTTGCAATGAGTACCAATGTCAGGACGGTATGGTGATACACGTGAGAGCCAGTAAGTAAAAAAGGTTGTTGCAGTTGTAAGTCGGTGTTGAATGTGCTTGAATATCTGTTGTTGTTGTTGTCGATACTGGAAATATCAAGTTTCATCTTGCTCGCTGAAATGTTATACAAAAGTCATTGCTTTGTTGAAGATGCTGTGTCGTGTTTTACCAACTAACATCGAATATACTAGAAATGATAAGATGAGACACTTTGTGCTTTTAGCGTGCACAGATTTCGCACCGCCATCTAGCGGCAAACGCGCGGAAGTCATGAAAAGTGCCGTATTTTACAAAGCCAAAATAGGGAAAATATTGAATTTTGTTCGCTGTTCAGCTATCACTATAGGCCTTAATTGACGTCACTTATTGTGGAATTATAACCTCAATCGCTGTGGGAAAACTCTGGCCATTTTTTCTTTTTTTTTAGTCGCAGTAGCACTATTTTGCATCATAAATTTACCATTATACCAGGCATTCTTTTAGTACTATGGACCATGGGCCCCGCCCCCGATCAGCGCGCAAATTGTGTACACGGTTCTTTTTTTAGTGGTGCGAAGAAGACAGTGTCTCATCTTAGCGTTTGTAGTATCTTTGCTAACATTATGGCTGTTACTGTAGCTTTTCGAGGGGTTTATGATTATTGTCTTGGTCATGACTTCACATTAAAAATGAAGAACATGATTGCCATGCTTTTACATCTCCATATGTTATCATCAGTTGACTTTGCAATCCGTCGATTAAATGTATTTGTTATTTAATTGACATTGTCACTTTTTCTTCTTTAGTATTAATATCGACCCATCCATCCATCCATCCATTCACCCATGCATCCATCTATCCATCTATCCATCCAGCCGTCCATCCATCCATCCATCCATCCATCCATCCATCCATCCATCCATCCATCCATCCATCCATCCATCCATCCATCCATCCATCCATCCATCCATCCATCCATCCATCCATCCATCCACCCACACGCCTGGCTGTCAGTCTGTCTCTCTATCTATCTTAATTTAACCTGTAACAGATTCAGCCACGTATCTACCAGTCTTTCTGTGATTATTCTCCAGAATGCGGGAAAGAATTAGACGGGCAATGCCACTTCGTTGGTGAGTGGTTTATGGTCGGAGAGCAGATTTACGAGTGCACGCAGAGAAAGGAAAATGGAAAGGATGTCTTCGAGAACGTTGTGCTGGGTAAGGTTTACGTTTTTTTAGGCTTCTCCACTCTCAGACAGAGTTAACTTGTGCAAAGTGGTGAAGGGAGAGTACCTAAAGGGCCACACACACCTTGCGTGCTCGACCCAGGTTCGAATATCCAATTTGCTAAACGGACGAAATTCCCAGCGTGTGTGGGCAAAAATTTTGCAAAATCACCCCGGTGCTGGCCCGAGGCCTGCGAAATTGAATTCAGGTTTTGTTGGCGATCTCCAGAAATTCTGCAGTGTAGTGACGAGAACAGCTTAGGGCAGGAGGGAAAGATGGGACAGGGGCATGTCAAGGTGATTCGGAA